>JBBMOL010000018.1:1200000-1687004 GCA_037954665.1 Laguncularia racemosa | reverse complement strand
GCCTATCAAGGGATAAACACGGTCATGTTGATCTCGTGTCTAATCACCATGCATAAATAGGGTAATTTCATGTACATGACCTTTCTAAGCATAGATTTTTGTAGCTTCTATTTGATTTGTGCAAAGGAAAAACACCTAAGCTAGCTAACATTTCAAGAAACATAAAAGAAATTAAAGAAACCCTAAATCGTGACTCATACAAGTACATAATAGCTAATAAGATGAAGGAAATGTATAAAATCATCAAAGGGAGTAGCCTTACCTTACACTCATAGGAGATCTGATGTAAAATCTAAGGAAAAAAAATAAGTGATGTTGACTGTATTGTGCATGTTGAGAGTGTGTGTTTCTACTAGTGATGTTGACTGTATTGTGCATGTTGAGAGTGTGTGTTTCTACTAGAGGGAGTAAGGAGTTTGTTGAGTGATGTGGTGCTTGTGTTCGTGTCTAGCCCTTTTATATTAAAGGCAACACAATAGGTTAACAAGAGCATGTCAAGCTTGTGTTCGTGCCTAGAAAATCAAAGTGGACATTAAATTCAACACGGCACAACCATGTCTAAGGACAGTATATCTCACATCCATAATTAAAAGCAAGGCCCTCTTAACATGACCTTAAACATAACCATGTCTAAAGGTCTTATATCTCTTGTAAAATATTAAAGTTCTCCTAATGCACTAGACATGACATGGACATGATCATATCTAAAGGTTATGTAACTCTTGTGAAAAATTAAAATGAAAAGACAAGTTAGACACGACTTGGACATGACCATGTCATTAGATCGTGTATGTCTCGTCATAAATTAAAGTTAAAGACCAATTTAAACATGGCCTAAACATAGCTAAGTCAAAAAAAAAAAAAAATGTGTAACTCTCATAAAAGTTTAAAATTCAAAAAGAAACCTTGACACGACTTTAACACGACCATGTCTAATGGTCATGTTACATTTAGAGAACATCATTACACTTAATATGGCCATAACATGATTGTATCTAGTGATCATGTCAAGCTCACAAAAAATTCGACTTGCCCCTTCTTCTTCTTCTTCTTTTCAAGTAGAACTATAGTAGGTTACATATTACTTAGGTTGCCTCCTAAGAAATGCTTTTGTTTTACGACATTAGCTTGATGAAATTCCACTCAAGTTTACAAATCTGCTATAAGGTGGAGATGAAACTCCACCCTTTCATTAGATGCAATTTCTCCTCCAAAGTAGAACTTCAATCTTTAACCATTTACCTTGAAGGTACCTTTCTTGATGTGTGTGATCTCGATCGCTCCATAAGGGAAAATATAAGTCACTATGAAAGGATCGAACCACTTAGACTTAAGTTTTTCTGGGAATAAGTGCAAGCAAGAATTGTATAGTAAGACAAGATCACCTTCCATGAAATGTCTCCCTTCTTGGTTCCTTGGTCATGGTACTTCTTAGTTCTCTCCTTATAGAGCTTTGAAGTCTCATATGCCATTGTACACCATTCATCAAGCTCATTTAATTAGAGTTACCTGTGAGTACCTACACATTCAAAATCTAAGTTAGCTGATTTAATTGCCCAAAAAAGCTATGTTGGATTTCCACAAGTAGATGGCAAGCTGTCCTATAAACAAGTCTATAGAGTGTGGTTCTTATTAGAGTCTCATAAGTTGTCCCATAAGCCCATAGAGCATCATCCAACTTGCTTGAGAAATCTTTCCTATGATGCTCTACAGTTTTCTCTAAAAATCACTTAAAGATCCTATTGGCAACTTCCACTTGACCTCTAGTTTGAGGGTGATATAAGGTATCTATTCTGTGAGTAATACCATAGCATTTGAGCACCTTTGCAAGCTATACACTGTATAAATGTGTTCCCCTATTGCTAATAGTTACTCTACAAGCACTAAATTAGGAAAATAAAGTTTTTTTAAGGAAATTCTTTACCACCCTAACATCATTGGTAGGTAAAGTTAGAGCCTCGATCTATTTGGAAACATAGTCTATGGCCACTAGAATGTATTTATTCCCATTAGAGTTAGGGCATGACCCTATGAAGTCTATGCCCAAATATCAAACACTTCACACACCAAAATGGAGTTTTGTGGTATCTCATCCTTATAAGATATATTTCCAACTCTCTGAAAATTATCACAAAGCTTCACATACTTCTAAGCATCCTTGAGTAGGCCAATAAAATCCTAATACTAAGATCTTATAAACGGCTCTATTGGTAATATGATGTTCTATAGTAGGTCCAAAGTGACAATGGCTCAGGATTTACCATCCTTCTTCATGAGAAACACATCTTTGAATAATCTAACAAACATAAATTTCAAATAGAAATGGATCCTCCCAAAAATAGCACTTCACATTAGAAATTAATTTCTTCCTTTAGTGATGTGATAGTCCTCTTAGAAAGATATTAGCCATAAGATAATTTACAATATCCATAAACTATGGAGTTTCTTGTTCCCTTACCTAGGCTATTGCATATAATCACTCTTCTAGGAACTCACCATTGATGTTATGTTTCTCTGCCTTCTCTAAATTGGAATTTTCTAGTATTGATAAATGGTCTACTGCAAAGTTTTTTGCACCCTTTTTACATTTGCTTTCCAAGTCAAATTCTTCCAACAATAGGATTCATCTAATAAGTTATGGCTTGGTATCTATTTTAGTTAGCAAATATCTCAACATATAATGGTCAATATACACAATAATCATTGAGAGAATTAAATGAGTAGAATTTATCAAATGCAAAGACTACAACCAAAATTTCTTTTTCTATGGTTGTGTAATTCTCTTCTACATTGGTAAGAGTCTTTCTAGTGTAGTAAGTTGGTTGAAAATGCTTTTCCCTTCGTTATCTAAGGACTACTCCAACTACAAAGTCACTTACATTACATATCAACTCAAAGGGAAAGTTTTTAATCAGGTGTAACCATGATGGGAGCCTTTGTTAGTTTGTCCTTCAATAAATTAAATACATCTAAGCATTCTTGTGAGAAAATAAAAGGCACATCTTTCTCTAATAACTTTCTGAGAGGCTTAGCTATTTTAGAAAAATCTTTTATAAATCATCAATAAAATCCTGCATATTATAAAAGCTTTATACTACCTTAACTAAAGTTTGGGAGAGAAAATGGCCCTATCAATGGCTAAGAAAGGTCTACCTAAAATAAAAGGTACTTTTATATCTTTGTCTATGACAAGAATAATAAAATCCACATGGAAAATGAAATTTCTTACTTAAACGAGCACATCCTTTATAATTCTTGTAAGATATATGACAAATCTATCAACTAGCTATAGACTCATGCATGTGGGTTTAAGCACTCCTAACCCTAACTTTTGAAATAGCTTATGTGGCAACAAGTTAATACTAACTCCTAAATCTACGAAGGCTTTATTAACTAACAAGTTACCAATTGAACAAGGAATAGTAAAACTCCATGAATCTTTTAGTTTCTGTAATAGCTTGTTATGAAATATCACCAAACATTCTCTACATAACGTGATAATTGAAAGCTCCTCCAACTTCCTCTTATTAGATAATAAGTCCTATAAGAACTTTATATATTTTGGCATATGCGATAAAGCATCAACAAGATGTAAGTTAATATGCAATTGTTTAAAAAGATTAAGGAACTTACTAAACTACTCATTTGAACGGTCCTTCTTAAGGCATTAGGGATAGGTATAGGTGGTCTATACTTCTTCACTTTCTATGGCTCTACAATCTCTTTTTCCCTAACTTCCTCTTCTTTCTCTACTAATTCCCCACTAGTTTTCTACTCAACTTGTAATTCTTTTCTACTTCTAAAGGTTACTACTCTCACATGCTTCTTAGGATTGGTGTTACTATTTCTTAGCAATGTGCCTTACTATCTTTCAGCCATCATTTTTTCAAGTTGATCCGCTTGATTCTCTAGGTTATGAATAGAGGCTTCTTAATTCCTTAAAGAAGTCTCAGTATTTTGTAACCTAGCTTGTTAATTTGAATATATTTAGTCAAAAACTCTTCCAAACTTGATTTCTTCTCTTATAGTGGGGATTGTTGGAATCCTAATAAAAACAAATTCATTCTTTGGCAATTTTGGTTTTATAGTGGGGATTGTTGGAATCCTAATAAAAACAAATTCATTCTTTGGCAATTTTGGTTTTGATAGCTCCATGAAAAATTAGGATGATTCCTTCATCCTTGATTGTAAAGGTTACTATGCAAGCTATTATAAGGACTAGAGAGATTTCCTAAGTAATCTACTTGTTTCCATTAATCTTGTCCTCCAAATCCCTCTACACTTACCTCTTTTGAACGATGTTGGAAATGTACAAAGAGTACATCCAATTTCCAGCTAATTACGTCAACCCTACTAGCTAAAGTCATCACTACATCTAACTTATAGATATTCACAACCCTGTTTCTCACCTTAGCACCTTCCCATTGTGAACTATTCATTTCCATGTCCTCAATCAACAATTGGACTTCTTTTGGTGTTTTAGTAATTAATATTCCTCCAATAGGGACATTTTTCATTTTCCTAATTAACAAATTGAGACTATTATAAAAGATTTGGATTGCATCCAAAGTCAAAGGCTATGATGTGGTAATCGCCACAAGAACTCCTTTTATCTCTTCTAAGTATCATATAAGGTCTTAAACTCCAATTGGGCATATGATGAGATGTCTTTTTAGTGTTTGGCTATTTTAGCAAGTAGGAAGTATTTTCTAAAGAACTTCTTAGCCATCCCCTCCCATATAATGGTAGATCCCTTGAGAAGGGAATTCAACCATTGTTTCACCCTACCCCCATAATGAGAAAGGGAAAAGTTGCAACTTGATTACACTTTCAAAGGCCCCATTAATCTTAAAAGTATCACAAATCACTAGAAATTTGGATATGTGAGCATTAAGGTCCACATCCTATAGGTCATCAAACTACACAAACTATTATACTATTTGTATGATATGTGGTTAAATTTGAAAATCATTGGCAACAACAAGGGGCCTAAAGATCCCAAAGTTAGCTCCAACTAGAGAAGGTTTTGAGTAGTCGAACACAATCCTTTATTGGTTCGAATTTTTATTACCCATATTTTCTAAGCCATCATCTCCCTCTTTTGCCTTAATTCTTGAAGGAGAAACTTGGTTTGTTTCCTCCATTATCTATTTAACCATCTTTCTTAAATGTCTAGCTATCTTTTCAATCTCTGAATCAAATATTAGCACATTCGATGGAGTGCTTTAAGTTATACACTATAGAAGAAAATGAAAAACACGAAACTAAAAAAAAAAAATGGTTACATTAATAAAGTCATTAGTATTTTTAATGTCACAATATCTGACAACAATGCCAAAAACTTGATGTAAGGCAATTATACCTATTAGATTAGTAGTATAGTAAATTGAATATGGATGTTGTCCTTATTATCTAACTGGTAAATTTTAGAAATTGATTAATCTAAAATTGTATAACTAAATATTAACTACTAATTTAAGAAACTCAAGTAAAAGTGAGAAGAGCAAAAACAATTGTAATTAACATCAAGATGACCATTACTTCTCCTGGGATTTATCATGTGACATCAACACAAATTATCTAATTTTGTCTCCAATTATATTGATTGGGAGAATTCCTAATTTAATTTAGTAACTTTCTCAAGTCTATTAACTATAACCTTAAAAATACCTATTTGAATCTCTACATAATAGCATATTTTCATAATTGTATTAAAAAAAATGAATTGTCTAAAAACAAATGAATTAAATGCAGAAGAATCGTGTAACTTATCTCTGAGATTACATAAAATTCCCTTCAATCATAT
Source organism: Laguncularia racemosa (assembly GCA_037954665.1). Taxonomy (NCBI): domain Eukaryota; kingdom Viridiplantae; phylum Streptophyta; class Magnoliopsida; order Myrtales; family Combretaceae; genus Laguncularia; species Laguncularia racemosa. The sequence goes on along the minus strand of JBBMOL010000018.1, from coordinate 1,681,198 downwards.
TAAATCTAATTACAAACTAGATTTCTCAATTGTAATGCATAATATCAAATATTGAGATTAATACCTTGGAAACATCAATCTAAATAAATTAAGAACACATGATTAAATCAAGAAATTGATAACTTAATTGAAATAGTAATAGTACCAATCATATGACAATCTTAGGATCTACAAGTCTAGATATTAGAAAGTTTAAGCTCTAAACATGGTAAAAACAAAACTCTTCAATCATGTAAAATAATTTATTGTCAAAGAATTCAAGAACGAAACCTTAAGCTTGAAGTAAAAAAACAAAACTTGCTCTTATTTGCCTCTAAGAACCCTAAAGCCTCTAAAAGTTGTCTTCTCAAGATATGAAATCAAGTCCCTTCTTTCCTTTATATAGCAAGTGCCTAAAACCTTATTTTAATGTCAACACATTGTACAACACGATTGTACATCAAGTCATGTCAAAATCTTCAAACAAAAATCTAGAAACTAAGATTTATGGTTGACACAATCTAAACACGATCGTATCTAGCTACCCAAATCAACTTAACCATGTTTAGAAATAATTCTTGCCAAGAGATACAAGACCATCAGATACAATTATGTCTTACCCTTGCATAACTCTTGTAAATAATTTCTTTAGACTCAAATTCAACTTGATCTTGACATGATCACGTCTATTGCTTGTATCGATCTTCAAAAGCTCATAACTTCTTCAATTTACCTCTAACTTGAGTAAAATTTTCATTTTCTTCCTTTTCAGCTTAATAATTCTTCAAATCCATAAAATCAAAATATTACTCAGTTAAGTATCAAACTCTTCAAAAACATACCAAAATACTAGGGAAATACTTTAAATCTTTCTTAATACACCTATCTAATTAAGTATCTATCAGTCCCGGTGGCCTTTACTCAAGCAACACTAATGCATTATTCTCATCACGAAATACTTGTACAGAATTATCTTCAAAAGTTAATGATATCAACAACCCCACATTTACACTAACTCATCATCCATAGAAGGTACATTCTTGGGAAGGGAATTTCTATGCTCCTCTTCATTGTTAGCAACATTGCAATGGCCTTTACTTCCATCTATACTCCTTAATAATTATATCACCTCTCCCTATAAAGCAACCAATAATGGAGAGGTGGCATCAACTATGTATGGAATGATTTTTCGGACTTCTTTCAGCAAATTTTAAGCTTCTCTGATGGCATTCTGCTCCATCAACATTTGATCCAATTTTTAACCAAATTTCTACATTCAAAACTTAAATTAGAATAGTATATGATAGAAGAAACATATCTAAACTCAAATTTACAATACCAACTCAATTTGTAGTCTTCCATTATCAATTGTTCGATTATCCCTACCTAATCCTGATGCATTGGTAGACCTTAACCCATTGCACATAAATACCTATTTAATGAAACATAGTGAAAGTAAGTACAACAAAGTCAACAATAGCCTCAACATATGTTAAAGGAGGTGTACAAGGTATAAGATCATGTTACCTTATATTTCGATATCTTATTCACCTTTTGTATGATTTTATTCTTTCATCTATCCTTGTCTTCAAATGCAGTACCTCTTGCCTACAGCTCTCTAACTCCATGTAACCCATTACGTAATTATATATGAAGTATAACTAGAAGAAGAAAAGAATATTATATACTAACATCCAACATTTGCTAATATTAAAGAAGAAAAAACAAAAGGAATATCAGAAACATGCTTTAGCATTTGTAGTTCAATATCATACTAATGGGTCGTTTAACAATCAAATCAAATTATAAATTTATTAACCTAAAAAAATCTAACGGCCTAACTAGACGAGTATACTTATCTAATATAGTATAAATTGCAATAAGTTTCGTCCTCAAGAATCTTAAAAGCAAGTGCTAGTATTATTGTTTTTCTACTATCTAGTCTAAATTTTACTATGAGATTAGTAAATTAAATTACTAATTAACTAATCTAATAACCCTAAGATTAATTATAATCATTGTAATAAACGAATTCAATCACAAAGACATACTCCTCATCTTGATCTACTCTAAACCCTAACTTTCTTATATTAAGGTTTTGATTAATTAATTGTTTATGCTTTGCACTATAAGAATTCTCAATTAAACTAATTACTCTCTCGAGTTAATTAATTAGTTACCTTATATGGAATAGTGGAGACTCTCCCTCACTATCGCCTTATAAGATTTCATTAAGCTTACAATTCTCAAATAAAGATTAAATCTTTATGTAGAAAATTGAAGTCTTCCTACCTCTAGATAAAACATGCAATCCTTCTATTCAATTAAGATCTATCATATTAGATGAGTCCTCTCTCTATCTAACAAAAATCATACATGTAATCAATTTACGCGCATAAATTAATTACATAATAGTAAAACACATAAATAGATACAAAGGCATAAACTTTCAATTAATCAATAAGTAATTCAATCACATAGTTTGGAGTTTCACAAGATATAAGGCATAAATCTACTTCTCCACCAAATCTACTATAATCACGAGAAATCTAAAGAAGTGATAATAATTCATGATGAAAAGAATAAACTCCCATAATTGTTTTGTGATTTTCGATGATGCTCCAACGATTTTTCTCTCCAAATGCATGATTTTGCTCTCTTAAGGTTTTTAGAGTGGTTATAAGAAAAAATAAAATAAAATCCCCAATTTTTGTAATGAAGCAAGTATTTACAGTCTGGGAATTTTTGTCGCATGTACAGTCTAGTGCACACCAATGCTCAGGGCCATGCACTGTGGAAAAAAGAAAAATTTTGACGTTCTAGTTTTTACACAGCCGTGCTCAAGGTTGTGCACTCCGAAATTCCTACATTTTCTTCTTTAGGAAAATTTCCTACTTCAGCACAACTTTTTGCACCACTTGTGCAGCAGCTAAGGCATAATTTCACAATGCATTTTGATCACTTTTTGCTCTCCAACATTAGCATCAGCATAACCATGCTAAAGGTTGTGCATACATAAAAATCACCTTTTCTCATATTTTGCTATATTTTACCTTACCTTCGCTCGAATCTTCTTTAAATCTTTAATTTGCACTCTTTAAAACCTGAAATCAAATATTAAGAACTTAAGTGTCTTTTTCTTAATAAATTCACACAACATTCATAAAAAATCATATTCAATAAATACTAGATCTTATTCTACTCCTTCTCTATCATGTAATTCATTAGATTTCTGAAGATTGTCATAATTGACTTCTTATACTGCCAAATTCTCTAGTCAAGTTAACTACTTTCTCAAGTATATTAACCTATCTAATCCTAGGTTTATTGATGTGCCTAAACCCACTTGGAGCACAATAAAAAAGATTTAAGAAAAAAATCTCAAATCAATCACAAAACCGGTTCCAAAAAGGGTAAAATTACGTGAACCCTAGTGAAGGTGCAATGAAATCCAAATACTCAATGATACAATTATGATACCACAATAATAATTTCTTCTAACATCACACTAATCACATATAAACCCACGTGAATAATTCACAATCTCAAAATAAATCTTCAATTCTAAGAACCCCTTTCCACAAGTGATAATCACGTTTCAAGAAGTAATCATAAAGGAAGAACCAAATTCAAATGCAAAGTATCTCAATTAAGCACAAGAATTCGAAAATAATAGGAAGCAAATCTGTCCAAGAACTATCTCAATTCACCCCTAGATATGACACACTAGAGAAGAAAAGAAATCACAACAAAATGAAATTGATATTACTCACAATTTCAAGGTGTTGCACTCGCCACAATTTCAACTCTTAGGATTGAAATTGATAAGAGTCTAATGGAAATTAGGAGAACCCTAATCCTCACGTGAAATTTACTCTCAAATCTATAAAAATTAGCCTCCTCAAACCCTCTCTTAAGCAAGTATTTATACTTGCTACTCCTAGGGTTAAAAAGTACTCAAAATTACAAGTTTGCCACTTTTAAGGTAGCTAACCCTAAATGAAAATTACAAGGAAATAAAAATGTCCCAAAACCAAATACAACCAAAATAGTTCATAAAAGAAGAAATATATAAAAGAAATGGTCTTCAAGATGCCGTCTTCTATAGGATCCATCGGCCCAACTTATCGCCAGTTCAGGTCGGTCCATAGATAACCCACAAGCTGAGTCTGAGGGAGTTTGTCCATTGCCCTATAAAATATGGTAAGTTTACCTATTGGAAAACACAATACAAGAATAATAGAAAAGAGGTTAATATATAAATAATTCTGAGGTCGATTTGCGCGAAATGGGCCCTCATTGCCAAGATTTGAAATCCTTTAGTTCTTGCCCTAATGATAGGTCTTGTCGAGTTTTTATTCCTATCATCTCCTCGGGCCTCAAAAAGATTTGTCCTCAAATCTAGCAGGTCAAATGCAATAGAGACTTTGTTTTCTCCTAGCAATCCATCTAAGGAAGTATTTCTACAGAATCCCAATGTTTGAAATACTATAGTTGGTGATTGTTTTCTCTCCTCTATTTCTAGGATATATCTCATCTGCAACACAAATAATGCTCCATTATCCAATAAAGTTGCCCTTGTATCAACCTGTTCCATTGAAACTGTTTCCTCCTTTTCTAACTTATCTGTATGTTGCTGATCCTCATGGTCTTCTAATGGTTGGCCCAACTGCTCATTACCCTCTAAAACCTCTGAAGGTGAACATAACTGTCTCTGAACAGTCTGGCTCTCTGGTGGTCTACCTGTCTTACTATGATCATTAGGAACCTCTGAAGGTTGGCACATTGGTGTCTAACAAATTTATGCTCTAAGGGTTGGCTTGTGTCACTAGAGCCCTCAAGAACCTTTGAAGGTTGGCATACCTGCGTCTGCACTGTTTGGTCCTTTGAAGGTTTAATCATGTGGCTATGATCCTCAAGATTCTATTATGGTTTTTTTATTTGTCTTTGCATCTCCTGGACCTCTGATGGCGACATAGGGTTCAATACTATACGTTTTCCATCTTTTTTGAACATATAAGTATTTCTATACCCATCATGTAATACCATCCTGTCATACAACCATGGTCTACGAAGTAATATATGGGATGCACAAAGAGGAAGAATATCACATTCAAGCTCGTCATAGTACTTGTCCCCTATACTGAAGGGTACCCTAGCCCTTTGGGTCACACAAAGACCATCCTGATCATTCAACCAATGTAATGTATAGGGTTTGGGATGTGGGATAGTTTCAAGTTTCAACTTCAATATTAATGATGCAGCTACAAAATTAGTACAACTACCACCATCAATAATAATTACGCACAAGTTTCCTTGTACCCTACAAGAAGTATGGAACATGTTTTCTCTTTGTCCCTCATCAATTGTTTGAAAAGAAGTCATGCCCCGATGCAATATGTTAGCATAATGAAACATTTCACTAGACATGATTGTACTTAAATCCAATAATACAATAATTTTCTTCACACTTCCAAGGTTCAAGTACACAACCAAACCACAAATGAAGTACACTCAACTATTTTCAAGTAGATAGAATTAAATTCAACAAGAAGTGTTTAAGTAACTAGTTCAATTACTTTTACACTTTAATGATTTGTTTGAATTTTAAATTCCACTACTCAACCTTCCTTTCTTGCTAAATTTTTATACCCACAATGAATCTTAATGTAGAGTAACTTATACTACACACAACTCCACAAATTTACAACACCACACACACTTAATCACGATGCACTCACTTCACCACAACACCAATTCACCATGTTGCAACACCTTCAATCAACATACACACATAACGCCACATATACATACCCTTCACTAATTTTACAAAAATACAACTCCACACACATATACCTTTTATACACGTTGCAGCACACACATACACACTCTTCCACACTTGTATTTCTCCACTTCTATACAAGTTTCAAACCATAACTCACAACAAAAGGCAGTAGTTCAAATTTGAAAATCAAACCACTTCACTAATTGCAACCCTTCCACAATTGGTATGAAATGATTTTCAAATTCAAACAAACACTAATTAACTCCGTCAATCTTAATTATAAGTTTTGAAAATCAAATAACTTCCCTTTTTCCCACACTACTCAAATCTAGAAATTGCAAATTTTTTCTCCCCAATTCAGAATTACACAATGGAATCACAATAACAAACCTCACAACCTCCTCACGCTACAAGCTAGTCACGGCAAGGATTGGTGAGTTTTTCAAGTTCAAAAGTTGTTAAACTAAACAACACTTCTATGCTTCTGCCCTTCTATGAAAATTATTGATCATAAGATGATACAACAACCTTCCCAATCCAACTCCAACAAGCATCAAAGAAAAATTTAAACCAAGGTAATTTCGCAAGCTCAAAACCACAAAACAACACAATTTGCAATTCCAATTGATCAACCCTAATTGAAGATGAATTTCACGAAATCAAATATAATCAATCCCTTCTCTCAACATGTGCTCTAATACCAAAAAGATCATGTGCCTAAACCCACTTGGAGCACAATAAAAAAGATTTAAGAAAACAATCTCAAATCAATCACAAAACCAATTCCAAAAAGGGTAAAATTGTGTGAACCCTAGTGAAGGTGCAATGAAATCCAAATACTCAATGATACAATTATGATACCACAATAATAATTTCTTCTAACATCACACTAATCACATAGAAACCCACGTGATTAATTCACAATCTCAAAATAAATCTTCAATTCTAAGAACCCCTTTCCACAAGTGATAATCACGTTTCAAGAAGTAATCATAAAGGAAGAACTGAATTCAAATGCAAAGTATCTCAATTAAGCACAAGAATTTGAAAATAATAGGAAGCAAATCTGTCCAAGAACTATCTCAATTCACCCCTAGATATGACATACTAGAGAAGAAAAGAAATCACAACAAAATGAAATTGATATTACTCACAATTTCAAGGTGTTGCACTCGCTACAATTTCAACTCTTGGGATTGAAATTGATAAGAGTCTAATGGAAATTAGGAGAACCCTAATCCTCACATGAAATGTACTCTCAAATCTGTAAAAATTAGCCTCCTCAAACCCTCTCTTAAGCAAGTATTTATACTTGCTACTCCTAGGGTTAAAAAGTGCTCAAAATTACAAGTTTGTCACTTTTAAGGTGGCTAACCCTAAATGAAAATTACAAGGAAATAAAAGTGTCCCAAATCCAAATACAACCAGAATAGTTCATAAAAGAAGAAATATATAAAAGAAATGGTCTTCAAGATGCCGGTTTTCTATAGAATCCATTGGCCTAGCTCATCGCTGGTTCAGGTTGGTCCATGGATAACCTATAAGCTGAGTTTAAGGGAGTTTGTCCATTGCCCTATAAAATATGATAAGTGTACCTGTTGGAAAACACAATACAAGAATAATAGAAAAGAAGTTAATATATAAATAATTTCAGGGTCGATCTACTTGAAATGGGCCCTCATTGCCAAGATTTGAAATCCTTTAGTTCTTGCCCTAATGATAGGTCTTGTCGGATTTTTATTCCTATCATTTATCAAATAGGATCTCTCCTTAGTTAATAGCAACCTAAAATTGCATAAAGCACATGAATTTAATTGATGTAAACAGAAGACTCTTGTTTCTTATCTTTAGAAGAACAATCAAATCTCATTAATTGCATTAGATCTAATCATATGAGCAATTTCTCAATTAACTAATATGATATCACACATAAATTCATATCCCAGATCTATGAATCTAAGAAACAATTGAAGAGCATACAATTAATCATAAGAAAGTCAACAACTTTACATTAAAGACTAAATCTTTATCACATGACAGAGAAGTTTTGAATAAAATCTTGATCTAGGGTCTACTCCTCCATAAATTTGACAAAAGAAACCAATTACTAGAAGAATGGATAAAATTCATGGTCACAACCCTTAAAGATAAAATCTTCCTCTTTGTAGGTCTTCAATCTCCCTTAGAATCGACAAAATCTTCTTTCCCTTGCTGTTATGAGAGTGAGAGAAAATGAAAACTTCGTAACCTACTTCTAGGGCAAACTAAAGGTCTATTTATAAATGTACCCCGATTGGATATATACATGACTGGATACACAAGTAGTGTATCTCGTTTATGTATCTCATGCTTGCTTCCAGGTGTCCTTATGTGAATATACACAAGCAAGTACATGGGAGTGTACATTGGTCGTGTATTTGAACGTCATCGAACAAAAGAAAAACTTAGATACACAAGCAAAGGACATGGGCGTGTACTTTGCTCATGTACTTTCCAGAAATCCGCTTCAGTAGTACACAAGTAAAACAGCAAAGTGCATGGGCGTGTATCTCGCTTGTGTACTTTCCAGAATTTTTTTCTTCACATGTAATGTATCCAATTCCTTCCAAACTTGCTTTGACTCTTCAAAACTCCTTCCCTTAGCTCCAGAATACTCTAGAAGATCGTGAAATTAACATTCATTCCATTAAGCACCCTTTTCTTCAACAAATCATCTAAAATTCAACAATAAAGCACAATTTCATTACTCTAGATAAGGGTATTTTGCGACTTATCAAACTTCCCCACACTTAAATCTCTGCTTGTCTTCAAGCAAAATAAAACGTTAATCAAACTTCTCATTAATCATGATTATCGTTACCAAATAATACTACTCACACATTAGCATTTATGAATTTTAATCTTTAAAGCTCAATGCAATCCCTCAATCTAATGAGTGTGCTTCTCACCTTGTCATGAAAGTATTGTAACAAAGATACTTTAGTCAAATTTCTAGGATTAATCAAAGTAAACCAAGCTTTACCCTCATCATTTAACAACGGCCTTCATGATCAAAATTAGACATAAGATCAATTAGAGCAAAAGGAAACGTCAGAGTAAAAGGAAACGTGGTACATTTCAACCACCATTAAAAAGTCTATAATCTTCTCAATTATCTCTCTAAGTAAAGTAATCAATAATGAAAGTACATTGCATCTTTGTTTCCCTTGGATTCCTCCTCCTTTTTAGTTCATCTCTTCAAAGATTTTATTATTTGTAATAGTTCACTGTTTTCATCCCTTTTTTTCTTTTTTTTTTTGTTCAGTTGTTTAGGATCTTGCAACCCATGTAACGAGTTTTCAACCGATAATCCTAAGCTCATCACCCAAGTTAACAAACGTTATCCCCTCAATTGAGGGCGTTCCTATGGGCTTAATTACTCGAGTTACAAGACCCTCTCAACTTTTGCCTTTATGGTATTTCATTTTATCATGGTAATTTCCTCGGTCGGCCGATCCCAAGCTAGACGACCTTAGGTGACCAGGTTTTAAAGGAATCCCATCGAACCTCTATTACCTTAACTTATTATTTTGACTAGTTAGTAGCGGAGTCAAACTTCATTCTTCTAAGGGACCAAAGCCTACCCATACTAACCAATCCTTTATTTTCAAGTATAACATGCTTTCATTAAATTATTACTTTAAAGAGATCTTCCAAGAAGGATCACCAAGTGAATCATTTCCTTTGCCCTTTCATGAAAGATTAAATGGCTCTCAAGATCTTTAAGTTTCACAAGCGATTTTATCCCATAACTTTGACTAAGTATCAATGTTCCAAAGAAGACAAAGGTGACATGCACAACACTCTTTTAGAGGGATTCATTCACTAAATGCTAAAATACTACATAATTTGCAATCATGATTTCAAAATTCGATTATCAAGCAAAAAGAGAAAAAATAGGGGAAATTTTTAAATGACTCATACAATTCAGCACAACCCTTATCAAATTTCTTTAGTATCCCCTTCCCCACACTTAGATTGAGACGTTATCCCCAATGTCTTTATCATTCAAGAACATAATGAGAAATAAAGAGATAAAAAGAAAAAATAAAAAGAAAAGGAACTGAGACTTCGCGGGATTAAACAAGTAACACACCAATTGCATAACTAGTAGAATGTCGATCATCTATATCAATGAAGCTCGCCAAAGAAAGTTATGGGACTAGTTGCATTCGCAGGATAGCACCTAAATCAGCAAAGTTCAACAGAACAAAAATGAAAGGTAAAAGAGTAAATAGAGATCAGTCATTAGTACAGTCATCCAGTAAGGAAGAGTCTAGCTCAAGAGAAAGAGCTCCTTGAATATGCAGAATAAAATAGTTAACTTAAAGTCATTCATCATTCTGAACTAGTCTCCTCATCTTCATCATCTCCATTCCCGTCTGCTTCATCCTCTTCATCATCACTTTCCTCACCCTTAGCAATGATCAGTTCCACTTCCTCAATGGTTTCCTCAGTATCTTCTTCACTTTCTCCCTCGTTTTCCTTGTCTTTATCACCGCTAGCCTCAACTTCCTCTTCAGCTTCAGAGGAAGAGGCATAAGTAGGCAAACTGGCTTGCCCCGCTGGGAAGCACTTAGCCAGCGATTAGAAAGCGTAAACTACAAATTTTCTAAATTTTTTTTCTTTCCTTTTCAACCCCTGTAGTTGAACTTTCATCTCACCTTGGGTCTTCTCAATGGATACCAAGCGGTCAAGTACCCGCTCCCATGTGGGAATAGAAGACTCACCAGGTGAAGACAAGGAAGAAGCAGCCTTGGAGGATTGTGCAGAAGGATGCGGCCAGCTAGAAGTGCGGGAAGTTCCTGTGATTTTTTTCACTCCCCACTTGGAAAATGGCCCATCGGAGATTCTTTCCTGATTGCACTTGACAGCCTCTGGCCCAGGGTCTTGGAAAATGTCCATGCTCTTCGGCAAATGAGTGATGAAGCTGCCGCGATAAATCCCCTTAGATCGAGAGTCATGTGCCTGTCTCCATATATAAAAGGCCAACTCCAACCCGATATTAATGTGATACCCGTAGGAGATGCTATAAAGATAGAAGATTTCAAAGTTATTAACAACTCCCTTACTGCTTTTTCAGGCTCCAATTGTGTTTGTCAAGAGCCAATGACAAACTTTGAGGCAATCATCCTTAATTAGAGAGGCTTTGGAGCTAGATGGAAAGTACTCTTGATTCGGGTTTCTGGTCAACTCCTCCCAACATACCTGAGTGTTAACGTTGGGAGGTCAACTGCAATGTAAACCCCGAAACTCAGGTGTCCGGGTAAAAGCTTTAGTGTAGAATACCATTAGAGAACGGAATTGGTGGATAGTACAGTTGTGCTGTTGCCCATACACTTCAAAACTGAAAGAGTTATCCCAACCTTTTTCAATTTCTGTCTTTTGTATCTGCATAGTGGATAGGAACTCAAGAGTAACATCCTTATACGTTGGTTCTTGAATGGTGAATAGGACCTCCCATGGTTTGGTGGCAAGGATCTCCTTAATTGGTTGAACTAATCCATACCCTTCCAGCATGCCCCAATCCAAATATTGATGTGCACCAAACGGTTTCTATGAGAGAATTTCAAACCGCTTCTTGCTCTATGGCTCCTCTGCAACTCTTCGGGGGGGGTGGGGGTGGAGTAGAGGATGAACTAGCACCATCCCGCTTTCGCTTAACAAGGGTGGTCTTCTTCTTCTTGGTAAACTTCGGTTTAACTGCATAAGTCTTTTTGCCCATCTGTCATCACTTCATCTTGCACTCCGTTGAAAAGGTCTCCCATCCTGAATTTTCCCACACTTAGAGCTTAAAAGAAGCTCTATTAAGGTGACTTTCATAGAATCCAAACTTGGTTAGCCCCTTTGTAGCTTGTTGTCCTGCAAAAGTTACTCCAAAACAATGGGTGATAATAAAGAAAGTAAAGAGTAAAGAAGAAAACTTACCTAAGCAACATGGGTTGCCTCCTAAGAAGTACTGTTGTTTAACGTCGTTAGCTCGATATAATGAACCGGTAGAGCTCAAATGGAGATGAGAATGAGGTTCAGCTCCTTTTCTTCCAAAACTGTTTTGTCCCCAAAGTAATGCTTAAGCCTTTGGCCATTCACCTTGAAAATGCCTTTCTCCGGGTGTTCCAACTCAAGGAAAAACCCTTTTTTACCCAGAATGGACCGAACCATCTTGATTTAAGCTTCCCAGGGAACAATTTCAACCTGAAGTTGAAAAGTACTACAAAGTCCCCTTCATTAAACTGTCCATTCCGTGGTAGCCGAGCGTCATGAAACTTCTTGGCTTTCTCTTTGTATATATATGAATCGTCATATGCCATGAGCCTCCATTCATCTAGCTCATTAAGTTGCATCCTTCGATGTGCTCCAAACCAACTGAGATCTAAATTGGCATATTTGATCGCCCAAAATGCCTTGTGCTGAATCTCAACTGGTAAATGGCAAGCTTTCCCGTAGACCAATCGATATGAGTAGTATCAAGGGGGGGTTTGTAAGCTGTCTGATATGCCCATAAAGCATCATCTAACTTCTCGGCCCAGTCTCGTCTATGGTGAGATACGGACTTCATTAAGATACGCTTTAGGTCTCTGTTTGAAACCTCCACTTGCCCACTAGTTTAGGGGTGATACGGCATAGCAAGACGATAAGTCACCCCATATCAGTTGAGAATCTTTTCAAATTACAGAAGTGTGTACCTCTATCACTTATGAGTGCCCGTGGGACCCCGAATCTACAAAAGAGCTTCTTCAAGAATTTAACAACCACCCAAGAGTCATTAGTCGACAAAGCTTGTGCTTCTACCCATTTAAAGAAGTAATCCACAGTTACCAATATGTATTTATTTCCGAAGGAAGGAGGAAAGGGCCCCATAAAGTCGATGCCCCACACATCGAATACTTCACACTCTAATATGTAGTGTTGTGGCATTTCATTCCTTTTTGATATGTTACCATCCCTCTAGCATCGGTCACATCGAGCTACATATCTCTAAGCATCCCTAAACAATGACGGCCAGTAAAATCCTACTTCCAATACTTTGTGCGCCGTCCTATTGGCACTATGATGTCATCCCGTTTGCCCACTATGACAGTGGAATAAGATTTTCCATCCTTCTTCATGGGAAACATACCTTCGAATCATCTGATCAGCACAAATTCTGAATAAATGTGGATCTTCCCAGTAGTAGTGCTTCAATTCGGTGAAAAGTTTCTTCTTCTGCTGCTTGTTCATATCCTCAGGAAGGGCCCTTACCACTAGGTAATTGGCAATATCAGCAAACCATGGGATGATATCATCTTCAAAGGTCTTGATGGCATACAATCGTTCCTTAGGGAACTCATCGTTGATCTCAACTTCGTTCAGTCTTTCTAAATAGGAATTCTCCAAACGTGACAGGTGGTCGACTGCTAGATTTTCAGCACCCTTTTTATCTCTTATCTCAAGATCAAACTCTTGAAGAAGTAAAATCCACCGAATGAAGCATGGCTTTGCATCCTGTTTTGTCAGCAAGAATTTCAAGACGGAATGATCTGTGTATACGATGACCTTAGATAAGATAAGATACGGTCTGAACTTGTCAAAGGCAAAGACAACTGCCAGCAACTCCTTCTTAGTGGTTGTATAGTTTTCTTGTGCAGGATTGAGTGTTTCGCTAGCATAATGAATGGGTTGAAAGTATTTGTCTTTTCACTGACCCAGAACAGCTCCCACAGCCGAGTCAATATCATCACGCATAATCTCAAAGGGAATGTCCCATGTTAGTGCGACCATGATAGGTGCAGTGATGAGTTTTTTCTTGAGGAGTTCAAATGCATCAATGTATTCCTGGTTGAAGTCAAAGGAGGTATCCTTCTCTAAGAGTTTTGTCATCGGCCTAGCAATTTTTGAAAAATCTTTAATGAATCATTGATAGAACCCTACATGGCCAAGAAAACTTTGTATTGCCTTAACTAAAGATGGTGGGGGCAATTTAGAAATTGCTTTGATCTTTGCCTCATCCACTTCTATGCCTTTCTTGGAGATTTTATGACCCAAAACAATACCTTCTTTTGCCATAAAATGACACTTCTCCCAATTTAGGACCAGGTTAGTATCTTTACAACGTTGCAACACTAACTCAAGATGGTGTAGACACTCATCAAAAGAATTCCCAAAAACAGAAAAATCATCCATGTACACTTCCATCTTATCTCCTACCATATCCTCAAAAATAGCCATCATGCATCGCTGAAAGGTGGCTGAAGCGTTACATAATCCAAAAGGTATGCATCGATAACCAAAGGTCCCAAAAGGGCATGTGAATGTCGTCTTTTCCTGGTCTTTGGGTGTGATAGGAATCTAAAAATATCCAGACATCCCATTGAGGAAACAGTAATATGCATGACCAACTAACCTTTCAAGCATTTGGTCTACAAATGGAACAGGAAAATGATCCTTTCGAGTTGCATCATTTAGCTTGTGGTAATCTATATAAACTCTCCATCCAATGACAGTTCTCATCAGGATGAGTTCATTTTTTTCATTCGGTACCACTATCATACTGCCTTTCTTCGGGACCACTTGAATGGGGCTCACCCATGAGCTATCAAAAATCAGGTAAATCATTTCGCATCAAGCAATTTAATGACTTCCTTTTTTACAACATCTCTCATATTTGGATTAAGTCGGCGCTGCGGTTGTACCATTGGCTTGACACAATTTTCCATCAGAATTTTGTGTGTACAAAACGATGGGCTAATCCCCTTTATATCTGCCATTTTCCATGCAATTTCTTTCTTGTGTTGCCCTAGGACATGCAATAACCTTTCCTGCTGATCTCGATCTAGATTTGATGCAATTATGACTGCAAGTTTAGAATCTTTTTCCAAAAATGCATATTGAAGGTAGTCTAGCAATTGTTTCAATTCTAACTCAAGTAGTTCCTCAATTGAAGGTTTCGATCTCTGAATGGTGGATCTATTCATATCTTCAAAGCTTCTTTCTTCTCTCAACTCAGGATTATTATTAAGCTGATTGGCAATTGCTCTAATCGCCATATTTTCAAGTTGCTCTTTCTCCCCATTCATCAAACACAATTCCAATGCATCACCAATCAACAGTTCTTGCTATGAATCCGAAACTGTGAAGTCAAGGTAGTCGATTACATAGCATGTATCATCATGGTGCAGGCTTTGTCTAAGGACGTCAAGCATTTTCACTATGACCTCTTCATTTCCCATTCTCAACACTAACTTCCCATCCCCAACATCAATTATGGCTCTAGCAGTAGCTAAAAATGGCCTCCCCAAAATAAGAGGGACCTCCACATCTGCTTCCATGTCAAGGACGACGAAATCTACCAGGAAGATGAAGTCCTACACCTTCACTAATACATCTTGAACTACTTCTCTCAAGAATTTGACTGCTCGATCAGCTAACTGAAGACTCATTTTAGTCGGTTTCGGCTCTCCAATACCTAATTTTTGGAACATCTTGTATGGCATCAAATTAATGCTGGCTCCCAAATCAGCCAATGCCCGTTCTTCAAATAAATTCCCTATCAGCCAAGGGATGGTAAAGCTCCTAGGATCTTTTAACTTCTTTGGGAGTTTGTTTTGAATTACCGCAGAGCATTCTCCTCCTAAAGTTACAGTAGAGAACTCTTCAAGCTTCCTTTTATTCGATAGCAACTCTTTAAAAAATTTTGCATATCGTGGCATTTGTGATAATGCCTCAACCAGTGGAAGGTTGATATGCAATTGCTTGAATATCTCTAAAAACCTACCATAGTGCTCAAAGAGAATGGGAAGAGCCCGAGGTAGATCGCATCATCACTAACTCCATTAAATTTGAAGGTATCGCACATCTCCAGAAAGAGTTGGATATGCGCATTTGAATCTTCATCCTATAAACCATCAAATTGAGTGTATTGCTATACCACCTGAATCACAGCAGGCTTAAGTTCAAAATTATTTGCCTCCACTCGAGGACGGACTATGCTAGAGCTAACGCCTATTAAGTTTGGCCTAGCAAAATCAGAATTAGTTCTAGGTGGCTCATTAACTCGGCCATCTCTATTATCAACCAGTTGATGATTCAGGGGATCCACAACAACATTTCCTTGATTCAGCTCTTGAGCACGATTATTGACTTGATCAGCCATTTCTTCCTTTAGTGATTCTCCTTGAATACCAAATGATGTTGACTCAGTCGAGTGTTGCTTTTTCTGATAACTACGAATAATTTTCTTTGGCTTAGGATTAAAAACAGCAAGTTCCCTAGAGTGACTTCTGGTCATGCACTGTAAATGTAATACAAATCAATTATGAGCTCCAAATTCTCAAGAAGAAAAGGGAAAAAAGATAAGAAAGAAATAAATTGGTTAAATTAATAAGTAACAAGAATTTCTAATATTAGTGTATCCTTGGCAACAGCGCCAAAAACTTGATCGTTGCCAATCATAGTTTTAATAAATTGAATTCTCGTTCTTAATCCTACTACGAAGCAAGAGGCAAGTGCACCTGTCGTAGCATAATATCGCAAGTAAGCACAAGGTCGTCCCTCAAAGATACACCAATTACTAGTACTAACTCCATTCCTATTATCTAACCGCCGCTTAATAATGTTGGTTGAAACTTGATTACTCTAATCTCAAAACTAATAACTCACTAACAACAATGGTTCTGAAGATTTATCAATTAACAAAAGCAACCTAGATCTTATTCTACTCCTTCTCTATCATGTAATCCATTAGATTTCTGAAGATTGTCGTAATTGACTTCTTATACTGTCGAATTCTCTAGTCAAGTTAACTACTTTCCCAAGCATATTAACCTATCTAATCCTAGGTTTATCAAATAGGATCTCTCCTTAGTTAATATCAACCTAAAATTGCATAAAGCACATGAATTCACATCAAAATAATCGATGTAAACAGAGGACTCTTGTTTCCTATCTCTAGAAGAACAATCAAATCTCATTAATTGCATTAGATCTAATCATATGAGCGATTTCTCAATTAACTAATATGATATCACGCATAAATTCATATTCCAGATCTATGAATCTAAGAAACAATTGAAGATCATGCAATTAATCATAAGAAAGTCAACAACTATGCATTAAGGACTAAATTTTTATCACATGACAGAGAAGTTTCAAATAAAATCTAGATCTAAGGTCTACTCCTCCATAAATTTGACAAAAGAAACGCAATTACTAGAAGAATAGATAAAATTCATGGTCACAACCCTTAAAGATAAAATCTTCTTCTTCATGGGTCTTCAGTCTCCCTTGGAATTGACAAAATCTTCTTCCCCTTGCTGTTATGAGAGTGAGAGAAAATGAAAAATTCGTAACCTACTTCTAAGGCAAACTGAAGGTCTATTTATACATGTACCTCGATTGGATATATACACGACCGGATACACAAGTAATGTATCTCATGTTTGCTTCCAGGTGTCCTTATGTGAATATACACGAGCAAGTACATGGGAGTGTACAATGGTCGTGTATTTGAAACGTCATCGAATAGAAGCAAAACTTAGATACACAAGCAAAGTACATGGGCGTGTACTTTTTTCGTGTACTTTCCAGAAATCCACTTCAGTATACACAAGTAAAACAGCAAAGTGCATAGGCGTGTATCTCGCTTGTGTACTTTCCAGAATTTTTTTCTTCACATGTAATGTATCCAATTCCTTCCAAACTTGCTCTGACTCTTAAAAACTCCTTCCCTTAGCTCCAGAATACTCTAGAAGATCCTGAAATTAACATTCATTCCATTAAGCACCCTTTTCTTCAACAAATCATCTAAAAATTCAACAATCAAGCACAATTTCATTACTCTAGATAAGGGTATTTTGCGACTTATCCTACAACGAGCACTCACTTTGGTTCATCAGTTCATCATGAAGTTAAGGTAGTCTCGACCTGCAAGACAAAATCTATAGGGGGGTAAGCCAAAGCTTAGTGAGATAGGGTGCAATCTCTCAATGTTGCAACAAACACAAATAAATTTCAAGCAAGTTATCAAATAAGTACTATACATGAACAATCACACAATGTAGCATCTCACGTGGTCTTCCAGTAACCAATATGAAGTCTAGGGTTTACGCCCCTCTTGACCTTAGGTTGAGGATTCCAAAGCTACCATCATTGCCTGGGTCTTACTCACGTCTTTATTATTCTTATCACTTAGCTTTAATGTTTTAGGCTCAGAGGCCTCAATACACCGAGCATTACACCTACAAGAGACACGCCGGACTCAGAACCGTCAAGGAGTGACAATCCCCTAATCACTTAGTTCGCACTTGGAGGAACAACGATCCTCTGATCACTTCCGATGCGTCCTATAGCAGTGTTAGCCTTCAATCTCATGCAATGTCTCGTGCAATGCATGTTAAGTTATTAATTAAACCTTATAATTAGTTAAAGTTTTGAGGCTGATCATAAAAAATCAAGTATATGCACAAATGTCAATCATGTGGACAACCAATCATAACACATAAAATCATACTAAGAGCAAGGCATAACTTAATGCAAACAAGAAGACAACATACATGTGGTTGACGTAATAGATTGTTAAGCAAAGGAGTGCTAATATAACTTCCATCGTTGCATCCCTTTTTCCTCACTCACCCTCTCTACCTAACATTCATAACTACAACCACATGTCTTATCCTTAGATGTACCTACATATACACCTATAGCGCATGGATGTTAAATTTGATTCCCATACCTCCTTTAGCCATATACCTCTCATGTGGATCTATGCATGTTGTATTTGTGGTCATGTAATACCACTCTTCCTACCCCATGACTATATAACCATAACATACGTCTCATGCATCATCTTATCTTTATATCTCACTTACGCGCCACATATGTACATACATGTGCAAGGACTTAGATCATTGGAGCCTAGAATCCCTTCCCCCACAATTTGTGATGCGCATTAAGGTTTATCTACATTCTTCACATCAATTATTACTACCCGCAACAACATTCATGACATAGAGATTTCCTTTCCTATCACTTGCAAATTCACACCTACTCACATTAAGGGAATACACTCCACATTTACATACCCCCACATGTTGTCTCATAGGCTCATTCATGGATTTTCTCCCTTCTTCCCATTCCTTAACACATAAATTCACAAGAACTAATGCCTATATAATCCCAACTCCCAACTCCGTTCCATCTAAAGTCCATATCCCCAAGTGAGCCTTCCAACTCCACTTCCATCATTTACTCACAAACATAAATATGTATAGAGTTGTCAACCTTCACTAGCAATGGTGAAAAACAAATATACTAATCTATTGTATTCTTACTTACTCTCTCACATTTCCCTGTAGCTCACGGAAGGGAGTGTTTCCTCTAAATTTAGCCAACAATCTCGCAAGGGTACATGTATGTATATTCACACCTACACACTACTTGCAACAGAGGAGAAGACTATGCCATCGATAAGCATCGGTGAAGGACTAGGGAGGTTGAACCACACTATGTTCCAACCAAGATACATATATATATACATGCATATACAATCACCTATAGCAGTAACTTCACACCAAACACATTAAGGACACGATAGGGGATAAGGACACAGCAACAACATCCAACATCCCAACTATGATAACTATGTATACATATATATATATCCTGCGTATTGCGGCACATCATGCTACATCCATTGAACGACTAAGAAGAAGAAGAAAAGTAGTTGTTAATGCCTTGGCCAGACCATACATATATATATATATGAGTTAGGTTGACATATTCCACATCTCTTCATGTACTGTGGAGAGGAAATAAGGAATATAACTTTTGCATGAGCCAAGATATCACCCTACACAACAATGGTCCAACAGCCACGCCATACACATGTATATATATAATATTTACACGACAACATTTTAAATTGAGACACCACAACATAGCACATACACATATAATACAACACGTCACAAAGTCCTACTCACCTCAGTTTCATTTTGTCGAGGTTTACTTGAAGTAGTCTTCGGGTATCTCCAAATCAAAACCTTCTACACCTAGAAAATTGAGAAAAAATACATTAATACACTTAATACATAGTCTAAATCACTTTATCTAGTGTTTTCTTAGCTACAACCAATTTTATGTAAAGTACTAATTTTTACACCTATTTATTCTTTGTACACAACTTTTAGAAACGAACTCTATTTCACAAAAAGTTAGTTTAGTTGAGTTGCAATCATCTCAAAGAACACGTGAGTGGTTTTGGATCATCAATCAAAGGTCATACGTGTGAGTTATGATTTTTTTTGTTCGGTTCTCTTTTGTTTTCTTTTCCCCATTCCCGTTATCCTACTATCCCCCCCTCTATTATGTCCCTCTCGTCCCTCCTTTTTCTTCTTTTTTTTCTTTTGTCTAGCATTATGGTGGTTGTGGGTCCTCTACGAACTCACCTATATATATCTACTAAATATTATTATTATTATTATTATTATTATTATTATTATTATTATTTAATACTTTATTAGATTAGGGTTTTAAGGAAATTCTAGTGTATTTTACTCATGCAATGATCTCGATAAACTTTAAGATTTTAACATTTTATTGTGAATTTTTATGCTTAAACTAATTTAATTATTTCGAGCGTAAATATGCACTCGAAATTCCTATTTAACAATCCTTAGTCTATAATTTTAATCGATTCCATCATTTACCCAAAAATTTCTTATGGTCTGCCTTTAATACACTTATTTCTTTTATTATGACTTTATTCGGGGAGTGTTTTAAGGCTTTTAATTATTCCACTATTATACACAATTAAAATTTTATGGGTTTTACAATGCAATTCCTATTAAGAATGTAGCATCATGGAATGTAATGATTAGATGCTATGGAAAGCATGGTATGGTAGATTAAGAAGTAGAGCTATTTAAGGAGTTGAAGGAAGAAGATCTTGAATCAAATGAAGTGACAATCACATGTATTCTTTCTGCATACAGTCATGCTGGCTTAGTGGAGAAAGGATTAGAAATTTTTAGGTTCATTAAAGTGGATTACGATTGGCATTAGATTGGCTTTGTATCCTATTATTACAGTGTGTAGAGGGATGATGATGACTTCAGGAGAAGCTATCAAATACAAGAGCTCCTTAGATGTATCTAATCAAATCTAAGAGAATGAAGGTGCTAAGTTCCCCTCTAAAGGTGCTAGTGCTAACATTCCTTAAGCCATTACTGCTGCTGAGGTTAATAGGAAGCTAAGATGATGGTCAACGAGGTGGAGGCAGAGGAGGAAGAGAAAAAGTAGAAAAGAAGAAGAAAAGTTGGAAGATGGAGAAAGCGAGAATTGAAGATGAAAAAAGGTGAGGAAAAGAGAAGAAGAGCTAAAAGATGAAGTTAAGAGGGTATTGATCATGTGTATGTGTGTAGGTGAAACTTGTGCGTACATGTGTGTATGACTTTGTTACGATGGAGGTGAGCATGTGTGTGTGTAAGGATGGCTGGTGTATATGTGTTGAGTTAGAAGCATAAGTGGGGATGGAGACTGGTGGAGAAGATAGGAAGCCATGTTAGTAGAGATGTTAACAAAGGATAGAAGAAAGAAGGTGATACAAAACCTTTAACGATTGCTAATCTTACGACTTGTCCTATAAGTAGTTCATTGAAAGATATTAGAGATAAATTGATAAATGAAAGGTTCAAAGTTGCTTCATGTAAAGGAGAGGCGAATTCAGGAAATTTCAAAAAGGAAATTAATAAGGGAAAAGAGAGAAGAAGGAACAAAAATGGTGAATATGAGGTGTAATGGTTTTACTTGTAGGATTTCATTTAGTTCCTATCGTTTATCATTGGAATTATATTCCTTAAATGCTTGATAGTTTGCTTTATTGCCTTAATTATAGATTGGTTTGCGATTATATATTAACTAAAGGATTGGATTTAACTAAAACTGGGCATGCATTTACACAAGACATTGCATGAAATTGAAGGCCATCACTGCTACAGGGCTCGTCGGAAGTAGTTAGAGGATTACTGTTCCACCAAGTACAAACTAAGTGATTAGAGGATTGTCGTGCCTTAACAGTTCCAAGTTCAGCCGATCCTTGAAGGTGTTGCTTCAACTGTGCAAAGATACAAGAGCATTACTTCGACTAATGTAAAGACACAGAAGCATCCAGTATTAAAGTAAAGATATTATAATTATCAAAGTGATAAAATAAGTAAACCGGGTAATGAGATTTACCCCACTTAGATTTCATCCTAAAAATTTAGCTATGCATACTAAGCCCAACAATAGATGAGTAAGGCACACAAAGTTACTACTTTTACATATGTGTGTACAAGAATGCTATGTCTAAATTTTAATTAGTATAATTTCAAGGTTTCCACTTTTCAATAACAAACAATGAAGATTAAAGTTCAATTGCAAACTTGTAAACAGGGGAAATTTTGATCATCAAGAGCATAAGATACATAAATAATTCATAACCTAATTTCTTCTATCTTTATATCCCTTTCCCACACTAATTTAACGCATTGTCCCTAATGTCTTTCCAAAGTAAGCACACATAAGAGAAAGAAAAGAGATAAAAGAAAAATGACACTAAGGACTTCTCCCATTGTTAGCATATGCAAGCTTGAATTCCAGCAAAGCAAAAGCCATGCATCATCAAACCTAAAAAAAAAAAAAACTAAACTAAAATGCAATAAAATAAAAGTTATCATATCCTATTTCAAAGAATAAAACATTCAATAAATTTAGATAACGAGTCTTCCCATAAGGGAGCTTAATTAATTATAAATCATATGTAGAAAATAGAACAAGGGGAGAAATAAAAGAAATAATGAGGGAGGAAGGAAGACATAAATATATATACATGGAAACTCTACCCCAGAATCTGCATGACCACACTCAAGGCCATGCAAGGCTCTAAAAAGTGTCCAGAAACTTCATTTCGTATGTGCACTACTTTGAGCACTACTTGTGCTCAAGGTTGTGTCGATGCTTAAAAAGTGTACAGAAATCAAGTAAAAATTTTCCAAGCTATTTGATCTATGTGTTTGTTTAGTGTGCACCTTAACATAAGTGAAAGAGCAAGAAAATAACTTTCCAGGTATACTTGAGAAACAAAGCTTGAATTTCCTTACTTGTCATTGATACTTCCTCATACTTAAGGATTAACTCTCATTCCCCTCAAGTAAGCTAACTTACTCCCCCACAAATCTGCAATTTTTTAGCAAGAAAGACTTAGGATAGTGAAATAAAAATGAAACAAAAAGAAGTTAATATACATTGATTAGTCATGGGTTACCTCCCAAGAAGCGCACTTTTTTAATGTCATTGGCTCGATATTCATGTTTATTTCCATCACCTATATATAACTTCAATCTATGGCCATTCACTTTGAATTTATCATGCTCTAGGTGTTCGAGCTCCACTGTATCGTGTTAGAAGACCTTCTTGACTACAAAAGGACTAAACCATCTTGATTTCAATTTTTTAGGAAAAAGTTTTAATCAAGAATTAAAAAAAAAAAAAACACTTAATCCCCTTCCGTAAACTCCCTTGGATGGCAGATTCACATATCATGATATTTCTTCATATTCTCATATCCTTGTCTTCTCCACTTATCTCTTTATGGTGAACTTCTATAGCATTAAGCTACTTAATGAATGCCTCAACCTCTAGGTTGTCTATATCTTTCTCCTCTTCTCGTTTCAAGATTAGTTCTAACTCATCCTTATATAGGATCTCTTCAATATGCCCCTCTATTGAAAAATCAACAACATCGACATAATAGCATAAATCATCAACACGGATTGAGTGTTCCATAGCTATAACCATCTTAATTACCAACTCTTCGTCTCTTATTTTCAGTGTAAGCTTGCCTTCCTCCACAACAATCACTACCCTAACAGTAGCAAGGAATGGTTGTCTAAAGATTAAAGGCATATCATTGTCCTCATCCATGTCCAAAATCACAAAATCAATAGGGTATATGAAGTTTCCTACCTTTACTACGATATCCTTAATGATCCCTTTAGGGATTTTCACAAATCAATCAGTAAGCTATAGCCTCATTTTGGTTTAACTAAATCCAATTTCTTAAAGAAAGAGTAAGGCATCAGATTAACACTTGTCCCAAGATCGGCTAGGGCTTCATCCACTGAGATATCACCAACCAAATACAAAATAGTGAAACTACTTGGATCCTTTAGCATTGGAGGGAGTTTGTTTTGAATGATGGATGAACAATTTGCTCCAACTTCTACTATAGAAACATCCTCTAACTTCCACTTATTGGATAAGAGTTCCTTTAGAAACTTAGCATATTTTGGCATCTTCGAAAGAGCCTCAACAAATGAAATATTAATATGCAACTACTTAAAAAGTTCAAAAAATCTACCGAACTGCTTTTTGTCTTTTCTTTAATAGCGGTGAGCTAGATATGAAATTTTTAGGACATAATCTTTGATAACTAGTGGTGATTTCTTTTCAAGTTCTTTCTTCTCAGGTTCCACCTTCTCCTTCTCAAAAGACTAACTATCTTCTTTCTTTTACTTAGGTTCCTTTTCAATTCGCAGCTCCTTCCCACTCCTTAAGATTATCGCATTTGCTTGCTCCCTTAGATTATTCTCAATGGTACTAGGGCATGAACCAGGTCGCCTTTCAAACATCATCTTAGCCAATTGGCCAATTTGCTTCTCAAGGTTATGAATAGAAGCCTCTTGGTTCTGATGTCTTGCATCAAAGCTTTGAATTAATTGGCTCATTAAATCCTTCAAATTGGTTTTCTTTACTTAATGAGGTGACTGGACCGATGGATGGGGCATAAGCTGGTAAGGTAGCATTTGTTGCTTTTGAAATCTTGGTGGTGGGAAGTTAGATCTCTAGGCATTCTGATTGCCATAAGAGAGGTTAGGATGGTTTCTCATGCCAAGGTTGTAAGTGTTGCTATAAGGATTATACTACTGCCTATTTTGATTCCCAAGATAATCTACTTGCTCATATTGCTCATGGAGGTTCATATTTTCACTAACTTCGCCCATTTAGTGTTACAATCATTGGGAATTCTTAAGGGTAAAAACCTGGTGACTAAGAGCTTCCATCTTTACCATCAAAGTAGTCATGAGATCTACTTCATACTTTCTTGCCACTTTTTTCTTGCCCCTATTGTTACCCCACTGATAATTATTTTTAGCCATATTAGCAAAAACAATTCAAAGATTCTTCTAGGGCCTTACGATTCAATGTACAACCAGTTGCGATGCCTACTAATTGATGAGTAGTTAGGTGAAGCTCATTCAAAAACATCTGAACTTGAATCCATGTAGGTAGTTGATGGTGTGGGCACTTTCTTAACAACTATGTCCATCTTTGCCAAGCATCGTATATGGTCTCTCCATCTTGTTGCATGAATGAAGCGATGTCATTCTGGAGCTTAGTTGTTTTGCATGAAGGGAAGTAGTTATCTAGAAATTGCTTGATTGTATCATCCCATATAGTTAAAGCTCTAAGACCCAATTATTAAAGTCAGTTTTTAGCCTTCCCCCTCAATGAGAAAGGGAATATTCTAGTGCATACAGCTTCATCGGTGACCCAATTATTCTTGAAAGTCTCATAGATTTCTAAGAACATTTGAATGTGAGCATAAGGGTCTTCATCAGGTAGTCCATTGAATTGGCAATATTGTTACAAGATTTAAATCACCACACCCTTTATTTCAAAATTGTTAACCCTAATGGGAGGCTTTACAATGGTTGGCCCCGTTCCATATAAGGTTAGCCTTACATAATCTAGATTGGTATTAGGTAGATCATCAACCATGGTCTCCTGTGTTTCCTCTTTAATATTCCTCAATAATCCTATCCCACTATTCAAGAATTCTATAGTTGATTCCACATCCTTCACTACTGTTGCAACTTTTATAATAGATGTTCCTCCCTTGATTTCCAATTGTCCAAAAGATTCAACAGTTGTAGTTGTGTGAATCATGCGGAGTGTTCTCTCAATCTCAAGATCAAAATCAAGAATGTTGGAAGTGAGAGTCCTTATCATGCACTACAAAAGCAATATTCACGAGTTAGAATATTTTAAAGATAAAGAGAGTAGAAAGAATTAAAACAAATAAAATAAATTACTAAAGTAGAAAATAATAAGGTTTTTCCTAATATTGTTTCGTTAGATCCTTGGCAACGACGCCAAAAACCTAATAAGTCATTTATTCAATCGTATCAAATTATAAATTTATTAACCCAAAAAAAAAAATCCAACGACGTAGCTAGGTAAGTGCACTTATCTATTGTAGTATAAATTGCAACGAATGTCATCCTCAAAGATCTTAGAAACAAGCACTAATATTACTATTTTTCTACTAACTAGTCTAAATTTTAATGTGAAATTATTAATTAACTTACTAATTAACTAATCTAATAACTCTAAGATTAATTATAATCACTGTAATAAATTAATTCAATCACAAAGACATGCCCTTCATCTTGACCCACTTTAAGCACTAACTTTCTTATAATAAGGTTTAGATTAATTAATTGTTTGTGCTTTGCACTACAAAAATTCTCAATTAAACTAATTACTCCCTTGAGTTAATTAATTAATAACCTTATATGGAATAATGGAGACCTCTCCCTCACTATCGCCCTATAAGATTTCATTAAGCTTACAATTCCCAAACAAAGATTAAATCTTTATGCAGAAAATTGTAATCTTCCTACCTTTAAGTAAAACATGCAATCCTTCTATTCATGAAGACCTATCCTACTAGATGAAACTTCTCTCTATCTAATAAGAATCATATATGCAATCAATTTGTACGCATAAATTAATTACACAGCAATAAAACACATGAATAGATACAAAAAAACATAAACTTTTAATTAATCAATAAGAAATTTAATCACATGTTTAGAGTTTCACAAGATGTATGGCATATAAATCCATGGAATCTACAATAATCATAAGAAATCTAGAGAAGTAATAATAATTCATGATGAAAAGAATAAACTCTCATAATCATTTTGTGATTTCTGATGATGCTCTAGCGATTTTGCTCTCCAAATATGTGATTTTGCTCTCCTAAGATTTTTAGAGTAGCTATGAGAAAAAATCAAATCAAATCCCTAATTTTTGTAATGAAGCAAGTATTTATAGTCTGGGAATTTTTTTCACATGCACAACCTAATGCACACTCATGCTCGGGGTTGTGCACTTTAGAAAAAATGTAAAATTTTTACGTTTCAGTTTCTACACGAACGTGCTCAAGGTTATACATTCTAAAATTCCTGCATTTTCTTCTCTAAGCAGATTTCTTACATCAACACAACTTTCTGCACCACTTGTACAACAGCTATAGCACAATTTCACAATGCATTCTGATCATTTTTTGCTCTCCAACACTAGCATAAGCACAACCATGATAAAGGTTGTACATACGTAAAAATCACCTTTCCTCATATTTTGCCTCATTTTCGCTTAAATCTTCTTTAGATCTTTATTTTACACTCTTTAAACCCTAAAATCAAATATTAAGCACTTAAGTTTATTTTACTTAATAAATTCACACAACATTCATGAAAAATCATGTTCAATAAATACTATAAATAATGTTATTTTAACTCTTATCTCATACCATAAAAAACATTTGACAACCTAATATGTATTTCTTTCCTATGACTTTATACTTCCTCACACACATATTTTGCCTAATTGAAATGAGGAAATCTTGTTGGTTCAACTATAACCACAAGATACTCCTTCTAAATGGTTAACATAGAGTGGAGGGTAAGTAAACAACCCAAAATCTAAATGACAAACATCTATTTGAATCTATCATCCACTTCAACATCATTGGATGCAATTTTAACTTCTATGTTGTGGAGAGTACAAATTGCCTTCAATCCATTAGTAATCCTAACACCATCTAAAACCTCATCTATAACACTTGTTGAAACATCCTCCCCACTACTACTTAAGCAAAAAATTTCTTCCACATTGTGAGGAGCTAAGTTCAAATGCTTCCATTAATCTCTAAAGCATAGGTGTCAGGATCAAAGTTTTGTACAAGCTAGACATAGAGTTCCTGGTCCATTTTGCCACATCTTGAGTGGAATAGATTATCAAACCCCAATTCAATTATGACATTTCTCTTACTGCACTAAATTTTTCTAAGATCCATGCCATGTGTTTTGGAGCGCATCTTGTATCATACTATAGTAATTCAACAAATTGCAATTAGAATATCTATTACCATAATGCACAAATTATGGAATTTATAAGCATCATAATCATACCCTAATCAACTTTCTCCCAAAGAGATTGTTTAGCCTCTTATACTTAGCTAAGCTCACTTCACCCTCCTCTAAATACACCCTCCTTTCTTCTTCCGGTAGCATACGCCACCTTTTCACCTTCTCTTATGCAACTAAAATAATGAACATCATAAATGATAAATTATCAAACAATAAAAAAAAAATAGCTATACATTTTTTATAAAAGTAGTTTCATTTGTAATATTAAGTGAAAGACTACTAAAACTATACCTCTAAATGCCTTAAACCTTTTTTCTAGGTTTTCATTTCCACACTCCTCCTTGTTGTGAAAGAAAAATTTAAGAAATCATAATCAATTCCATGCATAAATCAAAGAATTCAATTATTTTAATTAGTTGTATGATTAATAATTTTTCTTACTTCATTGATAGTTAGTTGATGAACAATTATAGGCTAATTTTTTTGTATCCACAACTATCAATACCCATACATGACTCATTGATAGTTTCCATAACAATGCAAAACTCATTTTAAATCTACAATAGAATGGAAGAAAAGGAAAACATGGCACTTCTTCACGTCTAACTATCGACAATTTACAATAGACTGCAGAAAAATATCACAATTTCAACAAAGATAACTATTTTTCCAAATCAAAACCCTAACCCTAACCCTAACCAAATCTTAAAGTCGAAACCCCAAATCATGCATAAACACTTTTCCAATAGATCAACCCATCAATAGTATCTTAAGTATTGCATAAACCCTAACCATAACCGCACCACCACCACCACCAACACCCCCTCCCCTCCCAAAAAAAAAAACGGAAAAAAAATTGTGATCTTGATGGCCCTAACCTACCTCTTCAATTTATCATTCAATAGGGTTCTTTAGTGACTATGTCCTCTACCTTATCAATGCTGCCAGTTTTGAATAGTAAATGTTATAATATGTGTTTTTTGTTATCAATTTCTATATTGTTTTATTGTAAGTAGCTTCTTTTATTTAATTTCTTTTCTTTTCGTTTAATTTATTTTAGTTTTGTTATTTTACTTAATTTTTTTATTTATTTTATTCCATTTACCTATACAACAAGTTATCAATAAATGGAATAAAGTACAATGAAAGACTAAGATTAGAAGAACTAAAACGCACAACCTTAATTAAATCCCCCTAAAAAGTCACTCTATCCATTCTTAGATTGTTAATGGTTCACATCGAAAAGAAAAAAAGTGAGGACTTGATTAGAAATTTAGCCAAGCATCAAGAAATAATTTTTTTTTCCTATAAAATTAAAGTAAAAATTTTGGATGTAAACAAATGGGAGATCAAGGTGATGGTGGTTTATTAAGTGGTAGTGGTGACATAGTGTTGATCACGGTTTATCGAGTGGTGGCTAGAGGTGGATGATATCGAAGCTCGAAGTAGACTGGTTGGGTTGAAATTTCTGATTTTTTATATTTAGTTAGGTGTGAAGGTCAGTTCAAAGGGTCGCCTTTAATCGCAAATACCAAGGAAGTGGTGGTTGTTCTGTCTTAGTGGTGGTGGAGGAGTGATAATAGGCATGGAGTAATTTATAGATGTAGCCTTAGCTTCAAGTTTGAGTGAGTTTATGCGAAGATAAGTAGGTGAGAAGTTAAGGCTTTGACTATTCAATTCCAAAAAAAAAAGAAAAGAAATTCAGGAGTACAATGAATAATGGTGCCACATGGAAAATTTAAAAAGAAGAAGCCTTTTACATAAAGAATTGCATTATATCAAACGCAAACAACGGTCATTGTAGTGTAAGTGAAGGGATTTTCCTATGATAAGTGAGATTTTTAATGGATTTATTACATTATGTATCTTCAAGTGAAATCCTCTTAGTATATTTTAATATTTTTTTTATAAAATATTTTATGAAACATTTTTGTATAGCCTTGGAATAACTTATAGAATATAAAAATATACATATTTTGTTATTTTCATATCGTTATTTGTATTTTTTAGATACTAACATTTATTTTAATATTATTGCAATTGCAAATAAATTAAATTATTTAGAATGTTTAGTGATGTATTGCACTCATGAGTGCCACCCCGTCAACCAGTATGCTTTGGAACGGTGGATTGAGTGGGAGGCAGCCTTTCATTTCTAAAGTGTAGTCTAGACTCTATAATCACTATCCTAGGACTCTAGAGGTGCCTTTGAAATGATGAACTTTAATGAAGCATCTACAGGCATCGATGTGCATGATCCTCGAGGTCTCCACGTGTCTAGAAAGAGTTGCCTTTGAAGACGTTGTCAATCCAATTGTCGAGAGGAGTTGGAACCTTCAGTATCTATCCTTTTGTTATGAGCCAACTGGTCTCTCTGGCGAGTGCCCTCAGCAGCTTGACGTGGGTTGATCATAGATTCTTTATCCATGGTGGTTGTCATCTTATTGGTAGAGTGGAGTTCAAACTCTTGAAGAGAAATGGCTACTAATTAGTTGATGCTTTGGGTGTTTGTAGTATTGACGGTTGAACAATCCTTGACAGGGTATATACTCCTCAAGCACATGACTTACCACTTGGTTCCGAGATGCTGGAATCAAGAATCCAGGATAACTCTTAAAAATAAGTATCGGCCTATATAAATGCTTGGCAAAATTAGGAATCCAAGGTAACAACAAAGGTTGACCCCGAGCCTACGCGAGCATCAAAAAGCCTAGCCTAAAAATGTGATGACGCTTAGCAGTGTCATGCAAGAGAAAGTAAAGGAAAAATTATTTTTACTATTTATTTAAGAAAAAAGATGTTATCATTATTATTATTTGTGTAAAAAAAAAAAGACAAGTAAAAGAAAAAAAAAAGTCGGGAGGGAGGAGGGTTCATTATTATTTATTTAAAAAAAAGTGGAAAAATTTTACGTGTAGAGAAAAAGAGTGCACAGGTGCGTAGGCGCGGATACGTTGGAAAGCGCCCAAGTGCAGGCATGCAGGAGCAGCTAGTAGCGGGCAGACATGAGCCCCCATAGCAAATCACTCGCAAGTTTCATCTTCTACCTTTAGACAGTTGCGACTTCCGAAATCTATTAGCACCAACTTCAAATGTACAAATACAAGAAAAAGGTTAAAGTTAGAAACACATTCCAATAAAAAAAAAAAAAAAAATTATCAAATTTACGTAAGAAGAACCGTTTGCGAATTTCATGAATAGTGTTGCAAGGTCCGTAAATGAAGACAAATCATCGTGAAGCTTCAAATTATCAACAACAGTATTTTTGAGATAGTTACATAGCTAACTGGATTTATTGAAACGTAGACAAGTAAAAGAAAAAAAAAGTAGATGCATCATCTCAACATTCATCAAGAAAAATCTAAGAGTCATGGAATTCCGTAAATATTCACACAATTTTATTTCTCTCTACAAAAGCTCTCGAAGGAATAAATCACCAAGAAGTTTTAAATCATCATTCGATTTGTTACACAGGGGGCAGCAAGAACAACTGTAAGATCGGAGTGTTAAATATTGAGGAGCAAATCCGTATCAACAACATAGATGACTGTGGGGTAGAGGTTTGAGTGCAGGATTTACACGTATGTTGTGTGAAAACACGTAGGACTTGTAAGTTTTATCAAGTAAACTCCAAACTTAGGAATTCGGAATGAAATTTATTTTTTATTTTTTAATCTAAATGATCAAATCCAACTACAATAATACAACATTTTTATCAAATGGCTTCAGCCCCATGCGTAGATTAGGACACGTTTTATGAACTATGCTATTCATATAATTGAACTTATAGCCTATTGATCTGTTATTAAAATACACACATACAAATATCATTCTTACAAATTCGCACTTGTCGAGAGAAGTTCATCACATGAACTTGTACTATACCACCTTTAATTACTATCTTCAACTAGTTGACATGAGGTTTCTGGGGTTATGGAATTAAATTCTCTACAATGTATATTATAGACTCAATCTTATCCTTTATTCTCGCTTTTTCATAGATATAAACTTATGTATATCTCATTAGTAATTGTTGCTTACCTTTTTATACCGGAATCACTATATTCTTTCTTTTTTTTTTTTGTAATGTGTTATAAATATAACCTTTTTTTAACCTTACACCCTTCTCTTATACTTGAATTAGCTCTCATATATATTTCCTATTTTCATATATTTTACGTAACCTTGAAGTATATATATATATTATGAGATTTTGTTGGTTTTGATTTTTTTTAGCACTTTTTCTTTTCCAATTGTAAGACTAACCTATATTTACTTATCTTCGCAGGCACTAAGGCCAACAAAAGACTTTCATCCTCCTCTCCTCCCCTAAGTAACACTAATCACATTTAGCAGATGTTACCACTTTGAAAGACCAGTAATTGTTTCAACTATCGACAATTAGTGTGATCCCATTTCATCATATTTAAGCTTCATGTATAGACCAATACTAAGAAGCAAATATGATGGCAAGAGATCACTTAAAGGCACCAGGTGAAGCAATTATCTTGCAATGAGGTGTGCTAAGGTATTACATGTGGCAAACACCACATGAGAAGGCTCCACAACGTCTATCGAGTCTAATTTTTGAATTCCCATTCTTAATTCGATCTAGACTAGACCCTATGCTTATCTAATATAGATCCTCGACTTGAGTTAAGAATTTCGTTTAGTTTTGGAGTAGATTAGTCTTAATTCGGATCAATAGTCGTCGTGATTTCCTCTTCTCGTTTTTTGTGAAAAGAGGAAAAGGGAAAACCAGAGTTTCTAAGTCCGAAGGCTAATCTATTAAAACCTCACGGTTACCACTTAATCTCCTAAAATTATCTCCGTCTATAACTGTCTTTTATTTTGTTTCTGTTGCCTTTTATTGTGTTTTTGAGTGAATTATTTTGGAAAAATGATTTTTTTTATTCTTTTTAGGGTTGCCCCAGATGGGTGCCTACGTACCTGCTATTTAGGATCAAACAAGCCGTAGTTCGCTTTTCCTGAAAACCTTAAGTGTGTTTGTGAATTTTAATTTTTGAAACCTCTTTTGATTTATGTTTTTATCATTTTGGGGATTTTTCTAAAAATCTAAGCCTAAGCTTTATTTTGATTTTGAAAATGATTTTTAGGGGAAAAACATCAATTTTGGATTTATTTGAAAAGATGATTTTTCTAAGTGCTAAAAATCATTGTTATAATTTTTGAATTTTTTATTAATTTTTATGATTTTTTTTTTTGTAATTTTTATGATTTTTTATTATTCTTTTACAATTTTTATAATTTTTATGAGTTTTCATGATTTTTGTATTTTCATTATTTTTTTATTTTTCATAATTTTTGTGAATTTTTGTTAAAAATTTTATCCTAATTTATTATCTATCCTATTTTAAAATCTAAAGTTTTATTATTATTTTTCTAATATTTTTATTATTTATTTATATTTTTTTTATTTTGTTTTTATATTTTTATATTTTTTTTATTATTATTTTCTTTATTATTATTAAATCCTAAAAATCTAATTTATAACATCTTCCTATTGATGGAAATATAAATAAAACATAAATAAATAAATACATAAATAACAAGTTAATAAATAAATAAAAAAATACTAAATCACATAAAAATAATTAAAATAAATAAACAAAATTAGAAAATCTAGAAAATCTGACTTACCTGGATCCGGGTCGGCGCATGGGTCGGGTCGATTGGGTCGAAGCGGGTCAGGTTGGATCAGTCGGACACGGCGGCAGGAAGTGCTCGTCGACGGCGTTCTGGCGGCCTTTTACAGCGGGTGAGGTGTCGAATCCTAGGTTATCGAGGATGAGGAATCCAATGGTGGCGGTGGTTTGCTCCAGAAACGCCTCCTGGTAGTTGCTTAACTCTTGATCGGCGGTCACGGCTTCGATTTCCTCCGGTGGTCTTCGATTCACTCTTTTCTCTCACTTTCTCTCGCTTGTGATCTGTGCTTTGCCTTCCTCACTTCATCCTCTATTTATAGGCATTCGAAATCGAGTTGGATAAGTTCGGATTTCCATCGATCGAGGAAAATCGGATTTGCGGTTAAATGGACCAACTCCGATTCGTGTAAATCCTTCGATTTGTTGAGATTTGATTTCAATTGGATGATGTTTATCCCAATTCTGTTAAAGACCTATTGGATTTATGCAAAAAAATCGAATCGAAACGACCGAAATTCGAATTTTTCCCCTCGCCGACAATCTCGAACCGAGGTTGAAGAGAATCACGCGCCTGGCGCGTACATTCTCTCCGGCCAATCAGATGCCGCCATGTGTCCTAAGTAAATGAAAAATTCACAAAACACAGAAACTGCTTCCCCCGCATTTCGAACCCCTAACCTCGCACCCGCACGCACCCGCCTGACCACGGCTCAGACCAGCTGAGCTAGCCCATTTTCCTGGTTTTATTTATTTCACAAATTGCATATATGCAATGCGATTTTTTTTATTTTTTGTATTTTTTGGAATTTCAAAAATTTGTAAAAATCATTTATTCCTTATTATTGTCATTTCTAAAATTATTTTTCAAAATTTATGTGTTTTCCTATTTATTTTTATTTTTTTGAATATTTTTCCTATTTTTGCCAAATTAGAGAAAAATTGGAAAAAATTAGAAATTGATTATTATTAATTATTATTAATTCTTACGGCAAAAATGGGGTGTTTAAAATGTCTAGCAAAGGTAGAGTCATGCAGTGAAAAGCCATAACGTTGGTGTTCCTTCACATTACACTAGAAGTATTGCACATAAGCATTGTACGCATAGGTCACTCGAGCGTCGAGCACATGCATGCATCCAGCATCAAGTGTAAGCACACTACAAGTATCATGTATAGATATCACTCACAAGAGGTGTTGTGTGAAACAGGTATCATAAATAACAATCCTCATACAAAATTAACATCTTAATAGGTCATGAAGACTTTTATTTGCACACTAATAGTGACATAGTGATTATATAGTGAACTTCAGTAAGCATTTGAGCGAAGAGATTGACATTGAAACTTCAAGTCCAAAGGAGAGTGATCCATATCGATGTATAATTGTATCTAAATGTACATGAATCGATGAAACATTGCCTCCTAATCTTGGTTATGAAATACAAGAATTGCATCCACTAAAACTCTTTTATATATTGCACTTATTAATGACTTTCCTCGTCCAATTGTTCGCATACCATAGGGGAGACAATTTTAATGTCAAGTGTCTTATTGAAGTCCCCTCGTCTTTACAAATCACAATGCCTTTAAGGGGCACATCCACTTAATTTCATGCTGGTCACTTCATTGTAATCTTCTTGATCACACAATTGTAATAATTTTTTTTTTATCATACAAGTTGTAATGAAATCAATGATGATGATGAAATTGATTTCTGGACATTCATTCTTATTTACTCCCTTGATACTTATTTGGCTTTTGTCATTGTATTTTTATCATCATGCGCCTAGGAGCAATAAGCCTCACTTAGCAGCATGCTAGAAGATGATATAACAAGATTGCTCCTATCCCCTCAATGGTTTGCGAGGTCTTGAAAGGCATTGTAAATAAGTAGCATATGTAAACTTGGTAGTAATATGATTAGGGATGATGTGTTAGAAACACTCAAAAGCATTAAGAATGGGAACTAGTGAGGGAAGTATTACTTAAGTCTACAGTGTGTGTTTTCTGATTAAAGACTTTGCATGCCTAGAAGCAAGGCTTCAACAATGAGATTGCTTTTGCTACCTCACCTTTTCTAATGATACTATGCAACTAGGAGCTAAAGCTCAACCTAATCACACTTGTGCTAAAAATCATGAATATAAGACTACTAAAACCCTTGTAACTTAAAGAGCCTCTTGTAAAGCTATTATAAACATGAGACTTGCTTAGACTTTACAATCCATAGGGGTCTCTTATGTTATTTCATGCATCAAAGCGGAGTTTTTACTTGCCAACAATAACATTTAAATGATCACTTTTGCAAAAGAATTTTATCGCACTTAAAGCAATGATGTAATATTCATGGCTTAAGAACTAAAATTCTCTTTTTTCAGTCAAGGGGGTATGTCCTAACACTTAATTACTCAACATAACTTAACCAAGATATTACCTAGAATCGAAGCCTCGCCTTTAGATGTTATGCATTTCTTTATATGGCACTAAAGCAGACTATGCTCTTACTTAGCTACTATTGCTTATTCTACACTTAGGAGATAGCACGCTTACCAGTGTATAACATACAAGCTACACTCATCATCATGCGCTTAAGAGCCAAAGCTCTTACCAGTCAGCAACGATGTCTATAATATATTTTACATTCATTATTACTTTTTTTCTTTTAATCAAACAGGAAGTTTAGTTGCTCTTAATTAGATGCCAACTATTTTATGAAAATTGCTATGCAAGCTAAGGAGACTTTCTCTTTCTTTGTAGCAACAATAGTAATGAAAGGCAAATAAATAAACACATTCTTGTATCTTTGTGAGATAAACCCTTATTAGGGTTAAAGAATTCTTTCATTGACATGAAGCACCTGTTGCTTTGTTTGCACATGACATGAGAAAGAAATGAGAGAAAAGTAACAAAGGTGCATTTCACTGTGAATAGCCCTTATATCATCAAGCTTACATGGAGTTTTGTAGTTTCACTATGTTATTGGTTCTCTTGCGTTTCTTTGCACCTTCATGACAATCGTGCATCTTTCTTTTCTTGGGTTCTTGAATGTAAATTTCTTCCCATTTAGCTAGCGATGCTTTAAGGGGTTCCACTATGGGCAGATTACCTTTGTTTATGTTTTCATCAAAGAAAGTTGCTTTAGTGAAGTGGACTTCATTAAGCATGAACGAATTCTTTATAGCAGGAATAAAGACATTTTTAAACCTTTCATATATTGATGCCATGTCAAAGGTCATTGTGATCGTGCAGCTATGTTCTTCCTACGAGGAGATGATAGGATACAAGTGCATCCATCACATGAAACCAACTTAGAGTTGAGAATAGGCACAATTTTAAAATCTACTTTGACACATCATATTGTCTTTATAAAAGACTCATAAAAGTTGTTCACCATAATAGGTTACTTTACTAAGTGTTGAATGTCTATCTTTGCAGCTTTGAAAGTAGACATTGGCATGATATTCAAGGGAGAGCCAACATCATTAAATGTTCTCTCCATTGAATGCCCATTAAGTGTACTTTTGACATATAGAAGACAATTATGATTCGAGCACTTGACATACTTGTCAGCATCAGTGAATAAAATTACATTTCAGGCACATGAGTGATTAGTGTCAAAAGACCCTTATCTAGAATGGCGAATTTGTGCTTTATGGATGTATTTTGTTGGTAATTAATTAAAGAAAAGAATATTTACTTGAACAAATATTGATTTCGAGCCTTTTATACTTTTTTGGAGCTAAAGGAATGAGTTATGAAAAAATAAAGCGAGATTGCAAGGAATCAGACAAGTTGCAAGCAAGTTGAAGATTCATGGAAAGTACATAAGAAAATACACAATCATATACTTTGCTCATGTATCTAAGGTGGAGGTTCGTTTTAGGATGTTCATATACACAACTAGGTACACAATCGTGCACTCTCTTATGTACATCTCTATCATAAACTCTGGGAGAAAACTAGAGATACACAATTGTGTATCCAATTGTGTACTTTACCAACAAAGAAGAAACTATCCCTACACATACACGATTGTGATACACAAGTCACGTACATAATTGTGTATATGTTTGATCTTGCAAATATATATATATCCTCAAGCTCGTGAAAAAAGGGGAGGTTATCATTTGATACACCTCCCTAGTTGTAGGAAAGAGAGGGTTTTGTCAATTTTCAAGGAAATTGAAGATCCACGATGTTAAAGATTTGATCTTTAAGGGTTGTAATCATGAAACTTGTTTTCTTTTCTAGTATTTGTTTCTATTGATAATATCATGGAAGAGTAAACTCTAGACTTATATTTTGCTCGAAACTCTTTTATCGTGTGATGAAGATTTGTTATCTGGGGTTATATAAGTTAATAGACTTAAGAGAGTTCTTAGCTTAGTTGAGACACTTTACAATTTAAGAACTCAATAAAGATAAAACAGTTGAATGAAAACTAGTTGCCTTGATAATTAAATTAATCTTTCCTTTTTGCTATTAGTGATCCATTCTTAGTTTTTAGTAGCATAGTAATTATTAGTTTACGATTCAAATTAATCTTAATTGATGGTTAGATAATAGGAACAGAGTTATTACTAGTAATTGGTTTATCTTTATGGGATGTAATAGGAACATGTTATTATGAGTTAAGATTAAGAACAAATACTTTAAATTATTAAGACTATGATTTGGCATGGTCAAGTTTTTGGCACCATTGCTAGGGATACGCCAATATTAGGAACACTTTTTACCTATTAATTTAACCATTCTTTTCTTTGTTTACTTTTCTTCTCTTCTTTATTGTGATCCTAGAGCTAATAATTGATTGAAACTGTGAGCTAATAATTGATTAACATTGTGCTTACAATGTCAATCAATAAAGAAGAAATTGATGATGAAGAAGACGATGATGCTAGGGATGATGAAGAGGGGGAGGATAATTCAAATTGATTCCTATTTGATTTGTTTTTCAACAATCAATTCATAGATTTTGTGGTCTCCAGCATCACGCTTCATTCATTAGTTGATCGACTTTTCTCTAACGGTCATTCAAGTGATTAAATCGGGGAAGTTTCAATTCATTTTCCTTTTTATTTTCTTTTTATTCTTTTTTCTATAGTTTGGTTCTTTAATGTTCAAGACATTGGGGACTTTGAAACTTCCCCGATTTAATCCCTAAAGTTAAGATGATGGAGATTCAATGGGGTCCTTTCAAAACCTGGTCACATAAGGTCGTTTGACTTAGGATCGGCTAACCAAGGAAATTATCATAACAAGGTAGGACACTAAAAAGGCAAAGTTCAATAGGTCTTGTAATTCAAGTAAGTAAGTCCATAGGGATGCCCTTGATTGAGGAGATAACATCTGTTAACTTAAGTGATGAGCTCAGGATTATCGACTAAAAGTTTGTTACATGAGTTACAAGATCCCAAACAACTGAACTTAAATAGGATGAATATATTGAATTAAATGCAATGAATAATTTTTTTTAGAGAATTTAAATAAAAAGAAGGAGGAATCCAGGAGGAACACAATTGCAAAATACTTTCATTCTCGATTGTTTTGCTTAGAGGGATAGTTGAAGGGATTATAGACTCTCAAGTGATAGTTGAAGTGAACCAAGTCTCCTTTTGCTTTCTTTAACCTTGTGTTTTATTTTTAAAGTTATTTTTAAATGATAAGGGTAAAGCTTGGCTTACTTTAATTAATTCTAGAAGTTTGGCTAAAGTATCTTTGATACAATACTCCCACGATAGGGAGAGAAGTACATTTATGAGATTCATGGAATTACATTGAGCTTTAAGGATTAAAATTAATGAATGTTGATGTTTGAGTTAATTTTGTTTGGTAATGTCAATCATGATTGATGAGAAGTTCATTTGTTGATGTTGAAGTCCTCATTTGATTTAATGATTTTATTTGTTTTGCTTGAGGACAAGCAAAAAACTTAAGTGTGGGGAAGTTTGATAAGTGTCAAAAGACCCTTATCTAAAATGGTGAATTTGTGTTTTATGGATGTATTTTTTTGGTAATTCATTAAAGAAAAGAATACTTATTTGAAAAAATATTGATTGTAGGCCTTTTATAGATTTTTGGAGCTAAAGGAATGAGTTTTGAAGAAATAAAGTGAGATTGGAAGGAATCAGACAAGTTGCAAGCAAGTTGAAGATTCATGGAAAGTATACAAGAAAGTACGCAATCATGTACTTTGCTTGTATATCTAAGGTGGAGCTTCTATTTTAAGATGTTCATATACACAACTAGGTACACAATCATGTACTCTCTTGTGTAAATCTCTATCGTAAACCTTAAGAGCAAACTATAGATACACAACTTAGATGCACAATTGTGTACTCAGTTGCGCACTTTGCCGACAAAGAAGAAACCATCCTTACACATACACAATCGTGATACACAAGTGGCGTACTAAATTGTGTATATGTCTGATCTTGCATATATATATATATATATATATATATATCCTCAAGCTCGTGAAAAAAGGGGAGGTTATCATTTGATACACTTCCCTAACTGTGGGAAAGAGAGGATTTTGTCAATTTTCAAGGAGATTGAAGATCCACGATGTTAAAGATTCGATCTTTAAGGATTGTAATCATGAAACTTGTTTTCTTTTCTAATATTTGCATTTCTATTGATAATATCATGGAAGAGTAAACTTTAGACTTAGATTTTGTTTGAAACTCTTCTATTATGTGATGAAGAATTGTTCTTAATAAAAGTTTATTGAAGTTCTTATGTTTAATTGCATATTCTTTCACTATTTATTAGATTCATAGATTTGGGATATGAATTTATGTTTGATATCATATTAGTTAATTGAGAAATTGCTTTTATGATTAGATCTATGCAATTGATAAGGTTTGCTTATGATTCTAAAGATAGAATAACAAAAGCCTTCTATTTTATAATTGATTTGATAAAAAGTTCATATTACTCATGTAATTCTAGGTGGCTATTGAATGAAGAGAGATCCCAATTGATAAATCTAAGGTTAGATAAGTTAATGGACTTGAGAAAGTTTTAGCTTGATTGAGACATTTTATAGCTTAAGAACTCAATAAAGATAAAATCTTGAATTATGATTATTCACTTATTAGAAGAGGAGTAGAATGAAATCTAGGTTGCCTTGATAATTAAATTAATCTTTCCTTTTTGCGGGTAGTGATTCGTTCTTAGTTTTTAGTAGCATAGTAATTATTAGTTTACAATTCAAAATATAAATAAATCTTAATTGATGGTTAGATAATAGGAATAGAGTTATTACTAGTATTTAGATTATCTCTATGGGACGACCTAATGCTTAACCATTATATTACATTCAAGATAGGTGCACGTGCTTATTGCATCGTAGTTAAGATTAGGAATAGGTACTTTAAATTATTAAGACTATGATTTGGCATGATTAATGAGGCATCCTTTTCATAGGTTACACTTCACTATACTCTGCATATTAATCTTTAGAGATCTATGTAAGTGCAGTTGCTACTACAAGCCTAGCCTTCTCATCTAACCCAAGAAGACCAAAGAAGTTCATAAAATTTGATGTTTTCAAAAGTGCTGTAGCAACAAAACGGCACTCATTCTCTTCAACTTCAACCAATTTTCCTTTTTCTTTATGTCCTCATTAGGTGACTCATCCTTTGTTTTCGTGGTTATAAGGTCATGAGTGATGGCATTCACTACCCTACATTGATTGTTATAAGTTGGAAGGGGATTGTTGTGAATATTGTTATCGTCAATGATAAGTTCCCCACTCTGCACTCTTTCATTGAATATCTTCTTTAATGTCCAATAATCCTTAGTAGAATGACCAATTGTTTTATAAAACCTTTAATAGTTGGGATTATTCTTCTCTTTAGGGATGGGGAGACACTTAACTCTTGGGAGTTTGATGTTTTTGTCTTGTAGCCATATGTCGAGCACCGCATGCACTTTACCTATTGGGCATGAGTACGTTAACTTTTCAAACTTAGATTTCCCCATTCTAGGTTTCTCTCCTGCCTTATAGTCTTCGCATTGAATAAAATTCACAAATGACTCTCATTTATTGAATATTGTATGTTTGCCCCTTTGTCTTGCAATAGAGTTATTAGTCCATCATGCATTTTCAACCAATGTTGTGAACGAAACCAATGAAGAGTTCTCCAAATGAATGGCATACTTAGTAAATAATCCCTATATGCAAATCTTTACCAACTCTCTTTCATCATAAATATCCTAAATATCGAGGAAGCGCTCTCTAGATCTCTCTATGTAGTCCATGAAGTCTTCCCTCGACTTTTAATGAATTCTTCTCATGTCAATAAGGGTCACCCTTTCTTCAATTGAAAAAATATATATATAAGATCATCTTACACAAGTTCCCACATGAGTCCATTGACCTTGGAGGAAGATTAACATACCACATATATGCTTTCTCTATGAGAAACTTAGAGAATTCCTTAAGTTTCAGGTCATCATCTAATCCATAGACTTCTAACGTCTCAATAAACTTCAATAAATGCTCCTTGGCACTTCCCTTCCTGCCTTTAAAGACAATGAACTTAAAACTCACATATTCCTTTAGGTAAGGTTTCACAATGATACATTAATGATAAGGAAGCTTAAATTCTAGAACCCCTATAGTATACTTCACTTGTATTCTTTAGTAACAAATGAAACTCTTAAAATAGAGGCTCCAAGCTCTATTAGAGTAACGAGGACAGGGTTATGATGATTTACATGTTCAGCAACAGTAATGCATGGAGTGTTGTGCGAAGATGAAGGGCCCCCGATTTGAACCCCTATCTCCCTCACCTCAACAACTAGGTGTTATATAAGTGCAAGTTCTTAGGCTAGAGCTCGCTCTTCAGCTACAACTTGTTCATTAACAATAGGAGGGTTGATCTATTGAGGTGCTTTAAGAACGCATTACAATGCAACACAAATAGGGTTTGGCAAGACTGTACCTTGATGATCATTAACAACAACAACCATAGCAGGCATAAATTGAGTCATCATGGTGATAAATAGATCCATTTTCCTATTGTTCTCCTGGATTGCTTGCATGATTTGGATGTTATCCAATGCACCCTCTTGTGCAATATTTCATTGGTTTACATCACTAAGGGTAGGTGCAATTTGTTTAGTAGCTTTAACATTAGCATTAGGCTCCCAATTGTTTCCATAAGTAAAGTTAGGTATCAT
Organism: Laguncularia racemosa; assembly: GCA_037954665.1. Taxonomy (NCBI): domain Eukaryota; kingdom Viridiplantae; phylum Streptophyta; class Magnoliopsida; order Myrtales; family Combretaceae; genus Laguncularia; species Laguncularia racemosa. Next base: position 1,638,303 of record JBBMOL010000018.1, on the reverse strand, counting down.
TTTCCTTAGAGGTACCATGTTTTTAGCGTCTTCCCTTCCCTAGCAAATTTGCCAAATAAATGTACGGGGGTATAGGTCTAAGGGCAGGGGTCACATGCAAGCTGCGTGGGAATGTGCTACATGTAGCCTAACGAGAGAAGCGACACATACGGGAATGATTAGAGGGGTGACAATTGAATGTTATTGAAAACATTGTACTTTTAATCTTTTGAAGAAAATTCGACAAAGTAATGATGTTTTTCTAAAGAAAAGTCCCTCCTTCAAATGAGAGAGCATGGGTATTCATGAATTTTTAGTCATGTATCTCATCCGTTAGATGATAATGGTGATCAACAATTGAAAACATATGAACCTTGATATAGGTTTCTACTAAGCCTAGGCCCATTAAAAGCCGTTCACACGCAAGTCTTATTAAAAAAGGTTAAATTGGACTAAGTCGATCCAATGGGCCCTACTCTAAGCCCATTATGCTAATCCTTCTCTGATCATCTCAAATCATAGACTTAACTTCCCAAGCCCTATCACCTCAACCTAAAGAGTCAAATCCATTAAAATATTAGGCTGAAAGCCTATGAACTAAATTTAACCCTCTACAATGAAAAAGTATTCTCCTATCACACGTTAACAAACAAGAAGTTCACAAAAGCACTAAATCATCGAAGCAACAATTCAGTGTCTCATACGTATTCTACAACAACTAAAGAGATTAATTTATTAAAATTCCTAAAATCCCCTAAACTTCATCAAAGGAGCTTTTAGTTAGGGCAGAATGTAGAAAACCATTTCAGTCTTTAGGCTTTTAACTCAATTTAATGTCATGGATTATTTTAATGAGCTAATGACAAGGCCTAAAACATAAGACTCAATCATGGATGTTTTAAGGAGATTTGGTTTAATAGGCTAAAAACAAAAATAGCTAAACCAATTTTCCTATTTTCATCTTTACTTGGTTATCTCGGGTGAGAAAAGTAAGCTTGAAGGTCCTTTGGATTTCATTTGGGTTTTAGCCTTATAAGCTTTAAAAGGGCTAAAATAAACTTTGGAATAAAACTAGGCATTTTGCTTTTATTATAAACCTCTAGGCTCATACAAGCCCATGATATAGGCCCACTTACTCAAGTCCAAATCCAAAAGAAAAGAAGGGATGAATGTTAGTCGTTAGATCATCAAGAGTAATCTAATGGCCATCAACAACATCATATCTCAACCATCCATCTCATAGTCATCCAACGATCATGATTAGCTCTCATATCTATAAATAGGAGGCCAATTCTTTCAATTAGAGGGCGTTTAACACCCTACAAGATTTGAGACAAACACAAAAGCTTTGTTAAAACATTTATACAAGAGATTAAACTAATTACTTTGTGAAGAACGGATCAAGAACACTCAAGAACATAGAATTAAATGTACTATCACACATTCTGATACGTGAAACCTTAGGTATGTTAAACCTAGAACCCCGACGATGCTATTAGATCCAATTACCCCAAGGATCGTCTTGAATAAGTGATGCGTAACTAGACCCCAATCACACCTGTTGACTAAAACCTAAGTTATCAAAAGATATTCCTAGCAATTTGGTTAAGAATTCATATGGAAAAGTTCTTTTGAAAAAGAACAAAAAGGGTTTCGTTGTTTCCTACGAAAAAGGATGTGTTTTTTTTTTCATTAAATAATCATGTCTCTTTGACCGACCCCCTTGCATGGCATATATAGTATCGAATACAATATGGAAAGCCCTACAATATGGAAATCCTAAGTTGCCTAATCTATTCTTATCCTTATGTCACCAAGTGGGCACTAAAAACATAAACAATAAACCAACAAATAAAATTAACACAAACCGAATGTGTCATATTGTAGTGGTTCACTAAAATATTTAATGTCTCTAAAATTATTTCATCCTTCCATGGTCACGTGAATCAAGTTAACATATGTATGTTTTCCTTCTGTGTAGCTTGATTCCCTGGCTTGCAAGTCCATGACTAATCCTTATAGAGCTTCGTTCATCTTCTTAGTTTTAGCTCGAGTCATCAGGCCTCCAATACTATGTAATAGATCATGATATTTTGGCTCCTTCCTTTCTGATGCTAGTTGATCCTCATCATTCCCTCCTTCCTCGAAAAGATTCATCCTCGAATCACCTGCATCATAAAGAGTAACGTTAGAAACGTTAAAGGTAGCATTGACGTTACCATAGTGGCTTGGCAGATCTATCTTGTAGGCATTATCATTTATGTGCTCCAACACTTAAAAAGGTCCATCACCCCTGGGAAGCAACTTGGATTTACACTGCTCAACAAAAAGTTCCTTCCTTAAATGTATCCAAACCTAATCACTAGGCTGAAATATTACTTTGACATGTCCTTTGTTGGCCTGTCGAACATAGTGTTCATTCTTCTTTTCAATGTTAGCCCGTACCTGTGTATGTAAATCCCTAATAAATTATGCCTTCTTTATGCCATCAAGATCAATAAACTCATTAGTAGGTAAAGGCAATATATGTAATGGAGTTAAGGGATTAAAACCATCACAACCTCAAATGGAGAGTAAGACGTAGTAGAATGTATCGTCCTATTATATGCAAACTCTACATAAGGCAAACATGTTTCCCATTGCTTCAAATTTTTATCAAGCACAGCACGTAGCAATGTAGAAAGTGTCCTATTAACAACTTCTGTTTGGCCATCTGTTTGGGGATGTGCCACAATCGAAAATAGTAGTTTAGTGCCTAGCCTATTCCATAAAGTGCGCTAAAAGTGGCTCAAAATTTTCACATCTCTATGAGTCACGATAGAGTTAGGTAAACCATGTAATCAAACGATCTCCCTAAAGAATAAATCAGTTATATGTCAAGCACCATTAGTTTTAGAACAGGCAATCAAGTGAGCCATTTTACTAAACCTATCGACGACAACAAATATGTTATCTTTACCATTCTAAGACCTAGGTAAACCTAATATAAAATCAATGGAAATGTCAGTCTAAGGCTGACTAGGCATAGGTAAGGGAAGATACTCCCCATGGGCATGACTTTGGACTTAACCTTCCTACATGAAATGTACTTGTCATACACAAGTTGTACATCATGTTTCATCTTAGGCTAGTAAAAATTTTCATGCAAAATATCCAAAGTTTTGTTTACTCCAAAATGTCCCATGAGACCGCCCCCATGCGTCTCCCTCACTAGTAATTCTCATATGGAACTCCTAGGCACACACAACCTATCTTTCCTAAATAAATATCCCTCATGCCTATAGTAGTCCGCATACCCGCTTTCAGAATAAGCAACCTAAATCTGATTAAAATTAGCATCATGTTCATACAGTTCTTTCATACTTTCAAACCCAAGCAATTTAGTATATAAAAAGGTTAATAAAGAATACCTCCTAGAAAGGGCGTCAACCACTACATTTTCCTTGTCTTGCTTGTATTTAAAGACATATAGAAAGGTTTCAATGAACTCCAATGACTTAGCATGCCTCTTGTTCAGCTTTCCCTATGTCTTCAGGTACTTCAAACTCCATGATCAGGATGGATGATCAACTTCTTAGGCCATAAGTAATGCTACCACGTCTACAACGTCCTCACTAGAGCATATAACTCTACTAGATAGTTCAGCGCAGCACCATGGAGTTTCTCATTGAAGTAGGCTATTGGTTTGGAATCCTACATTAAAACACCACCAATACCCTTCTTGGAAGCATCACATTCGATCTTAAAAACCTTATCAAATTTTGGTAATGTTAACAAAGGAGCGTTAGTTAACTTACCTTTCAAAGTTTGGAATACTTGCTCATATATTTCGATCCACTTGAATTCGGCATTCTTCTTCACAAGATCATTCAGTGGAGCAGCAATGGAGCTGAAGTCTCTCACAAATTGCCTGTAAAAACTAGTTAGACCACGGAAGCTCCTGACATCATTAGCGTTTTATAATGTTGGCCATTCTCGGATTGCCTTCAACTTCTCCTCATGTACAGCTATTCCATCTACTCCTACAACAAAACCAAGGAAAACCATAGATTCCATACAAAACGTGCACTTCTTCAAGTTGGCATACAATTGGTTTTCCCTTAATATAGTAAAAACACTTTGTAGATGTTGTACATGATCATCCAATGTTCTACTATATATCAAGATATCATCAACTATATATCAAGATATCATAACATAAACTACAACAAATTTTCCTAGGAATTGATGCAATACATAATTCATTAACCTCATGAAGGTACTAAGTATATTAATCAACCCAAAAGGCATTACCATCTATTCATACAAGCCATGTTTTGTTTTAAAGGCAGTTTTCCACTCATCACCCTCTTTCATACGAATTTGGTAATATCCACTTTTAAGGTCAATTTTCAAGAATAAGCATGCACCATGCAACTCATCAAGCATGTCATCTAACCTAGGAATGGGATGTCTATACTTAATTGTAATTTTGTTGATCGCCCTGCAATCTACACATATACACCACATCCCATCCTTCTTGGGCACTAGTATCACTGGAACTGAGCATGGGCTCAAACTCTCTCGCACGAACCCTTTCTCCATTAGCCCATCTACTTGTTTCTGAATTTCCTTAGCCTCCTCTAGATTGGTTCTATATACTGGCTGGTTTGGAATGGAAGCACCCGGCATGAAGTCAATCTGATGCTCTATCCTTCGTAGAGGGAGTAATCCTTGTGATACTTCTTCAAGGAACAAGTCTTCGAATTCTTGCAATAAAGATACAACAACACTAGGCACAATAGAGTTAATGTCAGTATTAGAAAAATATAAATCCTTGTACATAAGTATAAGTAACTGTTATTTAGCCATCACTACACTCTTAACCTCACTCTTCCTCACCAGTGTTTGCTTATCACTCATTTTATTTTTCTCACATGCACTCAAGTGTTTTTCCCTGAATTCCTTTGCAATTCTCAACTGATCTTCACTAGCTTCCCATGATTTATGAGGCATGAGAACCACTTTCCTTTTGTTTAGAACAAAAGAATATTGGTTCTTGTACCCACGAACATAACCTTCCTATCAAACTGTCATGGTCACCCTAACAATATGTGGCTAGCCTGCATAGGTACCACATCATACGTAACCTTGTCTTTGTAGCTCCCTATGGAAAAGGCTATAAGGATCTGCTTGGTTACCTTAACTTTCCCACAATCACTCAGCCACTGTAATCAATATGGTTTAGGATGTTTCACAGCTTTCAACTACATCTTTTCTACTAGCAGGGTACTAGCAACATTAGTGCACTTATCACTATCAATTATCAAGCTACAGACTCTACTCTGCACATGACATCGTGTATGAAAAATATGTTCACATCGGATCCCCTCACCATCCTCCTAAGGTTGTACACTAAGTACTCTCCTCATGACATACAACTCACCACTCACGGGTCCCTCCAAGTCAACATCATCATGCTCCTACGATGGTGACTCCTCCTCAGAGCTTACACTCTCTACATCTCCACTATCACTGATAATCATAGTTCTCCGATTTAGACATTGGGATGCAATGTACCCAAATCCCTAACACCTAAAACATTTAATATCTCTCATTCATGAAAGGGGTTTAGTGTCAATCTTTCCCTTAGGTGCAACAATTACATTCTTAGCCTTCACGTCCTCCTTGGGCTTTGAATTGATGGAGTTTCTCTTCCAAGTAGGCTTCCATGGAGATTTGGAAGTCGAACTAGTCCTCTGCTCACTCCTATACTTTATTTACCACTCTACTTTAGTAGCCTTGTACAGAAGTTCTTTCATATCTAAGTAATGGTGAAAATCTATTACATCAACTATTTCCCTGTTCAACCTATTGATGAATCTAGCCATAGTGGCCTCATCATCCTCCTCAATTCTCACCCTAATCATGGCTATCTCCAACACTTTGTAGTAATCCTCTACACTGTTATTTCCCTAAGTCAACCCTATGGTAGTGACTAGGAATGAAATGCTTCTGCATGATAGTTTTCATCTCCTCCCAAGTGCTAACAGGTCGCTCTCTATACCTATGCTTATTACGCACCAATTGATCCCACCATACATTGGCGTAATCTAAAAACACTATTGTAGCCAGTTTTATCTTTTTCTTCTCAATATAGTTGTGACGCTCAAATACATGATCCATTTTTCTCTCCTACTCTAAATGCAGTTCCGGATCATTCTTTCCCTAAAAGGTTGGGATTTTCAATTTAATACTCCCTAAATTACTATCACACCTCTGGATACTCCCCCTATCCCTCAAGTGTTAGTAATCTCCAAAATCAGATTCCTCACCTTCATCTATCCTAACGCCTCCCCTTTTCTATCTACCTACTCCTCACCCGATAATGGTACTGCTAGATGGTTCCCTACTCCTTTCCATCTTATCCATCCTTTTATAGATTTGTTCAAGTTCACCCGTTAAGATCCTCTTCATCTCCCCCATCATTTCCTCAAACATCACTCAACTTTCTCCTCCAGTAGTGTTCTATCCCAACATAATTCTAAAATTGCAGCAAAATAAGATCACAATTACAAGAAATATATATATATATGTATGTTCTTCACATCTACTCGTGTATTGCTCACAAATGATATGCTCACAATTCCACTGTGTATATTTCTCACAAAAAAAAAATTATGATCTCACAACTCGCTTTTCGTAATTCTTTTGCTAGGAACTCAATTTGAAACTCCTAAACTCAAATTACTAAGTCAACTCAATTGATTGCCATTCGGTCCTAGTCACGTGAATGATGGAATACTAACTACACAACTCTAATTGATATAGAAAAGATTCACCACAGAATTAGGTATGCAATCAAAGATTACTTCTAACATAATAGGAAATAATCACTATGGTCAAGGGATGTGTACAATTCGAATTCCAAACATAGAAAATCAAGGACAGGTTATGGTAGTAATTGGAACAATTGATATGGAAAGTAAATTGAATCAATAAACTATCTTGTGATTTTGGCAATTGCAATTCTTTCACAGCCGAATTCTAATTTATTTATTTTTTTAATGTTGGTTCTTGATTCTTTCTTTTGCAGCCGAATTGATTCTTTTTTTTTTTTGTAGATGAACTATGAATTGAACACAATTGACTATTCAATGAAACCCTAGGAGTCGTCGGTCCTAATGGATTGTAATGACCAAACAAGATTTTTTTTTATACTAATTTTCTAAATATGAATATGGAAAAGAACAACAGACGAATAAAGAAAAATGATAGAAATTACTTTATTCAAGAAGCTGAAGCTCTGATACCAAATGATGCGTGAAACCTTAGATATGTTAAACCTAAAACCCCGATGATGCTATTGGATTCAATTACCCTAAGGATCATCTTGAATAAACGATGCGTAACTAGATCCTAATCACACCTGTTAACTAAAACCTAAGTTATCAAAAGGTATTCCTGGCAATTCTGTTAAGAATTCCTATAGAAAAGTTCTTTTGCAAAAGAAAAAAAAGGCTTTCGTTGTTTCCCACAAAAAAGGATGTGTTTTTCTCATTCAATAATCATGTCTCTTTGGCCGGCCCCCTTGCACGACATATATAGTACCAAATACAATATGGAAAACCTTACAATATGGAAATCCTAAGTTGCCTAATCTATCCTTATCCTTGTGTCACCAAGTAGGCACTAAATAACATAAACAACAAACCAACAAATAAAATTAACACAAACCAAATGTGTCCTATTGTAGCGGTCATTAAAATATTTAATGTCTCTAAAATTATTTCATCCTTCCATGGTCACGTGAATCAAGTTAACATATGTATGTTTTCCTTCTGTGTAGCTTGATTCCCCGGCTTACAAGTCCATGACTAGTCCTTATAGAGCTTTGTTTATCCTCTTATCTCTAGCTCGGATCATCGGGCCTCTAATACCATGTAATGGATCATCAGATTTTGGCTCCTTCCTTTGTGATGCTAGCTGATCCTCATCACATTCACATGTCATAGTCTATGACATCAAGAGGGGAGTTAGGGATCAACTTGGGCTTAGAACGTAGTGAGTCACATCAGTAAGGCAATTTGTTTTAAGGGTATAGGTACATTAAATGTAGGTTTGGTCATTTGTAAACAAACTGATTGGGAGCTAATGCTACTCTCCTAATGATGGCTATGACAATATGAAACCAATTGAGAAAGTCAGTCCCCATAATAATAAGGGGGACTATGGCAAAGCTAGATGAAAGCTTTCCTAATGAGGGATGGGCTCAAAACAAGTCCTAGGTAAATAGGAAGAGAGGGCTAGCTTGCTATCCAAAATTAGGGGAAAAGTATGAATGTAAGGACGGTCAAGCGTCGCATGAAATCTCTAGGTGAGGAGAACCTCCCATCTCATAATAAGTGGGATCAAAGATATAAGGTTCCAAGTTTTATTGAGCCATATAAATGATATCTGAGTGAAATAAAAAATTGTGTATGATTAACCTTGTTGACAAAAGGGCTCGTGCATGAGAAACTTGAGAGAAGCAGCTACCGAGTGGACACTATAGCAAAAGGAGAGGTTGTTGTGTTGTGAGTCAAGACTTTTGTAACAAAAGCTATCTAAATCAATATGAAATACTAAAAAGTAATATAGTGGGCCACCATGCCATTAGGCTACTCAATAGAAGGCAATCTCAAAGGACGTAGAGAAGGAGTGAGGGTGAAAGAGGAAAGCCTGCAGAAGCCTAAAGTCCTAGCTAAGTAATCTTGGGGAAGAGTTAAATAACGGGTGGAGGAGGGTGGTATTAATTTAGAATATGTACAATAGTTAGCCACCCTATTATTAGACAACTCGAAAAGAAGAGATCTTGAAGGATGAATAATGGGGGTGAGGGTGAAAGAGAAAAGCTTAAAGAAGCCCTAAGTCCTGGCTAAAGAAGACCTAGGGAGAGTTTGCTAATGGGGGATGGTGATAATCTATTAGGAAATGGGATAGTGGTAAAAGATTGACCTCATGACGAGGCCGTTATGAATTTAGGTGGGGGGAAATACCATGGTCTGTGACATCAAGAGGGAAGTGAGGGATCAACATTGGCTTAGAACATAATGAGTCGCATTTAGAGTAGTTTGTTCTAAGAATATAGGTACTTTAAAAGTGGGTTTAGCTACCCATAAACAAATTGGTTAAGAGTTGATGCTGCTCTCCTAATGATAGCCATAGCAGACCAAAACCAGTAAAGAAAGTTAGTCCCCACAATCATAAAGGAAATCGTAGCAAAGTCGGATGAAGGCTCTCTTGATAAGTGATAGGTTTGAAACAAGTTTTAGGTAAACAAAAAGAAAAGGCTAGCTTGCCATCTAAAATTGGGGAAAATGGATGAATGTACACAAGATCTCCAAGAGGGGAAAACCTCCCATCCTCTAACACACATATAAGACATCAAATTTATTTGTTCTCCTTCCTTCACCTCTTTCTATCACATCTATACATGTGTCATCAGATCAAGTAATCTCAAAGATTAACCTACACATGCATCACACTGGATTTATCATCAATAGCAACTCTCTATACACCAATTTTATTGTTTTGTAGGAAGATTTTGATTCTCTATAGTTTTGAAGCTCCATACAAGACTAGAGATACCTCACACTCAAGTGAATGCTCTTATATACTATTGTAGTATTTCTCACAAGTAGTCTTTGGACAACCACTTTAAGATAAAATCTTGTAGACTCTAGCACACAAGTTGGTTGTTAAGGAGTTAGTGCACATAGTTTAAAGGGGAGAAGTACACTTTTGGTCATTAATATTTACCAACTTTTTTATTTAAGTCCTCAAACCTTTTTCCTTTCTTTCTTTCCATTTGAGTCTTTAACGTTTTCAAAACTTTACAAAGATAAAAATTCTATTAAATACGTTAAATTTTCATGTATTAGCTTTCAATTAGTCTTAGACTAGCTAGCCAATGTAGATAGGGTCCATATAAATTTTTCCAACCTCTTTTCTTACTTTTAATTATTATTTTTTATTTTTTTATTTTTTATTTTTTCATCATATCATGTCATTATATGTTTAATATTATTTTTTATTATATTATTTAAATAAATATATTTAATATTATTTTTTTGTTAATTTAATTATTATGGATCAATTTAAACTTAATACATGTTACAAATTGATAAAAAAAACTTAATAAATTTTATGGAAGTCTATTTTTTATAAAGTTTTGAAAATGTTAAAAAATCAAATACAAAGGAAAAAAAAAAGGTTAAAGACTTAAATATAAAAATATGTAAACATTGAATACTAGAAGTATATTTTTACCTAATTTAAAGTGTCAATTCTATGTAGCCCACTTTTAGGGCATGACAACCATGGTCTATGATAGTTAAAATCATTATCTCAAGCTAGAGGGCACAAAATTAAGGTCCTTAATATTGGTAACTATAGGTTGAGCACCTAAGATGAGGGACAAGCTCTTAGGGAAGGAGAGAAAGAGGAAGAGCCTTTTCCAATACCTTATGTTCAAGCACAAGATGAACAAATTCCTAAACTAGTTCAACTGAGGAACAAGCGAAGGAGGAGGAGGAGGAGGTTGAAAAGGTTCTCTATGTTGAGAAGTCAAATCACATATAGATGGAGATTTGAATGGTTTGAAGAAGGACCTAAAGATGCTTATTGTGTCACTATTATTACGTACAACACTTTAAAAAAGACTACTACTAGGGCTAGCAATTCATGTTACCATATTATGTGTTGTATTCATATCTAAACAGGTTTATGTTTGGAAAATATTAACTTACGATATAATCTATTTATTAATTATGTATGAAAATCTAAACTTGTGACTCAACATATTTAACTAATGTGTTTCATATCCAAGTTAGACCCATTTAACGATTAAAAATTTGTAAATAAATCTATAAAATATTTACATATATAAAAAATTAAGGATAGTCATAAGTTTGTACAACTTAGTAACCTCAATACTCTAACCAAGAGACTTCTATTTCAATTTGTTGTTTTTTTATGAAAACCTCTATTATAAAATTTTATAATAAACTTACCATTCAAAACGATACATTATACTATCGAATACTGTTTCATTCAAATCGCAACGTAAAACTCAAGTAAAAGGTATATTAATAGATTAAGGAAATCTTCCAAATATCATATTGAGATCTAATCAAATCATCAATATCTAGAAAGTCAATAAATTATTGCTCTATAATATAAATAAAAACTATGCATATTTTATGGAGAAATTATTTCTTGAAAATTGGAAAGTGCCTCTAGTCTCCCAAATTCTAGCAATGTACCTAAAACTATAAATAGTTAGTGAAATCACAACTGAAAAATCACAACTAACCAACATCCCTGCTTAGTGAAAGAAAAAAAAATGAGAGTGCAAAAAAAAAAAAAAATCAAAATAGCATAATATAGCAAAAAAGATATGGTAGGTTTTCAAGCCCTAACCACAAATAGACAAACACCCGCTTTTGACCTAAATTTTGTTGCACTAATTAGAGTAAAGAACACAAAATTTTCACCTATGGTAGAGTTTGAGTTATAGAAGTGGCCAATCCAAAAAGTAAGGTTAATTTCAAACCTATTAGTAAATCATGAAAAAAAAATAAACTACAATCTATTTAAAAGGTAATAAGAATCGAAGACTAGTGAATCTCTTATCTTTAATTGAGATTTTTTACTTAAAAAGAAAAAATTTAAGGAGAGTTAACGATTTGAGAAGAAGAAGAAAAGAATTTATGGGGAAAAATGCAAAGAGTGATGTAAAGAGGAGTTTAAAAATTGAAACCTTAAGTCTAAATTAGTAACTAGTAAGTCTAAGTGACATCTAGAATAAGAAGCAAAATTAAAAAAACATATATATTATTAATATTAAAAGGGTTCATAAGTCAAACCCAAGACTTATTTACAGGATTTGTTCAATAAATTATATCATAAAAGGGTTTAGGAGGTATACATTAACCTAAATACAAATTTAAACATGTTGTGTCAAAGTCTAATTCATTTATCATTCATATCAATTTCTGCTTACACAAAGCTATTTATAATTATGTTATGTCACATCTAAGTTTATGAATTTGAAATTTCTAGCCATAACCGTTACATTATTAATATTATTGTTATGTTTACGGAGGTTGTTCGAATTCCTTCATGTCTTATAATTTAATGAGATTAAGCAGTCTTTCCTAATGAATAAAATCGTTACATTGTTCGTGTCGGTCCAATGCTTAACGATATGATAAGGTCGAAAGTATTCAAGTACATGAAATAAAAATGTTTAACATACTTCTATGCAAAATTTTAATTGATTTATAATATGATGTGGCTCATACTCTTAGCATTTAGAACTGTGTATATGAATGATCTATAACTATAAATTATGGTGACCGATTTGATCTTTTTTTTTTTTTTTTTGCCAGAGATTTAGTCTATTCAATAAAATGAGACTTGATTATCAAATGGAAGAGATTAATAATGTGGATGTTATTGATGATCTTAGCACAATTTTCTTTTCCTCTTTATTTTGATTAATGGAAAAGCTTATTTCATGTTATGTCAATAGCTGTCCAATTTCAACTTTTATAAAGACAAATAAATAGGTAACATCTACTATACATACATATGCTTTCATAGCAAAATGATATTTACATATATCATATCAGATTATATTTATAGTTTTCAAAAAATATTTTTTATAATTATAATTTAAACTACCATTCATATATTATGCGAGATTCTAATCAGTTTAAATAAAAGCATTAAAATCGTTGAAATAAAAATATAAAACTAGTTAAGTGATATATTATTAATTAATATATATATATATATATAGAACTATTCAAATATGCAATTAATGTGCCACATTAATAAAATAAATTGAATTAATTTTTTTTTCAGAGGTGTCACGGTATCCTTAGATTGCAACGAACAAGGTTTATCCATTATGCAATTCAATGGCGCTTGAAACTTCATCCACTTGTCCTTTGTTTGTATCAACTAGTAATAAACCATTTGGTTGGGTAAAGGTCAAGTATCAGCGGTCACAAGAGCTTCGTACTCCCTAGATTAATCATTTGGTTCTAATTTACTATTTTGCAAACACAAATTTCATATACTCATCAAGGATGGTTGATCCGATCTCACTAATTGTAGGTCCAATCTTTGAAAAATGCATCAAAGAGGCCTTTAAGCTTGCCCTGGAAAGATATGCTTTGATTGCTGGGGTCCGGGAAGAATGCATAAACTCACGTTAAATTACAAGCCATGAGCGCTGTGCGTAAAGATGCTGATAATATTCAAGAGCAACTAACCGATGAAGCAGTCAACCTCTGGCTTGGGAGGGTTAGAGATGCGGCGTGTGATGTAGAAGACATAGTAGATGATTTCAGGACGGAAGGCTGTCTTTGGAAGATGAAAACAAAGTTGCGGCAGGCTTGTAGTTACCCCGAGAGAATTATAAATGGCTCAAAGGGAGCTGATCGCATAAAGGCTATTTTGGAGAGATTGGAAAGGATTTCTCGTGATCACATAGCTTACCATATCGGAAGTCCGCCACCTCCAGTCACTGCGGATGGTGATTCTTCCAGATTTGCAGATCATCCAGTTGGCAGAGAAGAAGATAAAGCTAAGATAATAGAGAGGCTGCTGGCTGTACCGGAAATAGAAGGGACTGCCGTGGGAAATCTCTCTGTCATTCCCATTATTGGGATGGGAGGAGTAGGCAAGAGCACTCTGTGCCGATTTCTCACAAATGATGATGGTGTGAGAAGCCATTTTGATGGGTTAATAATATGGGTGCATGTCTCGGAAAAATTCAACCTGAGAGGAATTCTCACCCAGATAAAGACGAGTGTCAGTCTAAGGGTAAGATTCAAACCGATTTCAGCTCATTACCAGAAGACCAGCTCGCGGTCGGTATCAAAGATTTTTTGGCTGGGAAACGCTTCTTGCTTGTGCTAGATGATGTTTGGACGGAAAACTATCAAGATTGGGAATCACTGAGGTGGGTGTTAAATGGAGGAGCAGGAAGTAGTGTCTTGATTACAAGCCGTAGTAGCAGAGTTGCCGAGGTTATGGGTACTAGAGAGCCCTATGCTGTAAATTGCTTGCACGAAGGAGAAAGCCAGTCACTGTTTCAAAATGTAGCATACAGAGGTTGTACCTCACCGTCTCCTGATGTGAGGGAAACTTTGGACAGGGAAATTGTCAAAATATGCGATGGCTTGCCGTTGGCATTGAAGGCAATGGGTGCTAGGTTAAGAGGTTCAGACATAGAAAAGAAATGGAAGAAGATCTCCGGGTATGGCATTTGGGAAATAGAAAAGCAACCTGATGATAGAGTAATTTCCAAGTCTTGCCCAAATTAAGGAGGAGTTACCGCCGTCTGCCACCCTATCTCAAACAATGTTTTACATATTGCTCCATATTTCCGAAAGGCTATGTTTTTTGTAAGAAGGAATTGGTTAAGCTTTGGATGGCAGAAGGTTTCGTTGGAAGCGATGACAACATGGATCGACAGGACACTGGACTAGAGTTTTTTGATGAACTTTTGGCCAAGTCCTTCTTTCAACCAGCAAAAATCGATGGCAAGGACAAATACAAGATGCACAATCTTATACACGACTTGGCGTTATCCCTTTCATCACCATATTGTTTCCATGTCAAGGAACATGGAGGAACAGGCAGAATTCCCGATGAATCACGGCATTTGTCATTGCTCTGCAACAATATCGAGGACTCAATTGTCAAAGTGATTGAAAGTCCCAGCTCAAAGAAGCTTCGAACACTTCTGTTGCTCACGGAGGCTTCCGAGATTTCTGGCACTGTACTTGAGAGGATGTTCCAGTCTATGGAACACATGCGAGTGCTTGATCTACGTTCGGGCACACTACGAGTAATTCCTGAATCCATTCAGAAAATGAAGCTGTTGAGGTATCTCAATTTATCTAAAACAGGAATCAAAGAACTTCCCAACTCAGTGTGCACTCTGTACAATCTCCAGATACTGATACTCTTAGGGTGTGAAGAACTTTCAAAGTTACCAGATAAGCTTCATAACCTAGTTAACTTGCAGCATCTTGATCTGGATGATGAGTTCTGGGACAACGTTTCTGATTTACCACCAAAAATTGGAGATCTAAAAAACTTACAGAATTTACGTAAATTCATTGTTGGCGTGAAACGAGGGCATGGAATTGAAGAACTAAAAAACATGTCATATCTTTCAGGAACTCTGCAGATAGTAAAGCTTGAAAATGCAGCCAAAGCCAATGAGGCAAACTTGGACAAAAAGGAGAGACTTGAGAAGCTCATACTGGAATGGAAGGATACGGATCGAAAGGCAAGGAAGAAGCTGTACATGAGAAGACACTCAAGGACCTAAAACCCCACGTAAACCTCAAAGAGCTGTATATTGTGAACTACAGAGGCAGTAAGTTCCCAAGTGTATAGAACAACGGAAGCTTACGGTTGTCTGCCTGAAACATTGTGACAATTGCAAGGTCCTAGATCTTGGTCCACTCCCCTGCCTACGAGAGCTCAACATCGAAGGTATGCAGAATTTAAAAATATGGGAAGAGGGGGGATGTCCTCAGCTAGCCCAATTAAGGATAAGCAGCTGCCCCATGCTCCATTCACTACCTAGTTTCTTTCCTGTTCTAACGGATATGGAAATCATCAAGTGTGACTCCTTACGTGCTCTTCCAAGGACTCCATCCCTGATGCACCTAACCCTTGACGACTCGTCCAGACTGGATGATTGGAAAGACAAGAATCCTGCAATCGCCAATTCATGTCTCGTCGAGTTGAAGGAGAGCAACGGAGAAAGTGAAAACAGGACCTTATCAACTTCAGAAACGGGATCCACAGCAGCACCTTGGTATCGCCGTTGTGTTTGCTCCAGAGGTTTGTAGTTTTCCCTTCGGTATTGGATGATTTCTGGTTATGTTCTTTTCTGAAGTCTATTGCAAACAATTCTTTTAAGTCCTCTGTATAGAATAACCTCAATCGATGAATCAGCCTAATACAACGTTGTTATGTGCGGTTGAACTTCCAACAGAAAAAAGTCCTAATGACATCCTTTCTAGAAAAACGGCCTTCGTCAGATTCCATTTCATCTATATTGACATTTGGCATTTATTATAGTTGAAGGTGAGCGAAAGCTGCCATTGTTATATTACCATATGGTGATAGTATCTAACTTCTGGCAGGAGACTAAGAAGACAAAACCAAATAAGTACAGAAGCTGGTGTAGGAGCATTGTCAAAGTGAAGAGGAGAGGGTTCCTCTCTGGAATGCTGGGACATGCAGTTCAGCGCAATAATGTGACAATGTAATTGTGTGAAGGATTAGAGAACATATGCCATTTTTGGAACCTTTTATCTCTTTATTTGTCTATATTCATATCTTCTGTGTCTAATCTATATCTCTACTGAAATGTGGTAGTTGAACAAACTATTTGATTTATATGTTATATGTATTTGTTTCAAATATGGTTTTTGGTAAATTGTTTTTTCTTCGTCTTATTATAATTATAGCAAAATGTTGATAAGAGGAATTAGAGTTGAAAAGTGAAATTTCACTAACTTAAGGAAAAAGTTTTCAGAAATGTAATTTATTCAGTGGGGAAAAAATTGATTATTCTTTTTCCAAAATAAATAAATTAAAAGGAAAATAAATCAACTTATTAGATATTTAATTTAATATATAAATATATATATACACTTTTTTGTTATTTTTTTCGATAATTGCAATAAAAGAGACAATTTTGACTTGATCTATCTTATTAAAGACCAACGTCTATGTCATTAAGCTATAAAAGCTTCTCTTAGAATAATTTAGCTCTATTAGTTAAAGGTATTTTTGTACTTTTGCTCTTACATCATATAGCATAAGATTGTGCTGGCTTTGGTTAACTTTAACACCTTCTTCTAACCTCAGCATGGTATCAAAGCAAGAAATCTGAGTTTGAATCTATACATAGTCATTTCATCCCCATTTAATTAAGTTATCTACTTAATAGGTTTCAATTAAAGTCCTAACCCTAGCATAAGTGAAGAAGAGTGTTAAGTAATAAATATAAAACTCATGTCAAATCTGCAAATTTAAACTTTTATATCAAATGGTTATGGTACCAATTAATGAAAACTTGTTCTGACTCAATATATTTTGTACATTTCATTCTGAAATTCAAAATCATTTAATTCCTTAGTCTTTGTTTTTTCGTATGGACAATGCCAAAGAATTTATGTTGAATTTCTTTTAGTCATATATGCAAAAACATGGTATTATTTATCAAACTTCATCTACTTATACTCCATAGTAAAATGGAGTTGCTAAACATAAAAACCAACATCTCATTGAAATTGCCTAGATATTATTAATTCACGAGAATGTACCTGATTGGGATCAATTTCATGACCTAACTTACAGAATTATGCGTAGGGTTCATTATAAAGATATAATATGTTTTAGGCTTTAAGGATCTCTATTTGTTATTTTATTATTTTATATATTTTAGTTGTTTATGATTTACTATTATTTAGAACCTTTTATTATTTAATAATTTTTATCATAGTTATAAGTAATCAATCAGTGTTAGAAATAACAGGCAATTAGTTAGTATTAGTCTATTTTTATTTTATTATGTCTATGCCCCTGGAACTATGAGGGATTAGTATAGATACTTTTTTTATGGGACTCATTATCAGTTTAGTCAATATTTTAGCAAAGCCCTTGAATTTATCTCTATTTCCTTTGTCTTATCAATTCATATTGAATTGTGGCAACAATCCTTGATTTCAATTAATTGTGTGTAGTACCAATTAATTAACTTTGAAACCCCGTTTAGCTATAATTTGTGTGTCATATCAAATTATAATTAAACTTAGTTTGGATTGACCCTCTATGTGTCATATCCTTAGATTAATGTGTCCATATTCCTTTATTTTCCATTTGTACCCATACAAAAAATCCCAAAAAATATTTCTTTCCCTTATTTTACACCCTAAAATTTACCAAAAGATCAAGCCTTTAATTTGCAATGCAACATTAATAGATGCGCGAATCTAATTATTGGATCAGGAGCACATCATAATTTGGTATTAGAGCTAAAGGCTGTGATATTCTATTGCTGGAATCACAACATACAGATTTGAATTGGCATTTAGAGATTATGCAGCACAACATGCAAGCTAAGGAATTTGTGGTAAGTTTCATCCATTGTTTTGGTAAATTTGCAATCGTTGTTGAAACTAGTGATTATGTGATTGGAGATTCAAGTTTGGTTTCATGTTTGTAGTTATTGTTGATGAATTATTACATTAGATTTTGCGGTTTATTAGAGAGTTGTTAAGATTTCAATTGATAAAATGGCACATAATGAATGTTGAACACATGTAAAAATTCTAGGAAATGTTTATCACATGCTTGTTGATGATTTTCCATATAATATGGTCTCTAAGTTCGTTGTTGAGAAGTTAGGGTTAACTACAATTAAACACCCACATCCCTACGAATTTGTTCGTTGCGATGAGATAATTCAAGTAATGAAACAAGCTAAAGTAGCCTTTTCCATTCAAGATATTTATCACGATGAAATTTTATATGATGTGTCTATGTTAAGTGATTGTCACATGAGTTGGGGAAGGTCATGGAAATTAAAACGTTATGTATATTACAACCCAAGGAGATATTGCTATCTCTTTACTATGGATAGGGGTATAATTTTGAATTGTGCATCCTTAAAGAAGATACATGTAGACTTAGATATAATAAGAGAAAGGCTACAACAGAAGTTAGTTGAGAGGAAGGCTAAAGAAGAAGTGCTCATAAAGCCTATTGAGTAGAAATTAGAGGAACCCAAATATGAGTATCCATTTGTGGAAGAAACTCTAGGGAAGGTTGTCCAAAAGGATATCATCGAAGAACCTATATGTGATGTTAATAAAATTCCTATTTAGAAAATTGAGAATTTAAGGATAGTGAAGGTTGTAGAAGTGATGGATGTGAAAGAGGCCATGGAATTAATAATTGATCAAGGAAAAGTGCCCAAAATTAAGATTCCACCCTTGCATATTAAGAGATGTGCTCCGGGAATTATGATTATATGGTTATTCCATAACCATCAAGATCTTTTAATTTTTTGTTGATAGGGTTCATGACTAGTAGGAAGAATTAAAATTGTTGACAACATTTCATATTCAATTGAGCTGTTGTAAAGTCCCTATATTTTTCTTTTATAAGTTTATCTTCAATCTAGGCAAATATACTTTTAAGATTCAAGGTGAATCTTCTTGAACTTGAGGGTAATGATAGGGATAAATTTCATGACCGAGCTTCAAAAGAATCATGTGCAGGACTTATTATAAAGACATAATATATTTTAGGCTTTAAGGATATTTATATGTTATTTTTTTTTTTTTAATATTTTAGTAGTTTATGATTTACTATTATTTAGGACTTTTATTATTTAGTAAAATTTTATTAGTAGTTGTAAGTAATCAATCAATATTAAAAATAATAGGTAGTTAGTTAGTATTAGTCAAATTGACAAAAGTCCTATGTTTATTTTATTACTTCTATACCCCTAAAATTATTAGGGATTAGTATTAATACTTTGTCAAAAAACTCATTATCAATTTAGTCAACAGTTTCAACGAAACCTTAGAGTTTACCTTTATTCCCTTTGTTTTATCAATTCATATTAAATTGTAGCGACAACCTTGATTTCAATTAGTTGTGCGTAATATTAATTAGTTGACTTCAAAACCCCATTTAGTTATAGTTTTTGCATCATATCAAATTATTATTGAACATATTTCAAACTAATCCTCGGGTGGTCATATCCTTCGAATTAATTGATCCATATTCCTTTATTTTACCTTCGTAAAAATACAAAAAATTCCAAAAATATTTCTTTCCCTTGTTTTACACCCTAAAATTGATAAAAAGATCAAGCCTTTATTTTGCTACATAATACTAATAGATGTGTAGATCCAATTATAGGATCTAAAGCATATCAATACCTAAGCAACTTTAGGCTAATGCAGTTCTCACAACATGCTTTCTCATAAGTAAAGTGCCATCTATAGTGCATTACAAGGTTCCACTACACCTTCGATTCCTCAATAAATCGCCTTTTCCTTTGCCCCCTTTTGTCTTTAGTTGCTTGTGCGTTGCTAATTAGTTATCTTCAAGGACCAACAAGTTTGACTCTTAATCAATTCGTTGCATTTTCCTTGGCTATTTCCATCATTAAAAGGGTTATCGGTGTTATTTTCCTAAACATGTTCTTCAAGTCAACCCCATACTATTCTACATTTCTTTATCTTCGAGTGATGAGTCTCGCATGTTACCTCTATTATCTTTTCACAATTCACTACCTTTTCATCAAGGTCCTTGTACTACCTTACCATTCTCTTAGGAATTCCCTCATCTTAACGAACTAGATATGTAAGTTTATGTTCATTAACTCCTCTATTAGACTTAAGTCCTCCATCTAATATTGATCTTCCCATTGTACTGAGAAAAGATAAGTGTACTATTCAACCTTCTACCCATCATCCCTATTCAAATATTATTACATACTCCTTTCTCATCATCCTATGCTTCATTTATTGCACTATTATCTACCATTTCTATTAAAAACTCTATTTTAGAAGCCTTACCTCATCTTAGTTGGCTTACTGGTATGCAAGAAGAATTGTTTAATCTTTATCATAATAACACATGGGATCTTATATCTCTTCCTAAGGGTAAAACCACAATCAGATATCAATGGGAATTCTCCATTAAAATCTTACCTAATGTCACTATTGACCAACTAAAGGCCCGTCTAGTTTTTAAAGGCTATATTTAAATCTACGGTGTCGATTACTAGGAAACCTTTTCACTAATAGCTAAAATAACTTTGGTACATCTTTTGATTTCACTTGCTGCTACTCATAATTGGCCTCTAATCAACAAAACATTTAAAATGCATTCCTTCATGGTGATCTTGAAAAAGCATATTTGGAATAACCACTAGGCTTTGTTGCTCAAGGGGAAAAAGGGTTAGTTGGTCACCTAAACAATCTCCACGTGGTTTAGTAAACTTAGCCTAGTTGCAATGGCATTTAGTCTCTATAGATGTAATTATAATCACTCTATGTTTCATCAATAGCATGATGGTAAGAAAATTATATTAGTTGTCTATGTCAATGAAATTGTGATTTTAGGAGATGACCATAAGGGCATTAAGAAATTGGAGAACTTTTTACAGCAAAAATTCTATACTAAGGGCATGGATAGTTTGTAATGTTTCCTTAAAATCAAAGTCACCCAACCTAAGCATGGCGTATGTCTCTCTCAGCAGAAGTATGTGCTCAACTATATTATCTTATATTGGTTTGACTAGAGTAAAACCAATTGATTTACTTATGAACCCTAATGTTAAGTTCCCGACTATTAAGGGTGACAACTTAGATGACTTGAATAGATATAGAAAGTTAGTTAGTAAACTCAACTATCTCTCTATAACACGCCATAAAATATCGTTCGCTGTTAGTATAGTGAGTCAATTCATGGTCTCACCTCATATTAATCATTAGAATGTTGTGATTCATATTTTACATTATCTTAAAGCATCCTTAGGGCACAATATATGAAGATCATGGGCACATTCATGGTGTTGTTGGATCAATCCACAAATGTTGATTAGATAGGTTTACCATTGGATAAGAGATCGACTACAAGATACTGTATCTTTGTTGATAGTAATCTCTTGTTATGAAAAAGTAAGAAGTAAACTATGGTCATAAGATCTAGTGTAGAGTCTAAAATTTAAGTAATGGCATTCACAACCTATGAAATACTTTGGTTTAAGCATATGCTAAAAGGACTTAAGTTTCCATAGTCACAATTAATGAAACTTATATGTAATAATCAAGTTAGTTTATACATAGCATCAAATCCATTGTTTTATTGAACACATAAAGTACATCAAAATTGATTGCCAATTTGTTTGTGAGAAGCTTTTGAAATAGGAATTTGATACATTATATGTGAGATTAGAAGACTAACTTGTCAATCTATTTACTAAGTTCAAGTAGTTTGGATGAATTGTATTTATAACTAACTAGAAGCATATAATATACATGCTCTAACTAGAAGCGGAGTGTTAGAATTAGTTCTATTGGTTAAAAGCATTTTTGTACTTTCACTCGTACATTATATAGTGTAATACTATGTTAGGTTTGGTTAACCCTAACACCTTCTTCTAACCTCAACAATTATCTAATTTTGGTGATACACATTTAAAGGGTACCAAAATGATGCAAAGAATGAAATAGATGAAACAAAAAAAAAGAAAAGAAAAATCACTTTACCATTTTATTTTAGCCAAGGTACAATTTAATAACAATATCAAAATGATAATAGAAAGATAAAAGTAATAACAAATAACAGAAGCCATAGACTTTGAAAGAAAAAAAAAACAAGGCAATCTATCTATATGATAATAAGTTTGTCATCAGCTATAAAATTAGAACTTGATAATGGGTGGTTTAGTATTTACACTTGAATAATTCTTCTTTTGTTTTGTCAAATTATAGTGTTAATAATTGATCCTTGTTTTTCACTAATATTATTATTATTATTCCAATTGATGATATTGTTATTTATGTTGTCGGTAAAAAGAGAAGCACGAAAGAAATAAGAAAGTAAGCCATAGAATCTAAAAGAAAAAACAAAACAAGACAGTCTATTTGTAGGATAATAAGTTTGTCATCAACTATAATACTAGAACTTGATGATGGGTGGTTTAGTATTTACACTTGAATAATTCTTCTTTTGTTTTGTCAAATTATAGTGTTAATAATTCATCCTTGTTTTTCACTAATATTATTATATTTTCCAATTGATGATATTGTTATTTATGTTGTTGGTAAAAAGAGAAGCATGAAAGAAATAAGAAAGTGTATATTTCTTGTGCTTTAGCATCTTATCACTTCTATAATTAGATATGGGCGAGTATAAAGAGTAGAGTATAAGGTTTTATGTACAAGTTCCCAAATTTATAAAAGAATCCTATCTTGTAACTCCTTAGAAGTATCTTAGAACTTGTACTTTATAGAACTACAGGATATTATATATCTTGTGAAACCTGTAAATTTTTTCATAATATTGAAATTGTAAAGTAAATTTTCAACATCTTGAGCTCATCATTATTTTCGTGACATCCTATTTAGTCAAATCACATGAAGGCATACTCTCTACGAGTTTAGAAAAGTGACATTACAAAATCTACCTCATATAACACCCCAAACAAAAGTAGCATTACAAAACAAAAGTGACAAAATAACACATCCATGAGCAATGCATACCCTCTACTTAAGTATACCTTGTAGTCAACAAAAATAGTTTAGTTTACTTGCTTTAAATGCACTACACCAAATTCATTATAATAAGTTTACAAATACATGTTCTCTACTTAAGTTAAGTTATGTTTTTGTGCAAAATGATAGTTAGCATCCTTTATCTTTGTTTGCTTGATTTGATCTACTTCCTAGTTTTGAACTAGTTTAAAGTTTCTTTATAAATAGTGGGGTGTGCTCCTCTTTCCTAATCCTTGCGATTGTATATCCTTTCTTTGGGGAATTTTATGAATTAATAAAAAAAAGTCTACAAATACAACATACAATAGAAAATATAATTGTAAGGATAACTCTTTATATTTCTTATGGATGATGAGAAGTCAAAGAAACATAGAAATGAGACAATAGGGAGGTGGAAAAAATGAAGTAGTTAACTCTTTATGGTTCTTTATAGATAATAGGCTTTGGGCTATTCTTTATATGTTTATTTCTTTCATACTTTTTAATAGAATTTAGAAGGTAGAAATATAATAGGGTTTTACATACATTATTATTATTTAATAATTTCTACAAGGTGGATACAAAGTATCCTAAAACCTATGCCACGTATGCCTTAAAATACATATTTAGGGTGGATATAAGGTATTGAGAACGTCAAATCATACCCATTTTATGGGAGTAGATTCCAAAAATTTATTTGGAACCTACCCCTTGATCCTTAATATCTATTGAAGATCTATTCAATCAAGTAGAGTATCATGGGTTATAAGAGTTATCCACCCACCTCTATTTATATGCCATGTTATATTTTGGATCAAAACATATAACCTATTTTTTTATTATGTTTTTTCATTTCCGTAACATATATTTATTTGTATTGTCACTAAACTTTTGTTCTAGTGTACTTCACTTTTATTGGCTAAATTATATTCTGTACAGATCATACAATTCATTTTTTAAGTTTCACTTTTACGAATTGTTCTGATCATATAACTTGTCTTTTACTTTGTCTTAATGCTAAATTCATCTTTAGTTTAATCATATAACTTGCTTTTCCTTCACATTTGTGTCCATCTTACTTTATCTAAATTACTAAATCCGATAAAATAGAAATGGAAAATTTAGGTTCGTACACATGTTTGGACATGGTTATGTAGTTACGGTGTAGAAGGTTAGATGGATGAGAAGAGTCAGCTATAAGGGTTTTTAATGTGGCAAACGTGTGTGTAATGTGACTTGATTAACTAAAACTTTTAAGATAGAAAATAGGATAAGTTGTATGCTGATACATAATAATATTACAGGTATGTAAAAGTGAAAAGGTGCGATTATGAAAATAAAAATGATTTAAAGTATAGGTCATGCAACTGATACGATATATAAACACATGTTACAAAAGTAAAAAATGCTCATGGGCACAAATTATGTATTCAATACAAAACATATTACAAGTCATAGAAGTGAAAAGACACTAAAAATAAGGTCATGGTACAAGTTTTAGAAGTGAAAAAAAGCTCTTAAACAGAAGTTATATGTTAAACAAATTACAGGTTATAGAAGTCGAAAGACCTAAAACACAAGTTTAAACCTAAGTAGACCTCTTTCCATAAGTTTCCTTTAAGATTCTTCTTTTCTCGAACTTTTGTCTAAATTTAATATATTAAACCACATGGCTGATTTCAAAATGATTGATGAAAACTTAGCCTGACTTAAATTGATTCGGAGGTGAATCAAATCCAACTAAACCACACAAAACCATGGCAGAACTTTTTAATGCTAGAAAACACTTAAGATAATCGAAAAGCCAATCCCCTCTTTCACTCCCCTCATTTGTCCGTGGATTTGAACTTCGAAATTCCAGTGCTGAATAGTCAGCTGCGTGAGGTAAGGATCTCTTTAAACATCCTTGCGAATTGCAAGGTAGCAGCATATGCTGTGTATAAATCATGACTCGATAAGAGTTGGAATTTTCTTTTAGCAGTAAGATTTGCCTGCGGGAGCCAGTTATGTAGTTCTTGCACCAAAATTATTTCTCTAGTAAAGTTTCTTTAAGGATCGCTTCTTGGTGGAATAAATGCCACATCAACAAAGAATAAGGTATAAGTCCGAGACATGAAATCCTGATAGCCAAAAATCCAAGAATGCCATGAAGAGCATCTTGTATCTCTGAGAAAATAATAATAATTACAATAACAACTATACCGCAGAGATGACATTTCCTTAATCACTCAAGTGGCAATGATATACATCCATCAGCATATCGAGAAACATTAGTTAATCTTGCACACAGCCAGCAACCACGCAAATTCACATGGAGCATGTCCTATTCATACATAGTACATAATTGTTGTGGGCACCCAAAATTCAATCTCGGCTCTCACTAGCAACCATACAGGCTGCGTTTCCCTTAGAAAATTTAGAGAACCTAGTTTACCAGTCACAGATCTATTCTGTTCCAAAAGGTGCTAATGACGATAATGGAAGCTTGATAGGACATCTCACCACTGAAATATCGTCAATCAATGCCCAGGCTTGAATAGGGTTCGTAGCCACCCTGACAATCAGCAAAAATTGAAGGCAAATGTAGTCTTAGCATTACTAATTCCAGCCAGATAATAAAACCACTTTTTATGTGCTTAACTCAAAACCACGTTAGCACTTCCCGAACCACCAACTTAAGACAAAGCCATATTTGATCTATAGAAAGAAACTCTCAAAATTGGGCATGGAACAAGAATGTTGCTTTAGAATTTCGGAAATTAACTGCATAACTAAAAAGAGCATTCTGTTCAAAGAGTCCCTCTGTCTCTCTATCCAATCTTTTGTTGCTAAAACAAAACCTCAGATTCTGCAACTTCTCTAAACCTAATCCCCACTACTTGTATGCAACATTGGAGGAAAAAATTGGAAATAAAAAGTTACCCATTCCAGGATCAACAAAGAATATATATATTTAAAAATTTTATATTGCCAAAACAAATAGCAATTGTTTGCTTTTATGTTATATCACTAATTCAGTTTACTGGAAGATGCTACTCACGGAACAATCATCATGAACGCGCCAAATGGTCTCTCCAAGAAGATTTGCAACAGACAGGACTGTCAACTGGGGGAAATAGTTCTGCTCTGATACTGGAATGGTATTGGTTATGATCACTTCTTGAAACAAACCACTAGATAATCTCTCAATTGCAGGAGGACTGCAACCAAATAGTGAAAGGACATTAGATTTAATAGCATAAGAAAGAGGTATAGAATGCCAACCAGGATGACCTCAATGCATAAATCTATACATTGACATCATACTGAAATAGTGCTAATTATCTTGTTAAATGTGAAAATTATATCAGGTATAAACTCCTAGCAATGAAAAGTTATATTGCTTGAATAACCAAACAAAATATTTCCAGTAAGTAGTCATTTTGGGAAAAGAAAAACCTTCATGACGACTTTTACCAAAGGAAAACACAAATAACAAACAAATAAATTAGCCACAAACAGCCAAATATCAACAAACACGTAGAAATATAATTTTCAGAGAGTTGACCTCACCCCTTTGCTGGAATTTATGCCTATCTTCAACATAGAGGGGCCAACATACAAAGGGAGGCTGAGGTCAGAGCAAGGCTTCAATAGGCAGAGCACAACTAAGAATATACAACACACATCTGCAAAACCTTGTTCAGATATCTGATTTTCTATGAGGGGGACAAACTGCCTTTTTTTTTTTGTTTTTTTTGGGTGGGGAGGGTTTGGGAGGGGTGAGGCGGGGGGGTGTGGTGGTTTGGAGAATGGTTATAGCTTTCTCGGCTGCACTGCTGATCTTCCATAGACTACGTCTTTCTAGGCAGCAAATCAATACTCCTTTTTCCTCCTCTTAAACCAAGGAAAAGAGTTGCCTAGAAAAAGCAGTTTTGAGACTTGTGCTCCTAAAACAAATCAGAGGTCAGTCTTCTTGAGAATTGGACCAAACCTTTCTGATTCCATCTGGCACTACAGGCCATAACACAGCTGAGTGCTCCTCCTCTGTTGGAAATACCACTCTTGAGCAGCTCAGTGAAGTTTTGAGGAAAAATTGAAAACCAAAACTGCTCTCCTTCCAAAAAACCACCTTCTCCGAAAGTAGCTGGTACATTTACCCTTCGTTCTTCTCCTGACTTCCAGCTGTGGTACATACAGTCTGTCTCTCGCAGCCCCATTCATAAAGTAAAGCCACAACCACCTTCAGTTGCTGAGCAAGAGGCAAAATATCAGAGCTCCACTTTGATGGGCTATTTCCTTGGCCTAAAGCTCCCCATTTTTTGGATAATTTAAAGCTCCCCATTTCTCTTATTCAAACAACTTTACATCTTTAGAGAAACAACGGGATCATAAATGTTCTTGGAAGCAAGGATGGGTTCTTCTATTTCAGTTTTGTTGAAAGTGCGAACCTATATGCTATTCTAGGAAACTCATGGTACTTTGCACAAAGACTACTTGTGCTCCAAAAGTGACCTAATGCCCTTAACAAATCCAGAACCATTAATTGTTCTCACGTGGGTTCTCTTCTTTGGCATATAAATGCCAAAGATGTAAGTTATATGTTCAATGGATTTGGGATTCCCTCTCGTAACATAATAGGAATTAAAAGAGTTTTTTTCTATAATATAATTCAATAGTATACAAGTTTATATATACACAACCTAAACTATAAATGAGAAAAGGAAATAATTTTACAAAAAAGGAAAGAAATAATACAAATCATTTCTGGTCCGACCTGCCGGATCATCACTCGCGGAGGACCTTGAAGGAAGATGGATACTACCAGCGACATGACACGAATGGAGTCGAGAGTGAAGACCTTAGAAAAGATTCTTGAGGAAATCCACCAGGAGGTGGCCGAGATACAACATCAGTTGGTTACCATGGATGGAGATCAGAAGGCCATGCTTGGAGAAGTTTCGGGAATGCAAGGAAAAATGGAAAAGATACAAAAAATATTAGAAGACATGTGGCTGAGCAAGAACAATGAAACCGGAGGAGTAGAAGGGACATCCATGGTTAAGGATCGCGGCAAACAGATAGTGGGAAGCCAAAGAATGAGTGAGGGAATTGAGTCATCATTTGACTCTGGGCAATCGGGAGCATCAGATGAAGATTTGCGGATGGATGCAGCCCGAGTGGTGCTGCCTATCTTTAAGGGTGTCGACCCTTCCAACTGGATACTAATGGCCGAGCAATACTTTGAAGCTCAGCATACCAGGGAAGACCGGAAGGTGGCTCTCGCCGCAATGTGCATGAGGGGAAGGTGTAATCACTGGTTCCGCATGTTGCAACGAAGGGAGGGTGACTTAACATGGCCACAGCTGAAGACCGAAGTTATGAAATGATATGAGGGGCTGTTAGCAGCCAACCTCTTCAAGAGTCTATCCCAGCTTAGACAACATGGCACGGTTACACAATATATTGAAGAGTTTGAATCGCTCGTTTCCCACGCCCCCACTATGCCGGAGATGCAGCTACTAGGTTACTTTATGGGAGGATTGAGAGATGACATACAAACTCGGGTAGATACATTCTCTTCGGTGACCGTAGACCGGGCCATAGATTTAGTCGTGAAGATAGAAAGAGAGTTCGACTTGGGAATACTCCTATCAGCGGAAAAGAGCTTGGGAGGAAGAGGAGACCACCGCACTCAGGGGATAGCATCCTCAATCACCAACAGAGGAAATTTAAGTCAAGCTGGCCTGATGTCCCCGATGATGGGACAATTCTCTTATCGTCACTCACGCTATCAGTCGGGAGAAGATGGACGAGGTAAGGAAGGGTTAAATTGGAAGAGCACTAAAGGTGAAACCTCCGTCAATGGAAACCACCACGGAGCTAGGACATATAAGGAGGGGGGAAAGAGATCTCACGGGCAACGTCAGTTGACCCATGCGAAATTTCAAGATAAAAAGGCTAGGGGGCAGTGCTTCAAATGTGATCAACCCTTCAATCCAAATCACCGTTGTCCTAGCAAATTCCTACAGCTGTTGATACTAGAAGAGGAAGGGGAAGAGGAGGAAGAAAATGAGACGGTGGACAGGTCCAAGGAAGGAGGTCGGGTATCCCTATCCTTACTAGCAATGCAAGGATTCAACGAACCTTGCACACTTAAAATTCAAGGTACGATAAATGACTACCCCGTAATCATCCTAGTGGATAGTGGCGCCAGTCATAATTTCATGTCCCTTCCATTGACGAACCAACTAGGCATGTCTAGGACGGACAATAGAAGGTTCATGGTTACCTTAGGGGATGGAAAGTCAAAAGAATGTAAAGGGTTTCGCATGGGGGTACCCCTGAGAATGGGAGAATACGAAACCAGAATAGATTGTTACCTAATGGAATTGAGAGGAGTGGATATCATCCTAGGAATGACTTAGTTGAAGACCTTGGGGGAGATGAAAGTGGATTGGGCTAAGATGGTAATCACAATCGAGCATGATGGGAAGTTAGTTCAGATATGTGGGGATCCAACCTTGTGCAAATTCCCTTTATCATTGAATTATTTGCGTAAGTGGGAAAAGCATAAGGAAGATCAGATTTTATGGGTAATGGAGACGCAATCTTTCTCGCAAGAAGTAGAGGATCATCCCTTATTGGAGGCGCTACTGGAAGAATTTACACAAATATTCTCCATTCCGTCAGGACTCCCTCCCCGTCGATCCAAGGAACACAGCATTCCACTGCAAGTTGGGGCGAAACCCGTATCAGTAAGGCCCTACAAGTACGCTTATACACAGAAGAATGAAATTAAACGGATGATAAAGGATATGATTGAGGCTGAAATCATCAGACCTAGCTCCAGTCCATTCTCCAACCCTGTTATCTTGGTCAAAAAAAATAGATGGGTCGTGAAGGTTTTGTGTAGATTATCGGGCACTTAATGACGTTACCATCCCGGACAAATTTCCTATTCCTGTAATAGAGGAATTGATGGATGAATTACACGGTGCTAGGTTCTTTTCCAAGATAGATCTACGGTCCGGTTACCATCAGATCAGAATGGCGGAAGAAGATGTCCATAAAACTGCCTTTAGGACCCATCATGGCCACTACGAGTTCATGGTCATGCCCTTTGGGCTAACTAACGCACCTGCCACCTTCCAATCCGCCATGAACGAGGTGTTTCAGCCTTACTTAAGGCGATTTATTTTGGTTTTTTTTTATGACATTCTGGTCTATAGCAAAGACATGCACTCCCATGTAGAACATTTGAGGCAGGTATTCTCCACCATGAAGCAGCAGCAACTCCATGCCAATAGAAAAAAATGTGCCTTCGGGTAGACTTCGTTAGAATACCTGGGGCACATGGTATCAGAGCAGGGTGTATCGATGGATCCAAGGAAGGTTCAAGCAGTGGCAAATTGGCCCCAACCCAAGACCTTGAAGAGTTTGCGAGGCTTCCTAGGCCTATCCGGGTATTATAGAAAATTCATCAAGGACTACGGAAAGATAGCTAAGCTACTGACAGAGTTGCTAAGGAAGGACAACTTTGGGTGGACCGCTCAAGCACAAGAAGCTTTGGTACGGTTGAAGGAGGCTTTGATCACCGCCCCTGTTTTGGCACTTCCGGATTTCTCACAGCCATTCGTCGTGGAATGCAATGCTTCAGGCAGAGGATTGGGGGCCGTCCTACAACAGCAACGCAGACCAATAGCCTATTACAGTAAAGCCTTAGCTGATCGCACGATGGCAAAATCAACTTACGAGAGGGAACTCATGGCCTTAGTACTAGCAATCCAACATTGGAGACCATATCTACTGGGTAATAAATTCATTGTTAAGACGGATCAGAAGAGCCTAAAGTACCTCCTCCAGCAACGAGTGGTAACACTAGCCCAACAAGAATGGTTGCCCAAGCTACTAAGGTATGATTTTGAAATACAGTACAAGCAAGGAAGTGAAAACAAGGTCGCAGATGCACTTTCTCGGGGAGTCGAAGATGTTCAATTATCCCAAGTATCGGGGCCAGTGTGGACAGGCCTAGAATCTATCCGAAAATCGATGGAAGAAGATGAGGTACTAGGGAAGAAGTTAGCACTGCTGAAGGAGGGGAAATCTGCAAGACAAGGATTCCACATGGCAAATGACACTCTTTTTTTCCATGACAGAATAGTGATACCAACAAACTCTAGGTGGCCACAGGTATTCATGCATGAGCTGCACTCCACCCCCGTAGGAAGACACGCTGGGTTCCTACGCACCTATAGAAGGATTGCAACTAATGTGTATTGGATTGGAATGAAGAGAGACATTATGGAACTCGTAGCCGCCTGTGCAGTATGTCAGAGGCAGAAATATCAATCTCTTGCACCAGCTGGACTCCTCAACCCACTGCCCATTCCAGAAACAATCTAGGAAGACATATCCATGGATTTTGTAGGAGGGCTTCCTAAGTCGAAGGGATTTGATGTGGTTTTGGTAGTGGTGGATAGGCTGACCAAGTACGGACATTTTATACCTATCAAACATCCATACACAGCCAAGAGCGTGGCAAATCTGTTCGTCAAGGAGATAATACGTTTACATGGGCTACCCAGGACCATAGTTAGTGATCGAGATCCAACCTTTGTCAACCATTTCTGGAAGGAATTGTTCCAGGCCCAGGGTACATTACTACACTACAGCACGGCTTATCACCCGGAGACAGATGGCCAAACCGAGGTGCTTAATCGATGTATGGAATGTTATCTCCGCTGCTTTACTAGTGAACATCCAACTCAATGGAGTGGGTGGCTTCCATGGGCTGAGTATCACTACAACACAGCCTATCACATGGCCTCAAAAATGACTCCTTTTGAAGCAGTATATGGATGACCAGCGTTTGTGGATAAGGAGGTGCAGCAACCAGAGCTCAGGAAGGCCCTACGGGACAGGGATACTATCCTTTCACAGCTACGCCAGAACTTGTCACACGCACAAGATTTATACTGTCGAAGCGCCAACAAACATAGACGGAATGTGGAGTTCAAGGAGGGAGATTGGGTATTTCTCAAGAAGAGATCTACTCTACAACCCACTAGTGGCATCAAAAACAATTCTAAACTTTCGCCACGTTTTTTCGAACCATATGCCAGCGAGTAGGGAAGGTCGCATATCGATTGCAGCTGCCCTCAACCTGTCGCATCCACCTAGTGTTCCATGTTTCACTCCTCAAGAAGGCAATCAGATCACTCTCCGTATCAGCCGATCTTCCCATCGAATGGGCTGAAGAACCTCAGTTATATCCAGAGCTGCCCGTAGCTGTACTAGGAAGACGCTTTAGAGTACAAGGCCAAGAACAGATTTCTCAAGTGCTAATTCAGTGGCAAGGCCAAACAGTGGATGAGGCATCATGGGTCGACACCTCCGACTTTCAACACCACTTTCCAGATTTTGTCCTTAAGGACAAGGACAGTTTACCCGGGGAAGCAATTGATATGAGACCAAAGAATATATCTGATACACCTATCCAAGTGTATCAAAGGAAAAGAAAAAATTAGTAATGTAATAATTCTAATAATACTATATAGTATATAGTATACGGTATAGCATATAGTATAGGGTATAAATAAAGAAGAGAGCAGAGTCAGCAAGCGTAGTGGATGGGGGAAGGTGGCGTGGAGTCTCACGTGGATAGTGGATTGGGAGAGAGAAGAAGGGAGTGACGTGGAAAGGGGGAGGCAAGGTATAACAGAATTACAACAAAAAAAGGATGGACCACAAGCCCACGTGGAGGAAGGGGAAAGGGAGAATAAAATAGAAGGAAGACAGAGCAAATAGCAAGGATTTTCTTGGAGAGTTTCGTGAGGAGAGGAACCTCTGTTGGGGAAGGAGCTCAAGTATTTTCTTTGTAATATTGTTTTGGGGTCTATTCTTGAGTGTGTCATTGTGTGTTCTGTGCTAGTGGCGGCCGTAGCTACATTGTTCTAGCTATTGTTAGTCCTAGTCTCTATCAATTTCTAACATCTACATCCCTATTCCATAATACTCCCCCTCAAACTAGAGTATAGATGTTGATCATGCCCAGCTTGCCATAAAGATAATTAACTCAAGGTTCATGTAAAGCCTTTGTAAAGAGATCTCCTAATTGTTACCCAATTTTCACACATTCTTTAAAGATCAAATTCTATTGTACCTTCTCTCAAATAAAGTGATAATCAATCTTAATGTATTTAATCCACTCATGGAACATAAGATTAGATGCAATATGAAGTATAGCTTGATTATCACACCACAACTTTACTAGCATTAAAACCTTAAGCCCAACCTCAATCAGTAACCGATATAGTCATAACACTTCACAAATAGGTTAAGCCATGGCTCTATATTCTGATTGTACACTTGATCTAAACACAAAATCTTATTTCTTACTCTTTCATAAAATCAAATTTCCACCAAAGAAAACATAATAGCTAATAATGAATTTCCTATCAGTTTTAAATCTTGCTCGATCAACATCTAAAAAACGGTGACCATGATTCTTATATACTATACCTTGTCTAAGAATACTCTTCAAATAACACAAAATATGTTCTAATGCAGCCTAATGATGAATTGTTGGAAAAAACATAAATTGACTTAAGACACTAATAGAATATGCAATATCAAGATGAGTTACTGTAAGATAGTTTAACTTTTTCACTAATATTTTATACCTCTCAAGATTATCAAATAAATCTCTATCTTTAGTGAGTTGTAAATTAAGTGGCAATGGAGTACTACATGGTTTTGCACCAACTTTCCTATCTCTATTAACAAGTCAAGTACATATTTCCGTTGAGATAGGAAAATACCTTTCTCGCTCCTCATAACCTCAACTCCCAAAAAGTACTTCAAAGACCCCAAATCTTTAATATGAAACTGGCTTTAAAGAAAGGTTTTCAAAAAAAAATATTCCTATATCATCACTTCCAATAATAATGATATCATTCACATACACAACAAAAAAGATAATGCTAGATAAAGAGAGTATAAAACGCTGAATGATGAGATTTACTCTTTAGTCATTCCAAACCCTACAACTACCTTACTAAATTTGCTGACTAAACTCTAAGGACTTAGCTTCAAACCATATAGTGATTTCCAAATATGATAAACTTTCCCATTCTCCTCTGGAGTAACAAAACAAGGTGGTTGCTCCATATAGACTTCCTCCTATAGATCACCAGATAAAGAAGGCATTCTTTACATCTAGCTAATACAATTGCCAATCATTAGTAGCTACCATAGAAACGAATAAATGAATAAATGTTAATTTAGCCACAAGAGAGGTGTTAAAATAATCTACACCATAGATTTAAGCATAGCCCTTAGCAATGAGACACGCTTTAAGTCGAGCAATAGATCCATCGGGATTGATTAATTCTAATTCTTAAAAGCCAAAAGCTTTTGGTCCCTAAAATGCCCTTCTCATGGCATTGGTGGAAAGTCATGAAACTTAGGCCCCTGGTTCATTCTCTATTTCATTGGAAGGTTGGTGATGGTGTATCGATCTACCTCCAGGCTGACTTTTGGCTACATTGTGGTCCTCTGGAGGACTATTACAATCCTAAAGAAATTGCATCCTAGGATTCCCTTTGAATACCAGTTTCTGCTCTTTGATTGCGGGTGAAGATTGGGTTGTGCTTCCTCCACGCCATTCTAGGAAAATTTCTCTTCCACACCTACCATCCATCCCAATTCCACCTGCTTAGACATGTTAGCTTGTTCACCAGCCTCTTCTAGTATCTTTTCCATAAAGAGTGGTTATGACCACTTCAAAGGCCCCACGATGCAGTGCTTTGTTGCCCTAAGTTCATCCCTCATCATTCCTTCATTCTTTGGTTGGCTTGGCTGGGGAAACAGTATACTCTTGATAAGCTCCAAGCTTGGGGAATTACTTCACAATCCCACTGTTACATATGTAATTCCAGTGATGAAGATTATGATCACTTATTCTTTCTATGCCTTTTTCTTTCCCAAGCCAGGGCCTTAGTGGTGGTTCAGCTTGGTTGCCCACCTGTTTGTAAGTCTCGGCATGGTGTTACATTGACTGCATCCTGCATCGAGATCACACTTCCCAAACATATTGAAAGTTGCTTTGTCAGCTGCGGTCTACACTCTTTGGAGAGTTAAAAACACTGTTCATTTGGGAAAACTGCTCCCAAAGTCTCTTTTGTAGCTAGACAAGTCCTTAATCTTGTGAAGATCCTTGTAAATTGATTTCGTATGGTTTACCTTAGTTTCCTATTTGCTTTTGTAATTTTGGAACTTTGTTTCCCACTTTCTGCTTAGCAGCTGTATCATTCTTCCTCAGTTAATGAAATATTTATTCAACCAAAAAAAAAAAGAAAAAGAAAAAAAAAAAGAAAAATTCTTGAGCAATTTGGAGTGACATCAATTAAAAGAGATTCCATACCTAAAAACAGCATGCGTACTGCATGCATAGACTTCCCTAGCCCCCTCTTGATGCAAAAGAGCCGCACCTTTAGCAATGGTCCCTACATTGAATGACCAATTACAGATTAAAATACATAGATAATAGACATTGCCCTTTATGTCAAAGAAAGTTTAACTTTATTTCAGTAAACTACCCCACACACCAACACCAAATCCCCAGCCCCCTCCCTAAAAAAAAAAAAAAAAAAAAAAAAGAAACCTTTATTTCAGTACAATTAATATCTGATTTCAGTTTTGCATTTCTCTGGTTTAACAGACAGGCAGAATTTTTTCTTACCAGCAGTATCTATCATGTCATCCACCATAACTGCCACTTTCCCCCTTACATCACCTATCAAATTCATAACCTGCAATCACAATGAAATAACTTCAAAAATTCCTCCATTATCCTTATCTCTTTATAAAATTTAATTTTTTCAAAAAAGAAAAAAGAAAGGAGAAACAAAATATAGACAAAAATAAGGTAGGATACAACATTTCTCCCTCTACTCCTTATCTAATTACCCTACTCCAATTGAATTTCCATATACATGTTAAGCCAACTTTAACTTTGCTTCTTTATTTGGAGCTAAAAAACACTCTGCTGAAAATCCAGTTGTAATAGCCAGAGATGAGGTATCAAAGTTTGAACAGGCCTCTTATGAAATCATTGTATATTCAGAGGCAACAAACAACTCGCAGCTAATGTTTACAAGAAGATATCTTCTTCACATGTTTAATCATTGAATGGTGCATTCACTTGGTAATTTAGCTTTCAAATCTATGTCACTTAAACAAGTTATCCAAGTGGAAGTATCCATAGATGCAAATTTCCTTTAAAGAGTTTACATAATGACGTCAATAAATGTCCTGAGATATCAACCTTCTTTAACTGTGCAGGTTTGGTTAATCATTTCATGACCTATGCAAAGGCATGCAGAAAGTATCAAAAGTTGGTGACATCAGGTGTGTAGAAGAGAAAAGGGATCGGATTCAGGAACTTGTACATAATTGATAGTAGTACAATGCCAAAAAAAAAAAACACACACACATAAAATCTTCCATTAGTCCGAAATTTTGTTAAACCTACAGCAATTTATCAATGATTCCTCCCAGATACATTTGGTACAACCAAAGCTTAAAATAGAAGCGATTCAATTGTTAATTACCTCAGCCACATTGTGAGCATGGCGCCTTTTATCGACAATGGCTAATGGTGCATCAGACAATTTTTTGGCAAATGCACGTGCCCTGGCAACTCCACCAACATCGGTGAGACAACCACCAAATCATCGGAGCATATTGTTTTGCTGGCAAGATAATCAAGTATCACAGGCTACATAGCAGACAGCAATATATGATCAGCAAACAAACAGTTTTAGAAATTATAAGTTACAAAATCTTCACATCTCAATAAACAAAAGAGAAAGAAACAAACACATAGCACAACCAAAGGCACATAGTTAAAAACTCACAAGTACTAATTCAAAGGCAGTAGGGATTTTCAGTCAAGAAGATATAAACAAGTACTTGGCCTTTTCAGCAAAACTCATCCTCTCAAAATTTACTGTACTTCAACATGTCTTTTCTTTTATGAGTAGAGCAAAAACATCAGTCTGACCAACATAGTGCACAAATGCCGAAATAGATTACTTGGGACAGAGCTTTGAATAGTGTTATTATTGTTGGATAAAGTAAAAACACTTCTGATACAACCCGTAGAATGTTAAGGGTCTATAGGAGGCATGTGTTGTAAGTGTGAATATGTGAATGGGTGTGTGGGTAGTGTTGTAAATATTGTGTGGTGTGGTGGAGTATTGGTAGTGTATGGTGTAGGTGTTGAGTGTATAGTGTTCAGGTGCTGGACAGTGGTGTACTTGTAGTTAGTGGTGGCAGTTGTGTAAATAAGGAAATAAAGGGCTCATATAGATAGGAGAAGGCCATGGGGAGCAGTTAGTTAGTTAGGGAGTGTAACAAATGGAACAACTAGGATCTCAACTAACGCTTCTAAGCTAACACTAGAATGATTATGGAAGTACCTGTACTGCTGTTCAATTGGAAAAGTTATAACCAAGAACTGGCACTTCCCAACTAGGCTGTGCTCTCCAGAATGGAAGCACCCTCACCATGAACTAACTTTTCTCTTTCTGTTATTTTCTTCTTTTTTCCATAACAAACTTCTATCCCATCCACTTCTTATTTATATGCCAGCCACTAAGGTCATGTAATTACAAAAATACCCCTATAGAAACACCACCACCACACCTATATAACACCTCCTTATAACATCCCTCAGAACAGACCAGCACGAGAACAAATACACACGCATCACAGCACGCCACAACAACAAATGACACACACAACTCAGCACTCCACAACAACAAATATCACACACAACACAACACACCACAATACACATACACACGCAACACCACACTCTACTCCTACAACACAACTATCGACATCTCTCATAAACCCTCAACAAAGGTTTATGAGCTCTAGGAGATGTTACAATACCTCCCTCTGAAGAAATGTCCTTGTCCTCAAGGACAAAATCAGGGAACAAAAGCATCATTTCCTCAATATCAACCCAAGAATCATCTTCAGAAGAACAACCATCCCAACAAATAAGAACTTGAGGAACCTCAAGATCATCACGAATAATAAAACGGCAACCCAACACATGGGAAGGATAATGAATAGGGGCAACATCATCACTAGAAATATCCAAAGGAATATCTTGCATAAGAAAAAAGGCACCATGAGAGTGCTTTAGGAGAGACACATGGAAAATTGGATGCAAACGGCAATATGGAGGCAAGCACAATTTATAAGCCACTCTACCCACACGAGTCACAACTTGAAAAGGCCCAAAAAAACATGGTTGAAGTTTAATAATAGATTTGGAAACTAACTTAGAAGAGTGAGGAGGATGAAAACACAAGAAAACCTAATCACCCACTTGATATTCCACATCCCAGTGATGGTGATTAGCATTGACAGTCATTCGAAGTTGAGCTTTTTCCAAATTGGCCTGTTGTTGTGAAAGAATGTCATCATAGGAATGAAGAGCCACTTGAACAAAAGCATTAGCAACTTCATTTGGTAAATATGAAGGTAAAGATGGAGGAACACGCCCATACACGACTTCAATAGTGTCATCCTAGTAGATGAATGATGTGAGGTATTATAAGAGTATTCTACCCAAGAGATCCAAGTAGCTTAAGCATTAAGACAATCCCCCGCAAAACAATGAAGATAGCACTCAAGACTTCAGTTAAGATTTTTCATCTAACCATTCATTTCTAGATGATAAGCTGTGCTAAAATACAATTTGGTGCCTTGAAGTATAAACAATTATTGCCATAAATTACTCACAAAAGAAGATCGAAGATCACTAGCAATAGTGTGGAGAATCCCAGAAGATGAGCCACCTCTTTAATAAAAATCTGAACCACAAACTGAGCTGTATAAGATGTTTAAGGAGTATAAAATGAGCGTATTTCAAAAACTGATCAACTACCACAAAGATTACTTCATACCCCTCAGATTTAGGAAGTCCAGTGATGAAATCCATAGAAATATCCTCCCATATAGCTTGAGGAATAGGAAGCGGAGAAAGTAAAGCAGTTTGAGAAACATTTTGCACCTTCTATCGTTGACAACCAGCACAAGTAGCAACAAGAAACATCTTTACACAAACCAAACAAAAACAAATGAGATGCCAATTTTATATGTCCTCACATACCCTGCATGACCTCCTAATCGAAAAAGAATGGAATTCATGTAAAAACATAGGCACCCACTTGGATAAAGGAATAACCAAACAATCATATGATAATAGAGAGTATTATTGCATGATTAAAACCTGATCCAGCATCCTTTCCCTCTTGCAATAAGTGCAACTTAGTGGCCAGCAAGCAAGCACTTTTTACAAATTTCATCAATATCAGTCCAAATAGGACCAGAATTCTAGGTAAATCTAGTTCTTCAAATTCCCATAAAAGGCATCAGCTGCACCATTCAAAGAACCTTGCTTATAAGTAATATCAAAGTCATAACCAAGCAATTATGCCAACCAATGCTGCTGATTGGGAGTTGTAATTCATTGGATAAAAGATGTTTGAGGCTCTTGTGATCTGTAACCACTGTAAAGTGTCACCCTAACAAATAGAGACGCCAATGGTGAATAGCTAAGACCAAAACATTCAATTCCCTCTCATAGGTAGATTTAACCAATGTCTTGTCAAATAATGCTTTACTCCAAAAAGCTATGGGACACTGATTTTGCATGAGAACAGCCCCAAGACCATTTCTAGAAGCATCACACTCAACCAAGAAAGGTTGAGAAAAACCATGCATAGCCAAAACTGAGGCATGAGTCAAGGCTTGCTGAAGATTATGGAAGGCAGTAGTAGCTTCATCTAACCAAAAGAAAGAATTCTTTTTTAACAACCGAGTCAAAGGCTATGCAAGCTTCCCATAATCCTTAATAAACTTTCGATAATATATTGATAACTCAAGAAAACCCCACAAACCTTTTAACGACTTCAGCATTAGCCAATCTAAAATAGCTTGAACTTTTTAAGGATCCATACTAACTCCTTGAAAAGATATCACATAACCCAGATATTCCAAAGATTTCCTAAAGTGACATTTCTTCTTATTAGCATAAAAGCAATGTGACCAGAGTAATTCAAAAACCAAACGTAAATGCTGAAGATGGTTTTCCAAAGAACTATAGACCAAAAAATCATCAAAGAAAACCAATACAAATTTCTGCAAATAAACTCAAAACACATCATTCATAATTAATTCAAAGGTAGACAGGGTATTTTTTTTTTTTTTTTGATCAAGTAAATTTTATTAATCCAAAGAGTAGACAGGGTATTTGAAAAACCAAAAGGCATAACCAAGAACTTGTAATGCCCTTGATGTGTCAAAAATGCAGTTTTTGGAATATCTTCAGTAGAAACAAGGATTTGATAATAACATGAATGTAAATCAATCTTGGAAAATATTGAAGCCCTATGTAGCTCATCCAACAACTCATCAATAATAGAAATTGGGTATTTATCAGGCACAGTAACTACATTCAAGGCTCTATAGTCAACATAGAATCGCCAAGACTCATCTTTCTTCTTTACCAAAATAACAGGACTTAAAAAAGGGCTCAAGCTTGACCTAATAATCCTAGCTTTCGGTATATCAGAAACCAATTTCTCAATCTCATATTTCTGAATTTGGGCATATCTATAAGGTCGAACATTAATTGGTTTAACCCCTTCTTTAAGAATAATTTGATGATCCTATATTCTTGAAGGTGGTAGTTCCTTGATTTCATCAAAAACATCAGAAAATCCATGTAATAGAGCAACCATTTCAATAGATTCAGTTCCCTCCTCAACAGAAAAACACAAATATTCATTCAATTTCAACACTTCTCTAAACTCAAAATCATTCGTTTTAAAGAATTGCTTAAAAGTTATACCCAACCTATATAAAGTGGGATCCCTTCTCAATACCCAATCATGTCCATTACATGGAATCTTCATTGTCATATGTTTCCAATCTACTTTGATTTCTCCTAAAGTCTGTAACCAAGCAATCCCAAAATTACATCCACTCCACCTATGTCCATGACATAACAATCAACCAAAATCTCATACCCATCAACCATCAATTTCACATTTCTACGTACTCCACATGAAAAAACCTTATGTCCATCTCCAACTTTGATAGAAAAAGGCTTAGTTTTCTCTAGTTTTAATGCCAACATATGTACAATGTAGAAGAAATAAAGTTGTGGCTAGCTCAATTATCAACAAGTATAGAAATATAAATTTCAGAATATTCACCTTTAAATTTCATAGTTTGTGGTCCATCAAACCCCTGTAGAGCTAACAAGGAAAGTTCCATGCCCAAATTCACTTGAGGATGACAATAGCAACAAAGATATCCCTCATTTTTCCTGACATCCACCCAATCTGCATAATGATTTTAACTTTCTTCTTCCATCAATAATAATCGTAAAGTTTTATTGGGACATTTATGTCCCAAACTAAACAACTTATCACACTTAAAGCATAGACCTTTGCTTCACTTATCCAAGTATTCTTGATAAGTCATCTAGCATGGTCCCTACAAATGTTATTCAACTGAGAAACAGAAGAACCATTACTACACACATCATCGACACTTCTGTTTGTACCTCCACCCACTGAAGCCATAGGTCTACTACTTCCGGTACCCCCTGTTCCATGCCAACCAAAACTACCTCTATCAACTAGTTGCACACTCCCAGAAATTGGATGAGATCTCCAACCAATGTTAACCAACATACTTGACCATGGAAGATTCACTGGTGAACAAGCAAAATTGGAATAGGCTGAAGTCTAGTATGGACGTCGTCGTCCAAGTCTATCTTCCTCTCCACCTTTTTGCACTATCACAGCACCACATGTGAATTCCTGTTTGATAGAGACTAGGATTAACAATAGCTAGAACAATGTAGCTACGGCCACCACTAGCACAAACACACAATGACACACTCAAGAACAGACCAAAACAATATTCAAAGAAAATACCTGAGCTCCTTGCCCAGCAGAGGT
This sequence comes from Laguncularia racemosa, assembly GCA_037954665.1. Lineage (NCBI taxonomy): Eukaryota > Viridiplantae > Streptophyta > Magnoliopsida > Myrtales > Combretaceae > Laguncularia > Laguncularia racemosa. The sequence continues at coordinate 1,595,942 of JBBMOL010000018.1, read as the reverse complement.
TCCTCTCTAAGGTCCCTCTCCTCACGAAAACTCTTCAAAAAAACTCCCCTTTTGCTCTGCCTTCCTTCTCTTTTATTCTCCCTTTCCCTTTCCTCCACGTGGCTTGTGGTCCATCCTTTTTTGTTGTAATTCTGTTATACCTTGCCTCCTCCTTTCCACGTCACTCCCTTCTTCTCTCTCTCAATCTACTATCCACGTGAGACTCCACGCCACCTTCCCCCATCCACTACGCTTGCTAACTTTGCTTTCTTCTTTATTTTTACCCTATATTATATGCTATACCGTATACTATATACTATATAGTATTATTAGAATTATTACCTTACTAAGTTTTTCTCTTCCTTTGATACACTTGGATAGGTGTATCAAATATATTCTTTGGTCTCATATCAATTGCTTCCCCGGGTAAACTGTCTTTGTCCTCAAGGATGAAATTTGGAAAGTGGTGTTGAAAGTCGGAGGTGTCGACCCATGATGCCTCATCCACTGTTTGGCCTTGCCACTGAATTAGCAGTTGAGAAATCTGTTCTTGGCCTTGTACTCTAAAGCATCTTCCTAGTACCGCGACGGGCAGCTCTGGATATAGCGGAGGTTCTTCCGCCCATTCGGTGGGAAGATCGGCTGATGCGGAGAGTGAACCGATTGCCTTCTTGAGGAGTGAAACATGGAACACTGGGTGGATGCGACAGGTTGAGGGCAGCTACAATCGATATGCGACCTTCCCTACTCACTGGCATATCTAGAATGGTCCGAAAAAACGTGGCGAAAGCTTAGAGTTGTTTTTGATGCCACTAGTGGGTTGTAGAGTAGACCTCTTCCTGAGAAATACCCAATCTCCCTCCTTAAACTCCACATTCCGTCTATGTTTGTTGGCGCTTTGACAGTATAAATCTTGTGCGTGTGACAAGTTCTGGCGTAGCTGTGAAAGGATAGTATCCCTATCCCGTAGGGCCTTCCTGAGCTTTGGTTGCTGCACCTCCTTATCCACAAACGTCTTTAATGCTGGAGGAGGTCGTCCATATACTGCTTCAAAAGGAGTCATTTTTGAGGCCGTGTTGTAGTGATACTCAGCCCATGGAAGCCACCCACTCCATTGAGTTGGATGTTCACTAGTAAAGCAGCGGAGATAACATTCCATACATCAATTAAGCACCTCGGTTTGGCCATCCGTCTCCGGGTGATAAGTCGTGCTGTAGTGTAGTAATGTACCCTGGGCCTGGAACAATTCCTTCCAGAAATGGCTGACAAAGGTTGGATCTTGATCACTAACTATGGTCCTAGGTAGCCCATGTAAACGTATTATCTCCTTGACGAACAGATTGGCCACGCCCTTGGCTGTGTATGGATGTTTGATAGGTATAAAATGTCCGTACTTGGTCAGCCTATCCACCACTACCAAAACCACATCAAATCCCTTCGACTTAGGAAGCCCTCCTACAAAATCCATGAATATGTCTTCCCAGATTGCTTCTGGAATGGGCAGTGGGTTGAGGAGACCAGCTCATGCAAGAGATTGATATTTCTGCCTCTAACATACTACACAAGCAGCCACGAATTCCATAACGTCTCTCTTCATTCCAATCCAGTACACATTAGTTGCAATCCTTCTATAGGTGTGTAGGAACCCAGCGTGTCCTCCTACGGGGGTGCAGTGCAACTCATGCATGAATACCTATGGCCACCTAGAGTTTGCTGGTATCACTATTCTGTCATGGAAAAAAAGAGTGTCATTTGCCATGTGGAATCCTTGTCCTGCAGACTTCCCTCTTTCAACAGTGCTAACTTCTTCCCTAGTACCTCATCTTCTTCCACCGATTTTCGGATAGCTTCCAGGTCTGTCCACACTGGCCCCGATACTTGGGACAATTGAACATCTTCGACTCCCCGAGAGAGTGCATCTACGACCTTGTTTTCACTTCCTTGCTTGTACTGTATTTCAAAATCATACCCTAGTAGCTTAGGCAACCATTCTTATTGGGCTAGTGTTACCACTCGTTGCTGGAGGAGGTACTTTAGGCTCTTCTGATCCGTCTTAACAATGAATTTATTACCCAGTAGATATGGTCGCCAATGTTGGATTGCTAGTACTAAGGCCATGAGTTCCCTCTAGTAAGTTGATTTTGCCATCGTGCGATCAACTAAGGCTTTACTGTAATAGGCTATTGGTCTGTGTTGCTGCTGTAGGACGGCCCCCAATCCTCTGCCTGAAGCATCGCATTCCACGATGAATGGTTGTGAGAAATCCGGAAGTGCCAAAACAGGGGCGGTGATCAAAGCCTCCTTCAACCGTACCAAAGCTTCTTGTGCTTGAGTGTTCCACCCAAAGTTGTCCTTCCTTAGCAACTCTATCAGTGGCTTAGCTATCTTTCCGTAGTCCTTGATGAATTTTCTATAATACCCGGATAGGCCTAGGAAGCCTCGCAAACTCTTCAAGGTCTTGGGTTAGGGCCAATTTGCTACTGCTTGAACCTTCCTTGGATCCATCGATACACCTTGCTCTGATACCATGTGCCCCAGGTATTCTAACGAAGTCTGCCCAAAGGCACATTTTTTTCTATTGGCATGGAGTTGCTGCTACTTCATGGTGGAGAATACCTGCCTCAAATGTTCTACGTGGGAGTGCATGTCCTTGCTATAGATAAGAATGTCATCAAAAAAAAACCAACACAAATCGCCTTAAGTAGGGCTGAAACACCTCGTTCATGGCGGATTGGAAGGTGGCAGGTGCGTTAGTTAGCCCAAAGGGCATGACCTTGAACTCGTAGTGGCCATGGTGGGTCCTAAAGGCAGTTTTATGGACATCTTCTTCCGCCATTCTGATCTGATGGTAACCGGACCGTAGATCTATCTTGGAAAAGAACCTCGCACCGTGTAATTCATCCATCAATTCCTCTATTACAGGGATAGGAAATTTGTCCGGAATGGTAACGTCATTAAGTGCCCGATAATCTACACAAAATCTCCACGACCCATCTTTTTTTTTTACCAAGATAACAGGGCTGGAGAATGGACTGGAGCTGGGTCTGATGATTTCAGCCTCAATCATATCCTTTATCATCCGTTCAATTTCATTCTTCTGTGCATATGCATACCTGTAGGGCCTTACTGATACGGGTTTCACCCCAACTTGCAGCGGAATGCTGTGTTCCTTGGATCGACGAGGAGGGATTCCTGACGGAATGGAGAATATTTGTGCAAATTCTTCCAGCAGCGCCTCCAATAAGGGATAATCCTCTACTTCTTGCGAGAAAGATTGCATCTCCATTACCCATAAAATCTGATCTTCCTTATGCTTTTCCCACTTACGCAAATAATTCAATGATAAAGGGAATTTGCACAAGGTTGGATCCCCACATATCTGAACTTCCTTCCCATCATGCTCGACTGTGATTACCATCTTAGCCCAATCCACTTTCATCTCCCCCAAGGTCTTCAACCAAGTCATTCCTAGGATGACATCCACTCCTCTCAATTCCATTAAGTAACAATCTATTCTGGTTTCGTATTCTCCCATTCTCAAGGGTACCCCCATGCGAAACCCTTTACATTCTTTCGACTTTCCATCCCCTAAGGTAACCATGAACCTTCTATTGTCCGTCCTAGACATGCCTAGTTGGTTCGTCAATGGAAGGGACATGAAATTGTGACTGGCGCCACTATCCACTAGGATGATTACAGGATAGTCATTTATCGTACCTTGAATTTTAAGTGTGCAAGGTTCGTTGAATCCTTGCATTGCTAGCAAGGATAGGGATATCCGGCCTCCTTCTTTGGACCTATCCACCGTCTCATTTTCTTCCTCCTCTTCCCCTTCCTCTTCTAGTATCAACAGCTGTAGGAATTTGCTGGGACAGCGGTGATTTGGATTGAAGGGTTGATCACATTTGAAGTACAACCCCTTAGCCTTTTTATCTAGAAATTCCGCATGGGTCAACTGACGTTGCCCGTGAGATCTCTTTCTCCCCTCCTTATATGTCCCAGCTCCGTGGTGGTTTCCATTGACAGAGGTTTCACCTTTAGTGCTCTTCCAATTTAACCCTTCCTTACCTCATCCATCTTCTCCCGACTGATAGCATGAGTGACGATAAGAGAATTGTCCCATCATCGGGGACATCAAGCCAACTTGACTTAAATTTCCTCTGTTGGAGATTGAGGATGCTATCCCTTGAGTGCGGTGGTCTCCTCTTCCTCCCAAGCTCTTTTCCGCTGATAGGAATATTCCCAAGTCGAACTCTCTTTCTATCTTCACGGCTAAATCTATGGCCCGATCTACGGTCACCGAAGAGAATGTATCTACCCGAGTTTGTATGTCGTCTCTCAATCCTCCCATAAAGTACCCTAGTAGCTGCATCTCCGACATAGTGGGGGCGTGGGAAATGAGCAATTCAAACTCTTCAATATATTGTGTAACCGTGCCATGTTATCTAAGCTGAGATAGACTCTTGAAGAGGTTGGCCGCTAACAGCCCCCCATATAGTTTCATAACTTCGGTCCTCAGCTGTGGCCATGTTAAGTCACCCTCCCTTCGTTGCAACATGTGGAACCAGTGATTACACCTTCCCCTCATGCACATTGCGGCGAGAGCCACCTTTCGATCTTCCCTGGTATGCTGAGCTTCAAAGTATTGCTCGACCATTAGTATCCAGTTGGAAGGGTCGACACCCTCAAAGATAGGCAGCACCACTCGCACCGCATCCATCCGCAAATCTTCATCTAATGCTCCTAATTGCCCAGAGTCAAATGATGACTCAATTCCCTCATTCATTCTTTGGCTTCCCACTATTTGTTTGCCGTGATCCTTAACCATGGATGTCCCTTCTCCTCCCCCGGTTTCATTGTTCTTGCTCAGCCACATGTCTTCTAATATTTTTTGTATCTTTTCCATTTTTCCTTGCATTCCCGACACTTCTCCAAGCATGGCCTTCTGATCTCCATCCATGGTAACCAACTGATGTTGTATCTCGGCCACCTCCTGGTGGATTTCCTCAACAGTCTTTTCTAAGGTCTCCACTCTCAACTCCATTCGTGTCATGTCGCTAGTAGTATCCGTCTTCCTTTAGGGTCCTCCGCGAGTGATGATCCGGCAGGTCAGACCAAATTGATAGAGACTAGGACTAACAATAGCTAGAACAATGTAGCTACGGCCACCACTAGCACAAACACACAATGACACACTCAAGAACAAACCAAAACAATATTCAAAGAAAATACCTGAGCTCCTTGCCCAGCAGAGGTTCCTCTCTAAGGTCCCTCTCCTCACGAAAACTCTTCAAAAAAACTCCCCTTTTGCTCTGCCTTCCTTCTCTTTTATTCTCCCTTTCCCTTTCCTCCACGTGGCTTGTGGTCCATCCTTTTTTGTTGTAATTCTATTATACCTTGCCTCCTCCTTTCGACGTCACTCCCTTCTTCTCTCTCTCAATCCACTATCCACGTGAGACTCCACGCCACCTTCCCCCATCCACTACGCTTGCTAACTCTGCTTTCTTCTTTATTTTTACCCTATATTATATGCTATACTGTATACTATATACTATATAGTATTATTAGAATTATTACCTTACTAAGTTTTTCTCTTCCTTTGATACACTTGGATAGGTGTATCAAATATATTCTTTGGTCTCATATCACTGTTCAACACTCAGGAAAAGCTCAATGGCTTCCGAAAGAGTGATCAGCCAAAATGTACAATCCACCCAAATAATATCCAAGTTGCATCTCCAACAACTTAGGTATGCAAGCAGTCAAAGCTACGAAATCCTCTACGTAATTTTCAACAAAAGCATCCTAGCGAATAGTGGACAAGCTCTCGAATGGATTGCTAGAGATTAAGCTACCATATCGAATGAGAAGCTCCGATTTCATGCTCTCCCAATTAGTTGTGGATACTTTCATCGGATCATCTTGAACCAGTAGATCTTACGTCCATGCAAGCAAGTAAAAGCAAGAGAGCCATCTTATTTTCCTCCCGCACATGTTAAACTTCGAAATACTGTTCCACCACAGTAATCCAGTGAACCGGAGTGCTACCATCAAACGCCGGCAACACCACTGTTCTTACGCTCGTCCGAGCATGTTCGCCAATGTCTTCCTCCAATATCTCCACTCATTCCACTCTATTCACCTAACGATAATTGCCATAAAACTCCAAATTCTAGGAAGATTTTAAGCACTTTTAAGTTGATAATTAATAAAAAATCATCTGAAATTGATGCTTAATTAAGGAATATGTTGCTTTCAGGTGTAATGAAGATCATTTAAAGAAATTGAGAAGAAAACAACAAAGAGAAAGGAAGAAGAGCATCTCCCCTGCTTGCCACGCCCCCATATCAAGGGCTTATGAACAACAGACCACCACCACACCCCATATCAGGGGCGTATGGAAGAGAAATCAGGATCAGAAGCTACCACGCCCCTTGCCACAGGGCGTATAGGATCAAAAGTGAAAAACAAAGCCACCACACCCCCGATATGGGGGTGTGCCAGCTTCAAAGGATGACCGAGACCACCACACCCCTTGCCATGGGGCGTGGTGAGGGGCGTATGGAGCCACGACCTACTTTCTCTGACTTTTTTTTTTTCTCTCTCCTCCAACCCTAGCACCTATATATATACATGTATACATATGAGAAAAGAGGGGGGGGGGGGGGGGGGGGGGGGGGTGCGACGGCAGAGTTAGGGTTTTAGACTTCATTTTCATATCTTTTTCCTTAGTTTTCTACCCAACAATCCAAGGAGATTCAAGCAAGGCATTCAAGATTCACTCTATCCGAGTTGTAATCATGAACTCTAGTTTCTCTTCATGTATTTGTTCTTTCATTGTTAAATCTATGGAAGAGTAAACCATAGACCTAGATCTCATTTGAACTATTTTGTCATATGATGAAGATATGATTTAAATGAAGTTTTATTGATGTTCTTTTGTTCCATTGCATGTGCTTTATATTTATCTTAGATTCATATATTTGGAATATGAGTTTATGCTTAATATCATTTGAGTTGATTGAGAAATCGCTTTTATGATCAGATCTATGTTTTGAATGAGATTTACTCGTGTTTCTAGAGATAGAATATCGAAAATCTTCTGTTGAACATTCATTCAAATAGAGTTCATAAGCTTCATGCGGTTCTAGATTGCTATTGATTGAGGAGAGATCCTAATTGATAAATCTAGGATTAGATTAGTTAATATACTTGAGAAAGTAATTATCTTGCTTCTTGGAACTTAACAATTTAAGAACTCGGAAACGTTAATCCTTAGCTTCTAATGATTTATGTGACAACATAGATATATAATGAGATCTAGGTTGCTTTGTTATCAAATTAAACCTTGTGTTGTTGAGTAGTTTTAGTTAAAATTTTAGATTGTGAACTATTTTTAGTCTTTAATATACTTCATCTCAATTTGACGATTAGAGAATAGGGAAAGAGCTAGTACTAGTAATTAGTAATCTTATCTCTGTGGAACGACCCTGCACTTAACACTATATTACGTCTACGGTAGGTACACTTGCCTATTGCAATGTAGTTAGAATTAGGAACAAGTATTATAAATATTAAAACTACGGTTGGCAACGATCACCTAAGAATGTTGATGGGAAGTTGGTCGAAACCCTAACCCAACCGAACTAGAGGCCTTCTCCTCGACTCATGCCTCCTTTTGTCAATCCATCCACAAGTCATGGATCATCGTTTCCATATTAGAAATTCGTTTTTCTATCCCTTGGAAATTCATATATCTCTCTCCATAGTTTCAATCTAATGGTGAAACTCTGATATACTCCCTTGCATTTCCTCACCGATTTTGTGTACATTTTTCTCAATGGCTTCAACACGTGACTCCATCCTAGTCATCCTCCCAATATTTTCCCACAAACAATGCCAATTGTAACAAATGGAACGACTAAGATCTCAACTAACACTTCTAAGCTAACACTAGAATGATTATGGAAGTACCTATATTGCTGTTCAATTGGAGAAGCAATCGCCAAGAACTAGCACTTCCCAGCTAGGCTGTGCTCTCCGGAATGGAAGCACCTAACTTCTATCCCATCCACCTCTTATTTATATGCCAGCCACTAAGGTCATGTAATTACAAAAATACCCCTATAGAACACCACCACCACACACCTCCTTATAACATCCCTCAGAACAGACCAGCACAAGAACAAATACACACACATCACAGCACGCCACAAAAACAAATGACACACACAACTCAGCACTCCACAACAACAAATATCACACACAACACAACACACCACACTACACATACACACACAACACCACACTCTACTCTTACAACACAGCTATCGACGTCTCTCATAAACCCTCAACAAAGGTTTATGAGCTCTAGGAGATGTTACAGGGAGGAAAAAAATAAAGTTGAAATAAGAGCCCTAGCAAAGAAGATTCCAGAGGAAGTTAACTTCTCTTGCTGCCATTGCTTACTCGGTGGAAAACACCTGAGGTTAGTCCCTGTTCTATTACATCAAATCAGCTTGTTACTTTAGCTAATCCACCATGGTTGCATCAACTACTAAGAGAAACTCTTTCTGGAAAACAACACAAACAAAAGAATAACTGAAAAAATAAACACAACTAAAAATACAAGAATAAGAAAATGCAGTCCAATAAAAATTTTATACAATGACCCAACGGTTTTGAAACTTTATCAATCAAGTTAGATGAACAGCTAGCATGCAGCCATATCGAGTAAAATTGAATCCCATAACTGATTTAATCAAAGAAGCGTACAGGGAATCAATTGGTCACCTGACCATATACGTGATCTACTGGAATATCAAAATAACCCATGGACTGGCCGGAGTGGAGATCACAAGCTAAAACACGATTTGCTCCTGCTTCTGTTATCAAATTTGCAACAAGCTTTGCAGCAATGGATTCACGCCCCTGAGTCTGAAATGGCAGATGGACTCACTTAAAACATTTGGCTGATGAAGGTGACATACTTGATCTGATATGCCATTTAATGAAATGATGAATGTATTCAGTAGCCTCTAACATCAAAGACTACATTCAATAAAAATCTTGCCTAGGAGATGGTGCCTTTAACAACTTGGTTATAACTACAGGACTGGGGTTGTATGCCAAATGGGAAAAAAAGAACAGTCCAGCATATAGATAATGGAAACATAATTTCTAAAATATCCAGCAAGAGCAGTGTGCTTTACTGATTTGACTCAGGAAATCATCTTCAAGGCAATTGAACTTAAAGCTCTGAACCTCCATGGAGATAATCAATAAATACTACTTATACAATATCTACCTCTGCAAACAGGACAAAATTTATGATGATCCACATCAATAACTGACACTACAGATACCGACCTTTCTATCAGCCCTTGCATACCCAAAGTATGGAATAACAGCAGTAATATTCTTGGCCGATGCCCTCCGACAAGCATCAATCATTATGAGAAGCTCCATAAGGTTCTCATTGGCAGGAGGACATGTAGGCTGAACGAGATATACATCACATCCCCGAACACTTTCTTGCAGCTGAACATATATCTCCCCATCAGCAAACCGCTTTATCTTAATCTTTCCAAGCTCCAAACCCATGTAGCATGCTATTTCCTATTGGAAAGGGGAAAATAACGGGCAATAATAAGCAGTGGTACATAGATATGTTGAGATCAAAGATGAGTAAATAATAGAAATTAGAAGTTTCGCATCCACTTAATTTACCCCAAAGAAACTATGAAGCCAGAAATCATGTCGGAACAAAAAACTTAATATCTTATTAGGCTCATTGTTATTTTTCTTTTCTTCAGCAGAATGCAATAAAACTAAATTTAGGGACAGATCCACCCTCAAGGAAAACACTATGGTTGTGTCTCACAAACATTTGAGAGACACATCCCTGCACTTCAAATTACATTGCAACTTTCCACCGCATCGCATATATAAGTGTGAATGATAGCTACTAATAAGATTAAAACTATATGAAAAATGTTTTCCAAATTTGTTGAATTAAAAAAAAATAAAATTCTTGAATAAAACAGTGCAATGACGCCAAGCTTTATACCACTACATGGGGCTGGCTATTGTGGTAACAGTGATTTATGGAAAACAGGGTTCAAATCAAAAGAAGCTACTGCATTACAAATTAAAACAAATTGATTTCCAATTCAAGAAAAAAATGAAAATATCGTATTCCTATTCTCCATTTCTACAATGGAGATTATCACTTGCCATTTGAGCATCCTCTCCCACCACTTTTCATCACTTATCTCTAAATCATAATATCTAGCAAACCAAAAATTTGCAGCAAGCGATATTAATTTAAAAAAAAAAGTTTTCACAGCAAAAGGCACCCTAAAAGGTGGGAAAATCCATCAAATGCGCAATTTCATCCATTCAATAACATCATTGAATACGTTATAAGCCCAAATCACACGACCATGAGATATTTTCCTTCTTTTGTATACCGCGCTGAGGGATTTTTATTCTCTGAAATTACTATATCAGGACCTCAAACCATTTCATCAAAAAGTTAATGTCAATGGAACTTAAGCAATAATTTACAACGTCAAAATATCATATTACAACACATGTAAAATGGATGAAAGCAATAATTAAACCTGAGAGAGAGCCGGGTTCGCGGTGCCAGAAAATATCCTAATCCTGGTATCATTTCTATCAGTAAGACTGGGCAAATGAGTAGAAGTCAAGAAACTCGGCATGGAATGCTGGTTATTAATCAATGGTACAACAGGTTTCCCATTCTCATACTTCAACGGCTCCACCAAATTACACCTCTATCAAATTAAAAACATACAGAAAAGGAAAAAAAAATCACATGAATTACTAAAGCACCTGAAGTGTAAAGTAAACACAAAATAATAATAATTATTATTATTATAATAATAACGAATACATACGATGGCGTTGTGGAGAGAAGAGCGACGAGGGATGGGGTCATTGGAAAAGAGAGTTAAAGAGCGAAGAGAAGAGCGAGAAGAGAGCGAAGACGGTGGTGAGCATACTAAAGACGCCATTGTTTTCGCTTTGGCTAGACAAATGAAAATCAAAACAAGAAATTGAAAAATAGGTTTGGTCTGGAAGAACGAAGCGAGCGGGGTTTTATCGTTAGGGAGGAGGGTTTCTGAGTTGCGAGGCTAGTGCTAGCCGGCGTCTAAGCAAGGGAAGGGCAAGCAGGGGAAAGACAAGTAGAAGAAGGAGAGGAATAAACGGTAACAGAATCCCCACACCTCTGCCTCCTGCTAATCTCCTCGTGACCTTCCAAATCGGCAACTTCTTTTCTTTTTCTTTTTTTTTCTATATGAGCTAGATTATATTTAAGGGATGCATCATTGGCGAGTTTGGGTTATATGAAATCAATATAAATGAAAAAGAAAACGTTATGTTTAACAAGTTAAGTAAAGTAGTGAGTGGAAATGGATAAAAAAATTATGAAGTCAATTTGATCAAAAAGATAATTATAAAATTGTGCTTCTAATAATTTCCATTAGAATAAGATAAGATTAATTTTATTAAATACTAATTATATTTTTTTTCATTTTATTTATAGAAAACTAGCCTAATAATGGAAATGGAAACATTTCCCTCCTATATTTTCAAATACAAAATAGAAATTATATTTCATTCTATTTTCTCTTGTTTCTTTTCCACTCATTTCTATTCATTTCCTCTATAAGAAAAATTGCCAAACACACTATAAATAAACACGGATAATTGTGATTACATCTCCTTTACTTTAAATAGGATTAGTCTTTTATCTTTTATCAAAATTTATATTTTTTTTATTTTTAGTGTTTTTTTATTACTTTATGGGTAAATTGCAAATACATCTTGTTTTTTAATGAAAACTTATATCCCTATATAAGAAAAATATATTTATAATTTACCTATTTAGTTTTATAGAAAGTATATTGTAGATGGTCACTTCAATAATTAGGCTTTTAACCTAATTTGATGCCATGAACCGATTTAATGGGCTAGCGATAAGGCCTAGGAAACTAAGTCCAATTAGGGATATTTTAGAGAGATTTGGTTTGGTAAGCTTAAAATAAGAATCGCCAAATCATTTTTTTTTTTTTTTTGCCTTACTCAATTGTCTCATACATGAAAAGTAGGCTCAGCAAAAATCTCTCCAAGTTCATTTATGCTTCATCTGATAGCCATAGGCCTTAAGTATGTATGGGCTTATTCCTCTTATCATAAACCTTTAGGTTAATGTAAGCCTATCAGCCAAGCCCACTTACTTAAGCCCATATCCATAAGAAAAGATGGTATAAATGCCAACGATTAGATCATCAAGAATAATCTAACGGCCATCAACAACATCAGATCTCAACCATTCATCTCATAATAATCCAAAGGTCGAAATTAGCCTCTAAAATCTATAAATATGAGGCTAAGACTCTTATTATGGGGACGTTGAACATTCTGCAAAGTTTGAGATAAACATGGTAGCTCTTTTGAAATAACCTTACAGAAGATCAAATTGCTACTTTGTGAAGAACAAATTAAGAACACAAGATCAAATATATTGTCACCCATGTGCATACAAGTTATCAAGTTTGCCTATTCCTCCTCCCAAGCTTCTTCCTATCACATCCATACAGGTGTCATCAGATTAAGTAATTTCTAAGATCGACCTACACACGTATTGCATGTGATCAATGATCCATATGAATCCTTGGTACATTATTTGGCAACTCTACTAGGGAGTAGATTACTTGAATAAAGAAATGGCACCTACTAATGGAAGAAATGGATGAAAGGAACACTCTCGCTCTCATGAGATTAACATTGAAGTCATTGATCAAGTTCAAGTGAGAGGAGAGACTACTACGCCTGTGATTGTGCATCAAACATCTACTATTGATACATCTACTTTGATGATTTAAATCGTGCAGGCACACATGTTCTCAACCAATTTTTGAATGTTTTCTTGCAAATCATGCCAAGCATTGCAACTAACGCTGCTAATACGGCGACCGGTGCTACTCAACCTTCTCTTGCTCTCCTTGTGCTAAAAGTGCTAGCTATTGGAGTGACTCCCACTACTGCTCCTACCTTAGAAAGTACCCAGTGTAGCATTTCACACAATGAGGAGCAAATGAATCAAGTTCCTACTAAAGACGAAGGAATTCAACTTGGGAAAGGACTACAGCAAATGCTGCCCCTAACTCAAGTTAATCGAGTTCTTGTTGTAGCCATAGTTGTCAAAATCACAATTCTACTAGTACGATTCTACGAGTTTATGTTTTTATGGGGCATTTTCGAGTTAAATCACATGTAAAATCATTTTTATATAAACTTATGGTAAATTCATCAATTTAGGTATACAATTATACCAATTCTATGCTATTTCATATGATTTTTTATGATTCTATGCGATTCTACTTGATTTAAGTCTAATAGACTATCAAAACTAAGAAAAAGAATTGAGTTTTCACAATTTAAAGTAACTCATCTAATTATAAGTGAAATGGTGTTGTATTTGCTTCTTTAACTTAAATTGATTTTATTACTAGTTTCATCATTGAAAAAACTTTTCATTGATGATGAATGGGTAGTTAAGGAAGAAAATATTTAATTTAATGATGATTGATTGGGTATCATTTCAAGTGAAAGGGTAAGAAAAAAATCAAAGTAATATAATGGAGAAAATTGATGCACTTATAAATTTAGTGAGTCAAGGCTTAGAAGAGCTGAAATTAAGATATTTTAAAGATTTTTGATAATGAAGCTATCAAAAACAAAATACAAATGAATACTTTAAAAGGCTCGAAATAAGAAAATATTGATATTATTGGTGGTAGTACCAATAATGGCATTAACAATAACAATAATGATAAATTAATTATGGTTATAGTTGGGTGAACTTGTGATAATTTTAATAATTTTTTATAATTAATTATTAATATTTTTTAGTTTAACTTTTTTATTTCAACACTAATATATATTTTTGATTTTATAGATTAGTATGATGACTTATAATTAACTATTTGTATTATAACTTATATTGTAACCAAAATTTATGTTGAATTTCTTTGTTTATAACATGTATTTTAAGTTTTTCAAGACTTTTGTAAACATATTTATAATTTTTTACTACTAATTTATATATATCATAAAAAATTACGTTTCTACGATCTAATTCTAAGTTTTGATTTTACACTCTCTAGCGATTCTAGATAAAATCGTAAGTTTGACAACCTTTGTTGCAGTCGAGGAAGCAAAGACCCACCATGGAAGGTCATCTTCTTCTTGATGCAATGTATAGCCTCTTGTGATTGGCATGAATACACCTCACAATATCGTTCTAACACTTTTAAACAGGAGCTTACTCAGCTCCAGTTTCCTCATCCTATATTACAAAGAAAGACTTTAAGAAATACTTGAAATAGGTACAACTAATTACCCCAATTAGCACCCTTAATCTAAAGCCCCCATATCCTTAGAGGATTGTGGAGAAGCCTTATCCAAAGGACTACATCAGTCGTAAATTCATCAAATTCAATGGGAAACAAGGTAGCACTAAGGAGCATCTCTTGGAGTTCATTGAGACTCTTGAAGTCTATGAGCTTAATGATGATCTCAATTTGAAAGAGTTTTCCAAATCCTTAACTAAGAAGGTGTATACTTCAGTATGTTAATCTTCCCCTAGGGTCGATTCACTCTTGGGGCATGAAGTGCAAGATGTTCCTAAAAAAGTTTTCTAAGGCTCAAGAGCATGTGACTTTGATTGATGTGGGACACATCCGACAATGTCCAAGGGAAGATTTAATGGATTACATCGAGTGCTTTCAAGAATGTTCATTGAATATCTAAGACATTTGCAATGAGAAAGAACTTGTCAAATTTTGTATCCAAAGGATGTTTATGAAATATGTCATGAATCTAAAAAATTTGTCACTTCAGTCTTTCTCTGCTTTAGTTGGAATTACATAAAGGACCAACAATTTTGTTGCTAAGCAAAGAGGCGACTTCAGTAAGAAGCAGCAACCGTCTATAAAGTGCTATGCAAGGTGGAGGTTACAGGGTGGTCAAAAACCTAAAAAAGATAATGTTGTAGAGGTTCTACCTTTTCCCTGTCTAATGAATAAGGTTCATGCTATCTATAATTTGATAGCCTCCTAAGATGATGATCAACTATAGACCAATGAGCTAATTGATGTTCTATAGGAGGAAACGTTTGCAGGTAAAGGAAAAAGGATAGACGAAGGCTTAAGCAATCATGTAGCTATTGATGGCTTTACTCAAAATTGCAAATGTGAGAAGCTTCTTCGATCTCCTTGGATTTGATGAGAAATCTAGGATTGTTGTAGTTAATGCATTAGCAAAAATATCGGATCAATAATATAAGCCATGCAACAGTGTGCAGCCAATTTATAATGGCTAAGGCACATGAGAATGCCATAATATTCACTAATGATGATATGTGTGTTAATAATGTGGAGAGAGTTCAATGGCCATCTTATCATAAGGACCTTTATTAATGGTCATATTGTATATCACTTATGATGATATATAGGGTTTAAAGAGGAGGTGCTTACATCATCTCTTGACCCCTTAGATCTACAAAAAGCCCAATTAGCCCCTTTATAGTTACAAGACCATGCTAAACTACAGGCAAAAGAAATTGAGGAGTTAAACTTGGCAACTCTAATAGAGACACCAAGGCTTATTTTCATTAATAAAGCTCTTACGAAGGAAATAAAAGATCCTTTAGTGGATCTAATTAAAGAATTTTGAGACGTCTTTAGAATTTTGAGATGTCTTTGCCTAAATGTATGGGGAGGTACTAGGATTAGATCCCGACTTAATAATGCATCTTTTAAGTATCACACCAAGAGTTAAGTTTATTAAATAACATCACCATGTATTTCATCCTAAGATCAAGGTGCAAGTTAAAGTTGAGATTAAAAAGCATTTTCAAGCTAGCTTTATTAAGCTAATTAAGCACTTGACCTGGTTAGCCAATATTATACCAGTAAGAAAGAAGAATGGCTAAATAAGCAAACGTGTAGACTTTCATAACTTGAATAAAGCTTGCCTTAAGGATGATTTTCCACTCCCAAACATTGACATGCTAATTGACATGACAACTGGACATGAGCTCTTTTCATTCATGGATGAGTTTAGTGGATATAACAAAATAAAAATGGCATTAGGAGACGTTGAGTGTATAGCCTTTTGAATGCCATTTGGGAACTTCTACTACACTATGATACCGTTCGGTTTAAAAAACACAGGAGTCACTTATCAAAAGGCTATGATTGCTATCTTCTACAACATGACGTCAAGCCTAATTTTTTTTATTTTTTTCTAATCGATTTACATTAAACCTTATGCTTATTTAATATAAATTCTTGACTAAAATTATTTTTTTTTTAGAGAAAAAGGAATTGCCACTTGATTGAGATCAGGAAAAGTGTTAAATTAAGGCTAATTAAGTGGATTAGTCTTAATTTGACTACTAACCTACATGAAAATTTTAAATACTAGAAATTTTGGAATTTAAGAGCTATCCTATTAAAACCTTATGGTTGCCACTTTTTAATCTTCTAAGTTAAATTTATTTTTTTCAATGAAAAAAGAAAATAAGAAGAAAAGGAAAGAAAAAAAAATATGAACATAATTATTGTTTACAGATGAGGTTGCCCCAAGGGTGCATAATCAATTGTAGTTCACATGAGTTATTTTTCAAAATTTGTTAAAATAAAAATTATGAAGGATTATATTTTTTTGAATTTTTTATATCTAAAATATATTTTTTAGATAAAAAAGAAATAAATTTTTTATGCTAAAATGTCTAAAAATATATGAAATAAAAATAAAATTTTTTAATTTTTTTAAAACATCTTACAAAATATAAAAAAATTAATCTAAAATGTTTTATAAAAACATAAAATAACTAAAATTACTTAAAAAGAAAAAAAAAAGAATTTTATTTTTTAAAAAAACTAAAATATCTCTAAAAATAAGAAAAAAAAATGAACTTAGTTAAATTGTCTGAGTTGTTGATTGGGCCTGGTGACGATGAATCCAAGAATGGTGGAAGACGGTGGGCAAGTGGCATCAAGGAGAATAGCTTAAAGGTGTTGGTGATACAATAGCTCTTGGTTGTGTGTTTGTCAGAGATGGCAATCAGCGATGGGTTTGTTACAATAGAAAAGTCGGAATTAGTGGTTGTGGTTTTCGACGAAGATGATATTAGTAGTGGTTTGAGTTATGGCTGGAATGGGCAAGCTAATGGTGGTCGAACTTGGGTGTTTCACAATAGGAAAGTAGAGAGAGGGAGAGCTCCGCTAGAAAATTTCCAAAGAGAGAGAGCTTTGTTGAAATCAAAAGGAAAACTTAAACTTTTGATGGATGATTTTTGAGACCAATTAAGCGAAATGGGGGCTCTATTTATAGGCATATACGAATGGAATGCATGGTAGAGAAGAAAAACCGAAGGTTGAAATTTTAATTGAAAATATGTTTTTGTGATCTAATGTCTTTATTACTGATTTAATTTGATTTTAGAAGCATTATCTTCTTAAATCATGTAGTTTGATCTTCTATAAGTCCAAATTATCAAGAAAAAGAAAAAAAAATTTTAAGCTTCACATAATCTCCCATGGTAGATAGGTAGGAGGTTAAAGAAGGTGAAAATGTAGGCTCAACCCATGGTTTTCATTGTAATAATAAAACTGCAGAAAGAAGAAATCGTAGGTTCAACCCACATTTTTCATTGAAGAAAAAAAAAACTCTCAAACTTTGGTGCGAGTGAAGATTTAAACCTATGTTTGGTGGAAATTGCATACATGTCCTTTCTATTGACTGTTGGCCTGTACCTCAATATATTATGCAACTAAATTGCATTCATTCCTACTTTTTTAAAAAAATTGCATGTGTTTTGAATTAAACTCTAGTCTCCCATAAATGCAAGTGTGTGTTTTCCAATATGTTGTTAGCCTATTCCTCGGTCATATAATGCAAATAATTGTATTTATCTTCAATTTTTTAAATAAAAAAATAAAAATAAAAATGGAGCAAAAATAGTGTGTCTACACATGACGCATGACCACATGGAAGATTATGCTAATGGTATTGTCATCAAGTCACAACAAGCACCTAACCATATCAGTCATTTGAGGAAAGTATTTGAGATATGCCATGTTTACAAGCTGCGAATGAATCCTGTGAAATGTGTCTTTGGGGTTTCATCAAGGAACTTTTTTGGATTTGTTATACAATGAAAAGGAGTTGACATTGATCCATCAAAGGTTGAAGCTATCTGATCTATGCCATTACTTAAAAATCAGAGAGAATTAAAAGGATTCATGGGCAAAGTGTCCTACATTAGGCGATTCATTCTAGCTCTTAATAAAATCTCCTTTTCGTTACATTAGATGATGAAGAAGTGATTGTAATTTGAATGGGGTTTACCACAAGAAGAGACATTCTAAAGGATTAAGGGATTACTAAGCTCCCCATAAACAATGACTATGCCAATTAAAGGAATGGTTATGATTCTATACCTAATGCTTACAAATAGGTCTATAAGGGCCCTATTAGAGCAAAAAGTAGAAGGTGCCAAACGAATAGTGTATTACTTGAGCCACACACTTCAAGGAAGTGAATATAATTACTAATGTATGAAAAACATTATCTTACATTGGTATTTGTTGCTCAGAAGCTATAACACTAGTTCTTAATGTATGAGGTTATTGTGATGACAAATTCTAATCCCATCATGTACCTATTATCTTGACTAGCTTTGTTTAGAAGAATCACTAAATAGATGTTGCTTCCTAGAGAATTTGACATAGTTGTGTTAGCTTTGAAGGCAATCAAGTCACAAGCACTTGCTAACCTTTTAACTTAGTTTCCACATGCTAATAAAATTAATAACATTACGACCATCCTTGGAGATTTTCATGAGGATGTGCTTATATGGTAGAAGTTGGTGGGAATGGTCATTGCAATTTGATGGATCGTCTAAAAATACTAGATGGGGAGATTCCTTTAGCCTTCAAATTAGACTTCCGCTGCATAAATAATGAAGTGAATATGAGGCTTTATTATTTGGATTGCTTTCAGCTTAATAAGTAGATGTGTCTTAACTATGTATAAAAGATGACTCCAATCTTATCATGAAATAGGTTAATGGGGGAGTTTGGATTGAAAGAACTTGCTTTGGCTTCATATAGAGCTATGGTATAAACTCTAGTTGCTAAATTCCAAATGGTGAGATATGAGCATGCCAAATGATCAACCAATCGTTATGCTAATGCTTTATCGTCATTGGTATCTAAAGTTGTAATGCGGAATTCTAATGATAAGTTAAGCATTCAAATCACTAAAAAGATTATCCCCTATACCACTTTGCAGTTGCTTGAAGTTGCCAAGGAGTTGCAAGATGACTAGCATACTCCTATTAAGGCACATTTGGCAAGTCTTAAAGTAGCTTCTATGATGATACTTAGGAACTTCGTTTTCATCCATGGTGATCTTTACTATAAAGGCTTAGAAGGAATTTTATCCCCATTATATTTCTATAGAGGAAGCTTAATCGAAACTTCGAGAGTTTCATGATATTTGGTGTGGTGAGGATAAGCTACTGTTATATCGTTAAATCTAGCATATAGGATATTATTGGCTCTCTATGTCTAAAGATGCATCTCAGCTCCAACTTAGTTGTCTAAACTATTCATTGGTGCTTGATGAAGTAAAATGTAAACTCATTACAAGCATTGGAGATTGTATATAAACTTCCTAAAGAATAACTAGATGCCAAGATGGTTTAATGAAAAGTCAAGAAGTACATTTTGCAAGGTGATGACTTATACTAACTCTCTTTCCAAAGATAGGCTTTGAGATGTGCAGCACTGCTTGAAATTGAAGCTAATCTAAACGGCCTCCATTTCGGAGATTATGATGAACATCAAGGTGGAAGAAAGTTATATTACCAACTCCTTGACGAGGATACTATTGGCCTACCATGGAGAATGATGCATTCAATTTTGCCAAGAAAAGTGTTCTATGTCAACTTTATGGCAATGCAATTTATGCTCTGGCAATTAAGCTCCATGATTTGATTCCCTTTAGCCATTTTACACTTAGGCCATTGATTTGATTGGTCTAATACACCTACCGTCTAGTGGTTTTATGTAGATATTAGTAGGCACTTAATGCTTTGCAATGTGTGTGGAAGCCATCACTCTAAAGAAGACAATTGGACCAACGATGGCTACATTTACCAAAAAGAATGTCATTTGTCAGTTCAAGATCCCAAAATGTGTCTTAACAGACAATGGGACTCTATTTATTAATTCACATGTTAGGCAGTTACTAGAGTCATATAGCATTAGTCACATCACCACACCTTATTATTCAAAAGGAAATGACCAAGCAGAAGCCATAAATAAGATGCTGATTAAAGTCCTTAATAAGATGCTACATGACAATAAGAAAGATTGGCATGATACACTACACCTGGTGCTTTGGACTTATTGGAATTTGAAGTGGACTCCCACACAAGCATCTCCTTTCTCCCTAATCTATGGGATAAAAGCCATAATGCTAGTAAAGTCTTGATACCATCAACACACTTAGCCTTAAAAGTTGAATTGGAGCTCGATACACTTTGAATGTTGGACTTAAAAGTGTTAGATGAAAGATGTGACATGGCCAAACATCATTTTACTAACTATCTTCAAAGGCTTAATGTTGCTTATGATTGCCTTGTTAGGAATCGCTCTTTCAAGTAAGGAGACATTGTCTTTCTTGTAGTAGAAAATGTTTAGAAAGGCCTCCCTATCATGAAATTCACCCCTAAGTGGGAAGGTCCATTTGTAGTGGAGGAAGTATGTGATATTACATATGTAAACTTCATAATCCCTGAACAAATGTGATAACTGCTCCAATTAATTTTCATTATATAAAAAAGTTTCATTTGTAGTCACTAATGTAATTTTAATTCAATGAATTGATACGATTGCAAATCCTTTTATGTCCATTTTCTTTATACGTTTCCTACTATCATATTAGGATTGAAGTGATCCTAGCTATGTTGGATTGAAGCAATCCCATAGTAGGCTTGGTAGTCGTAACGCCTTAATGTAGATTCTAGGTTCAAAGCAACCTCAACTATGAAAGATCAAAGTGAACTTACCACAGTAGCTGTTTTCACTTATTAGTAACCTTGCTCCTAAGTATGTGGTAGACATAATGTCTTTCTAACCTTTCATACATGAGGTTGAAGCAATCTTTGCTATGATGGATTGAAGCAATCCAACAATAGGTTGGTGGTTGTAATGCTTGTTTGTAGAATTTGAGGTCGAAGTAATGTCATCCGTGACTAATTGAAGCAATTATTTCATGGTAGTTATAGTAGCTTAATAGTAGCATTACTCGTAAGCACGTAGTAAGCACAATGCTTCTTCTACAACATTCACTAAAAAGATCAAAGTGATCTTAATTATGATGGGTTAGAGTCACTCCACAATAGGCTTGGTAGATATAAAGCCATTTATTACAAGCTTTGAGGATAAAGTGGCATTAGCTATAAAGGATTGAAGCGATTCTTTCTTTTTACAATTATCGTAGTCATTTAATGGATGCCTTATCCTCAAGTTACCTATGGATTTCCTTTCTTCAACACTTAAGACCAATGTAATTATACATCATTAAAGGATTGAAGTGATATACACAAAAGCGTTAAAAAGAGAGAGAGAGTTTAATATTTCATTATTATGCCAATGGTTACAATGAATGTCGTATATCAAGTTCTCAGATTTTGCTCTAATGTAATATTAGTATCGACATCACTAAACATCTTTTCTATTTAGGCAAGAGTATCGTATTTTTGCTATAACACTACAATATCACACCTAATTTCCTCTCGTGCATTGTAAAGATCCTTACATTCTACTAGCCTATAAGCTTTTCTAACTACAAGCTCTGTGCTGTCCACATGAAAGCTTAACAGTTTAACTACCTTGTAAGTATCTACAAGCAAGTTAACTTCATTCTTTGATAAGGAGTCCTAAGGTTGGCTCCCTAATATGACTATAATACTAGTACCTACTCAAGTCTGGATGTATTTACATTCCCCCAAAAATTCTCCATCTAGAGCATATAGGCATTCTAATGGTCACACAAGATGAAGAGGCACATTAAATCTGCAAAATCTTGTTGTCTCCTTCATATCAATGTTACATGTTGAAGTTGCCTATACATCTTGATGAGACATGTTAGCAACTAGGAAGAAGGTTAGATGATAGGCGTGACTAAAGGAGGTAAATGAGTAGGGTCAATCATTCTAATCGAAACACCTTTATCATAAGTACCCTTATGGAGTAAGGCTTCATCATGAGTCTCAGTAGCTGCATTTGCTTTGGTCCTTAAATGTTAATAGGACTCACATTGACACATGGCTCCCCATCCATGTCTACCTCAATTTCAAAATCTATTACTTCGATGAAGTTAGTTGGGTTATATGAGTGCTCATTGCTATCCATATGTTCATACCTTTCAGGAGAATTTTCATAGTCAACTAACTCTTGATCTTGATCCTAGTATTGAACCCAATCTTTGTTTTGATCCTGGTCATCGTTTTCTTTAACTTGTGAAGAAAGATCTTTAGAAGTAGATTGTCTCTCTTCTAGATGAGAGGTGCTTTGAGTTGGGCCCTATAAAAAGGAAGAATATTGTTAATTCAAGAGAAGAAAAGTAAGGAATAAATATTGGGAGGAATAATACTTACCTCTCGAATACATTATTGTTTTAAGTTACTTTGATCCTCATTTGATGGAGGATAAGAAACACACACTTTCTCTTTTCTCCTCATCTGGAAGTTCCTATCTCTTCATTGACATGGTTAATATCATTCACATTCAACTCCCCTTTAGGTTTATTTAGCCTTAGAAGCCGAAGGTAGCATTTGTTTCGATAAATGATGGCATCTTTCAAAGGCTCTACATTTGGAGAAAATGCATAGTCTTGAAAGTTTTATACATAATCCATCCATTATGATGACCAACCAGAAGAAATCACTCTATTATGACTTGATGAAGGGAAATAGAACTAGTGCACTTTAGGATAAATCTTGCTAACATCTAGAGGTGATATTTGCTCATAGCAAGATTTAAAATCTACAGCAAGGACCATTGCCCGAAGGGCACTCTAATCAAATCCAAATTGTTGCACCACTCTATGTGGAGAGTATGCAGTGACTCCTAGTTCCAAGATGTTATCATTTGCACCTTTACTATCTAGAAGTGAAGGAAGATTTCCTAGAATGCACGATTGGAGGAAAGTAAACTCCTAAGGTCACAAATCTCCTCAGTTTTCTAAAAAGATAGAATCCTATGTACCATCTGGATAATATCCATGACATGTTTGGTATCTAGGAATATTCTCTACGGAAGGGTGAAATGTGAATTCTCTAAGTGTATCCAAAAGTGTATGTAATTGACAGTCATGATGCCTTTCCACCCATGCCTATGATCATGGTTAATTTAAATTAGACTTCATATTTATGCTTGGAGAGGCAAAGTATCTCCTAAATCTTTCACAAAAAAAAAAAAAAAAGATTTGAAGGAAGATTACATCTACATAGCATAAGGTTGTGTAGCAACCCATGGAACAAATAACAACATTATGATGTAAGTCCAAATGATGATATAATGACTGTAAGTATAATAGCGTTAGGGCAAAGCATTCACCTTGAGAAATGCGAAGTGCCAACGGAAAGAGTTTGGGAATAATCCCTTCTTTCGGGCCATCGAGGAAGATGTACATAGATAGCTAAAGAGCAATAAATGCTGCAAGTTCGCATCTATACCAAGTATTACGTCGAGTTACTATTGTATATGAGTGGGTACATTCACAAAGATGAAGATAGCGATGCTTATTCACTCTTATAGCCAAGATCTCAAGTTTTGTAGCCATTTTTCTTTGCCTTACCATAGAAATGTTCAATCATGCTACAAAGGTAGACTGCTTTGATGCTCTACATAATCCAACAACCCCTCGCAAACTAGTGTGCATACTTTCATTTTGAGGGGTGTTTAGTGTCATTGTGACGTTTGCTTTTCCAAAATTGTGAAGTTTCAATAGGAGAAAGACATCTTCTAAAGTGCATGTGAGTTCACCCCCAAGAAACAATAAAAGTGTGAATCTAAACACTCCATCTAGATATGAGAGCTTGCCAAACCCTCATGTCTTTCGTCTTGGGGAAATTAAAGTGCAAAGACATATATATGACATCAAAAATTCTAGCCTACTTGAGTATTGCAACATAATCCATATCTCTTATAATGTACTTTATCCAAGAGTGCTAATTGTCAATTGTATGCATTGGGATAGTAAATTGAGTTGAGGGCAAAGGAAGCTCTTTTCTTTCGTTTCAAAAACATAAGATGGATTTCCCATTCTCTAATGATGGTGATTTTGAAAAAATCTCTAGAACGATGAATTTTAGCAAGCTATATGTAGCTATCACTAACATAATTATCATTATTTATACATAGAGGGCAGGGGCAAGGGGGGTGGGGGGTGGGCTCAAGAGCCCACTAACATAATTGGCAATCAGATAAAGCCTACGTGATTTCTTCAATTATGAAGAAACATACTATATATTATTTGGGGTCCAATTGAAGTTTGTTGATGACTAATACCTCACTTATGAATGACATAAAGATGGCAGGCATATTTAAAAATTCGGGCCAATAAATTATATTTTCATTATCAAGTCAGAGTGAAGATGCCACCGAATGCAATTCGAGGATGCCCGTGGCTTCATTGTTCAATGGTTGGAAAATATCACACGTGAAGGAAATAATACATTCAACCTGGAACGAAATGCAAAGATAGAAATACATTTTCATTTCCATATATGAGAGAATTATCATGTGTGACAGACAATACACATACTTTAGCTTATTTGATGGGGGCCATCACGTGAACTGGGTGTACAAAGGAGGGAATTGTGCTACAAGAGTAAACACATAGCATTATTATTATTATTGTTATATAGAAGTACGGTCCAGTGGTTTAATTAAAAAAAAAAAATGAAGTACATTCAAGTGAAGCATGGTCTAGTAACCCTCCCAATTCGTGCAAGGGCTAAGGCGGTCCAGAAGCTAGTTAATGAAAGTTAAATTCCAAGACCGATTTTCCTATGTCGGGTTAAAGCAAGCAATGGCCATTCAAGGATATTAAATTATTAGTCGTCCACACGGTGTCAGGAGCAAGAGAGAGGCAAGGCGCATAACATGGATGATATCACCAGACATATAGGAGATCATCTGTCCAATATTCTACCTAAAAACCTGATACCCATGTCGATTCGTGTGAGAAGCAAACAGATGCAGTTTCAAGATTCATGTTAAATAGGTCCTATGGTTCACTGAGCCAAAAGTGAATAGTTTATGGAATCACAATTGCTGCAAAGAATCGGAGATTACCTCAGTGTTTGTAACGAGTCCATGACAACTATATATACGATAGAGGACCTATTTCAAAGTTAAAAATAACAATAATAATAGTGTATCCATGGTTCATTAAACGTGGAAAATAGGCAAATTTATCAAATCAATGCTACCCACAATTGAGGATCAGGATTAGACAACCTCAAACCATGCTGTTTATTAGCGTTCCTGCTATTATCACAAGGATGAAGATGTCATGATTGCCGTTGTTCTCACTGCAGCCGCTGATTCAAAGAAATTGATTCATGCACTTACTGGTTCTTAGTCTCCGTTGTCGCGACTATGGTTCTCTGATGAATGTGGGTGCCTTTGCTTTTGCTATGCCAAACTGGTTTGAAGAAAAGGAGTGAACGAGAGGGAATCAAGGAAAGAAGTTGTGAAGTTACAAACCTACGTCAACGTCATTGAAGAGAGAAATAATGAGGATAGATTGATGAGCTGTCGACCGGTTTAAGGGAATTTATTGAATGGAATTGAAATTATGGAGAGAATCATGAAGAAAAGAGAGTTGTGGTTTTAATGACAAGGCTATGGATTTTTTATTTATGCCAATGGGAAAATCATGAATGGCATCAAACGAGTATTGACTCATTTAAGTCTGATCAAGTCAAAATGAATTAAAATATTTAAGAGTTCGTTACCCCACCCAACCGCTAATTAATACATTCATGCCCAGCCAAGTTAATCATCAAACAGTAGACCCATGGATGAAGAACAAAGTACAGTGAAGCTTCGAATTATCGACAGTAGCACTTCCAACATAATTTATGAAATCAATTGGCCCTACCGAAAGCTCAACAGGCTCTAAGAAATTCTATCTTTTCCTGTAAACATCTATGAATAAAGAAATTATTGCAAGTTCACCAATATTAGGAGACAGACGTTCAGTTAATATAGCAGGGGCAATGAAACAATCGCAAACGCAGAATATTGCATGTTGACGGAAATACCGCATCAACAACACATATACCAAATTATTCTATTGCAACACATTGATAGGTGAAAAGCAACAATTTCACAAACAAGCTAAATGATGAAAGTGATGTCTCAACATCTCGTATATGTTCTATAACAATTGAAGAAATTTGACTCAATGAAATGCTCAAAACCCCCTTTAAAGTTGTTAGAGAAGCTTTTGGTTAGAAGGTAAAATATAGAAGGTCATTTCGATAATTAGGCTTTTAGCCCAATTTAATGTCATTGACTGGTTTAATGAGCTGGTGATGGGGCCTAAAAAACTAGATTCAATTAAAAATGTCTTAGGAAGATTTGACTCGATAGGCTCAAAATAGAGATCACCGGATTGGTTCTTTTACACTCTCAACCTTACTCAGTTGTCTCGTGTGTGAAAAGCAGGCTCAAAGAAGATGTTTCAAAGTTCATTTAGGCTTCATTTAACTTCCGTAGGTTTTAAAAGGGCTAAAATAAACTTTGGGATGAGTAGGGGCATCTTCCTCTTATTATAAGTCTTTAGGTTAATGCAAGTCCATGAACTAGACCCACTTACTCAAGCCCACATCCATAGAAATATAAATGCCAATTGTTGGATCATTACAGCCATTAGTAACATCGGATCTCAACCATTCATCTCAGAATGATCCAATAGTGAAAATTAATCTCCAAAATCTATAAATAGGAGGCTAAGGCTCTTCTTTTAAAGACGTTGGACATTTTTCAAGGTTTAAGAAAAATGTGGTAGCTCTACTGAAATGCCCTTATAAAAGATCAAACCACTACTTTGTGAAGAAAGAATCAAGAACATGGAATAAAATATACCATCTCCTACGTGCATATGAGACATCAAGCTTGCCTGTTCTCTTTCCCACAACTCTTCCTATCACTTCCATACCACTGTCATCAGATCAAGTAATTTCTAAGATTGACCTACACATGTATTGCATGTGATTTATCATCTATAGGAACCCTCGATACATATACTTACAAGTAATCTCAACTTATCTAAAAGGAGATATATAGTTACAAGGAAAAAGAAAAAGAAAAAAACAAAATATTCATAGTTGCCACTTTCCTTGCTCCTACTTTCATAACCAATCCATTTTCATCACATTATAACAACAAAAAATTGCATGGTATTGTTAATAGGCTATTTTGGGCCTAGGTCCATGCTTAAGTCAGCTTGATAATATCCATGATGATTAATAAAGCTCCAATCCTTGAAGATAGCTCAACTCATCCCCCTTCAGGTCCTCTTGACCTAATCAACTTAGGATAAGGTCTAACAGAGACGATTGAATGGAATAACTGCCCATAGCCCCATAATCTGAAGATCTTAGAGGCACTTAAGAGAACATGCTCTAAATCTTTAGGCTCTACTGCTCTTCCATCTCCTCTACAAATATCACAATTGGCCTATATGTTAAATGATTTGAAACCTTTAGCTCTCTTACTTGCTTATTGCAACCTTACTCTCCCTCTACACCCAATCTAAATTAAGTATTGGAGTGACCATACCGGATAGCCTCGATACCCCTCACAGCTTACATCTTTATGTCTTTTATAGGTCCATAATGCCCCTATGAAGAATCACAAGCAATAGGTACATAAATGAATAAACATGAAATCTAATAATGATATTAGTTTAATAATGTAGACTTACCGTTAAGACCTTTATAACTTAATAATATAAAAACTAGTTCCCCAAGAGAATGAATCAAGTATGATTCTTCCTAATAGTTAACAAAAATAATAATAATAATAATATAGAACTATCATGAATTTCTTATAATAAACATATGCTTGTGTGTATGCAGACACACACACATATATGAGCATTTACCATTATCATTCAATATTCACCAAGCTTTACTATACGGTCTTTTTAAACATTTAAAAATTTTCTTTCATAGAATAATGCATCAAATTTTCTATACGCATTATCAAATTTTCTACTAGTAATTATAGGTAGAGTCGTTCTTGAGTTCCATTTAAATACACTACATTATTAGAACCATATCATAGTTAGTGCTATTAGCATTTTCAATTAGATGCTGCACATCTAGAAGCATAATCTAAATCTCTCTTATTCAGGATTTTAGATTTTTAATACAAATTTCTAGCAGCTAATAAATATAGATAGCTAAATTGACTACATTAGAATATTAGGTTTATGATGGAGACAGGGGACACACGGCCGTGCTATAAATGATGGAGCCAGGGGACACACGGCCTGGACACACGGCCGTGCATATAGACCGTGTATAGAATGATGGAGACAGGGGACACACGGCCGTGCTATAAATGATGGAGCCAGGGGACACACGGCCTTGACACACGGCCGTGCATATAGACTGTGTATCCAATTCAGAGCCACAGACGTATACACGGCTTCCTCACACGGCTAGGAGACAACCGTGCTTCGCGACCGTACATTATTAGAACCATATCATAGTTAGTGCTATTAGCATTTTCAATTAGATGCTGCACATCTAGAAGCATAATCTAAATCTCTCTTATTCAGGATTTTAGATTTTTAATACAAATTTCTAGCAGCTAATAAATATAGATAGCTAAATTGACTACATTAGAATATTAGGTTTATCCTATTATTAAATTGAGTTTGACTCCTTAGATTAGTAACAAGATAAAGAGATTATAGTTTCAATCTTGAGAGACTTTAAGGAAACTAGGTTTGAAGGGTTCAAAATAGGGATTACTAGATTAGTCTATCTCTTCTCAACCTTTCTCGAGAAAATTTGTACACTTAATAAGGATTGCTATGGAGCTTAGACCCATGATAAGCTCATTAGAATAATCTTGTAGTGAGTATGCTTTATCTCATCCATTAATCATCGAGATGATTTGATAGATATCATCGAACCTAAGATTTTATAGATATCTAATCATGCCTCCTCATTTTATAAGATCTTTTGAGCTCAAAGTACTAGTAAAAGGTTATGAAACTCTCAAAGTTTAAAGAAGGCTCAAATGAAGAACGAGTCATGTTGGTGTAGGGGTTAAATTGATTGTTGTAGAAATATTTTGAAACTCAACTTTTTTGCGAAAAACGCTTTGTAAAACTATCCCACTTCTTGAAGTTTAAGATTGCCAACACTCATGGAATTTGTATGTGATTTTAATGGATCGGAAGCTTTAACTCTAGTACAAAAATTTGCGTGCAAAAGCTCATTTATTAATTTTAATATGATTTTTTTTGTTAATCTTTTTATTTATAAAGTGTATGTGTATCAAAGTGCTTCTATCTTATCTTTATCTCAAGATTATATATACTTCCAATGCATAACTTTGATAGAAATAATGCAAGATTATGCACACACATAAATTATATTGCAATAATGATGTACAATGAAGTAAATTGTGATAAAATAAAGGGTATAGAGTTTGAGAAGATCAAACAGTTATATATAGTGGTTCCCCTTTATGCTTCAATCCACTCCTCTAACACCAAGTGCTATGAACCAATTAATCTCTCTATCAATTCCACTATTTGAAAGAAATAAATTTGAGATATATAATTTCCACGATCCTATCCTGTCTTATACTCCTTATGTTAGGAATGTCATGAGACTACAAATCTCCCTTATTATTCTCTCAAACAATAACTACTAAATTTAAAGAGTTAAAGTCTCTACATGAGGAATACAATAGATTCCTCAACACTTTAACTCATTTTCTCAATAGATAATAAATCTATACAATTTTGGTGATGGGAATTGGGGTTTAATCCAAAGTAAATTAAGCTAAGGATGAAACCAAAGTATTGAAAATCAAACTAATGGCTTATGGCAAGACAAAAGAAAAGGGGTAGATAAAAAAGATGAGGCATAGCGAGTAACATAGCTGTGTTGCCAGGTGTGTTGATCAACACAACCAATAACATGACCATGTTGAGGCAACAATGAAGACTAGTGAGATACATAGTCACTAACATGATTGTCTCGACAACCGTGTTGCACCCAATGAATCTCTTTTATTCTTTTTAATAATTAACAAATTTGCCTTTTATTTGTTTTTTTTTTCTTATTCTTATTTATGAGTTTACCATTAAGGTTCAAGAGGTATTTAAGCGTCTTTTTCTATAATAAACATATCATGAATCATCTTTTACATATTATAAAACTCTCTCTCTCTCTTTCTTATTTGAGATTGAAAACTTAGCCTATTAACAAGATTATTTTTATTAAGTCTTATCAATCAGTTCTTGTAATTGATTGTAATAGTTCTTTGGTTAGATTTACTCATAGATGATAATGAGTATCTCCAATTATCCCTTTTGATTTTTAAAGAACAAAAGTCATATTGATTGAGGAACTTCAAACCCCTAGTTTGATTATTGGATTAATTTAACTAATCATTCATATCTTTTTGTTCAATACACTTTGTCGCATGAATTCAAGGTTGTGTTTAGGATTAAATTCAAATCTTAGGCACCTCATAATTAATTTGATATTAAAGCTACAGATTAGCACACGAGTGGTAAGCCTCAAATCCTATCTTGTTATTCCTCTTGGAAAGAAATTAAGGTTTTGTTATGGTGGGATTCTTGTGTGAGGAGTTGTTAAGTTGATGTGCAATAGCAGTGTTGGTACTATTACTACCTTCTTGTAGACTATGTTGTTGACATGTAGAGTTGAGATAAAAGAAGAAGAAGCAGAAGAGTGTATGGAATTAGTGGAGACGAGATTATAGATATTAGAAATGATGAAGGTAATGTTAGGGGAAGGGAGCTAAATACTGCAGAAGATGATATGAATCAACAACTAGTTATATTGCAAAGATGATGCGCACCATGTTGATCATGCAAACTACTTTAATACAAACCTTGAGAGTTAATGCAACTTAAGGGAGTGTTTATGGGGATAAACGTGATAGGAAGTGACATGAAGTTTACGAATTAGTTGAAGGAGAAGGAGATAATTTTGGTGGAATCATGTAGGACTTAGCTACCAACAGGTGAGAGGATTTGGTACCATTAACTTATCAATTCCAAAGTTTGATGGGCATAGACCGCTAGATAATTATTTAGATTGGAAGAGTCAAGTGGAGCGATTTTTTGAGTGCTATGAGTATGACGAGCGTACAAAGGTCAAGTTAGCTTTTGTTGATTTTACAAAATATGTCTCATTATGGTAGAAAAACCTTAGAATACAAAGAAGAGATGATGGTGAAGCCGACGTAGCTACTTGGAACATGATGAAGTTGTTGTGCAAAAAGAAGTTTGTACCTTATTACTACAAATAGGGGCTATTCTTAAGGTTGCAGAACTTGAAGCAAGAGGGTTTGAGCATAACTGAGTATGCTTAAGAGTATGAGGCATTTCTCATTTGATGTAAGGTGATGGAACTTATTTAGCAAACCATAGCAAGGTTTATTTTTGCTTGAGATATGAAATTGCTAATGTTGTGGAAGTACGTCCATGTGAGACTTTGGATGATGTCATCAAATTAGCATTGAGAGATAAGAGATAGAAGTAGAGGAATAAGGGCAAACCATAGACTTATT
Source organism: Laguncularia racemosa (assembly GCA_037954665.1). Lineage (NCBI taxonomy): Eukaryota > Viridiplantae > Streptophyta > Magnoliopsida > Myrtales > Combretaceae > Laguncularia > Laguncularia racemosa. The sequence goes on along the minus strand of JBBMOL010000018.1, from coordinate 1,563,981 downwards.
CTGACCACCAGTCTAAAAGAAAGCCTAAGGAAAAGCTCAAGCTTAAAGATTCGGACTTTGAGTGCCCTGGTGTTTAGGAGTTATGAAAAAGGTGGTATTAGCAAATCAATTCCCATTCTAGCCTAAATGTAGGAGAATGAATAGATAACCCACAAGAAAGAATTAAGTGAAGTGAAATGCCTCAAATGTAGGGATTTAGGCATCTAGCCTTAGAGTGTCCAAATTGGAGAGTTATGGTGATTAAGAGTGATGTACTAAAATTTGAAGTAGAAAGTGAGGAAGAAAAAGAAGATTTTGTTGTGGCCCTACAAGAACGAATGAAAGAGTTTGAAGCTAAAGATTATGTTAATGTGAAATTGGTTAGAGAGAAACTCACTCAACTCATGCCACTTGTCATCAAATGATCTCTACTTCAAGAGCTACTAACTGATGCTGCATAGAGGGATATCTTGCTTTTTACCTAATGCTTAGTGAAAGGAAAAACTTCCTCTTTAGTGATTGATAGTAGGAGTTTCACTAATGTTGCTTTTACTACTTTTGTGCATATCATGAGCCTGGAAACAATTCCCCATCCTTAACCATACACTCTACATAGGTTTGGGGAAAAGGGTAAAATCTATGTCACTAAGTAGGTTAAAGTGCCATTGAAGATTTTGGAGTATAAAGATGACCAGCTATGTGATGTAGTAGTCATGGATGTGGCTTATATCCTCCTTGGAAGGCCTTGGATGTATGATAATAAGATATTGTATGATGGGTTCCGAAACATTTACACATTTGCTAAGGATGGAAAATAAGTTATGTTAGCTCTAATGAGTCCAGCTAAAATCAAGAGAGATAGGGTTGGGAGAGAAAAATTAAAGGAAGGAAAAAAGAGGTTATTTGCATGGATAGGCAATCCTATTCAACATGAACTAAGGAAAGTTTGAGATTTAAGGGCAAATCCTTATTAACCTTGGGTAGATGATGGGAATCGGGGTTCGATCTAGCATAACCTAAGCTAAGGATAGAATCAAAGTATCAATGATTGGACTAATGGCTTGTGGCAAGATAAAAGGAGTAGATAAAAAAAATGAGGCATAGTAAGTTACATGACCTTTGACATAGCAATGTTACCTGGTGTGCTGATCAACATAGCTAACAACATGACCATGCTGAGGTGATAATGAAGATTAGTGAGATATATGGTCACCAACATAGTCGTGTTACACTTGACAAATCTCTTTTATTCTTTTTAATTATTGACGAATTTGCCTTTTTTTTTTTTTCTTTTCTTACTCTTATTTACAGGTTTGCCATTAAAGTTTAAGATGTATTTAAGCATCTTTTTCTATAATAAACATATCATGAATCATCTTTTACATATTATAGAACTCTTTCTCTCTCTTATTCGAGATTGAAAACCTAGCTTATTAACAAGCATATTCTTATTAAATCTTGTCAATCACTTTTGGTAATTAATTATGGTGGTTCTTTGGTTAGATTTACTCGTAGGTGATATCGAGTATCTCTAATTATCCCTTTTTTATTTCCAAAGATTGTGAGTTATATCAATCAAGAAACTTTAAACCATCGGTTCGTTTGTTGGATTAATTTCACCAATTGTTTATATCCTGAAATCAATCTATGTTCTTTTCTCAACTTGTCATTGTCTTATGTGTTGCTCTTCAAATCTTATCTCTAAATGGTCTTCAATCATCAATATCCAATTGGTGCCATGGTAATAACCGCTAAGAGTTCATTTGAAAAATATCTTCCTTCCTTAGTTAAAAGATCTCCATGTCTATTAATATTTTTTTCCATATTTGTTACTTTGACTTTCTTTTTATATTATTCACTAATCTTGGAATATACTCATTTATATCATCTTGACTATGGTAATATTTATTCCCTTATATAATTAGATATATTACCTAAATATATCAAATCTTTAGTATTGGACCTTTGTATTTTATCATAAAATGCTTCAACTTCTTCTATCTTTAGTCTTATAGCTCTTCTAAATAGTTTCTAACCTTTATTGAGCTTCTAAAGCTTCCCTTCTAACTTTCATCCTCGGTGGTTCTTAAGTAGCTTATGAACTCATTCATTAGTTCTTATTCTTCCTATTTCCTTTTCTTTTCTTTTCTTTCTTTCTATCACCTTTATTTACTTGATCAAATGCTTTTATGATCTTCTATGATTTTGCTTATCTTCATTGCTTATCGTACTTCACCCTTTGCTCTTTAATCAAATTGGCTTATGATAAGTTTTATATAAGCTTCTAATCATTTTTCAAAGTCTCATTCTTATTCTTTTATTTAAATCTTACTTTTCATAATACTTTTAAGTTCATTAATGATTCTACTTTAAGTTCTAATAGTTTTGCATACTAAAAAAACTTCATTAGTAAAACTTTACTTGTGTTTTGTTATCATTAAAACTCTTTCCGAAAGTTTTAACAATATCTCCTTTTTGATATTGACAAAGTATTATCAAAATTTGAAAAAACAAAACTCATTTGTTCTTACTATTAAAGCTTGAATTCTTCGAAATTCTGATATTTGTGTGTCTCTCTCCTTGATATTGATTTTTTTTTCCATTCAAAAGCTTTCATTTATTTAGTTTTTTTTTTTTTACTTTATAATTGATAGAGCCTAATTGTACTTATTTTATTGGGTGATTTTTATAATGTTCTTATGAATTAAGTTAGTGTTTTAATCAATTTTGATTTGGTGTTTTGATAAATTTTGATGTTTATTTAACTTAAATTTTTATTTTTCAAGGGCTAGAGAGCTAATTTGAAGTAAAAGGAAGACATTTGGATAAGTTTCATGCAATTTGAAGTTAAAATTAAGAAGTTATGAAGTTTAGAAGAATATCATGCCCTAAATCATTGCCCATTAACTCCAGCCATGATTTAATAAAGGAGAAACAAGTGATCTAAGAGGAATATAGTCAAGATCAAGCTCGTGAACATGCAAACTTCAATAAAAATTGAGTTTAGAAGCTAAGAGGTTCACAGTTGACTTCATGGCAACAATTGTGCCTGATTTTTTCAAACTCTACTTTACTATTTAAGGAATTTGAGACATGAAAAGGACTTTTAGCATTCTTTTAGGAGCAACTTAAGGTTTCAAAAGTAGCAATGCAAGACTAAAGACTAGAGTGCAAGGGTTTTTCTTTCATCATTTTTTCTTTTGTTTTGATTATTAATAATTCAATTATGATGATAACTTAAGTTTCTTTTTATATCTAGCTTATGTAACCCTATAATTGCTATGTGAAATTATTTTTGTTTAAATTTAATGAAATCTTTATCTTAGTGATTCAATTATAAGTGCTTTATTATGACTGAACTGATATTTTTAGAGTATCAATTTAATTATTTGATATTGTGCATATAGGTTGAGAAATTGTATGTGTAATTAGATTTGCACAATTTAAAAGAGTTGAACACAATTTTAAAGATAAAACGATGTAGATCTTTCGAATTAAGATCAAACCTAATGATAGAATTCATGGAACTGTCATGTAATTTTAGAGGTTTTAATTAGGAAGTTATTGCAATTAATCAATCAGGGCTAGATATTAATATACTTGAAAAGGTATTAATATATTAAGAAATTTTCATGATCAAGGAATATAAAGATGGAATGGACTTATTTTTAATAAGTTCATCAATAATTCTAGGGAAACAATGTCTAGATACGAGTCTCTTACATTTTGGTTATTTAATTATTATTGCTTTTGCTTTCTAGTTAATTAAATTCATTAATTAGGTTCTTTTTAATATTTTAATTAATTAATCAATTATAAAATTATCGATTAGATAATAGAATATGGATTAGTACTAATAATTGTAGTCTTAGTAAGAGGACACTTGATTAATATCTATGATACTTTATAAATCGATAGGTGCATAAGCTTAATTGTGCTAGGATAGATTGACTGTATCAATAATTTCCCCATTTTTGTTCCTTTTTGTTAAGCTAGTATAATCTTTCCTTTTATTGGTAAATCAACTTCTTTTCTTTATGTATCTTTATATATTTTTTCTTTTCACTTGTTATATCTCCCCCTTTTTGTAGTGAATTGGCTTCATAATTTATTCAAATTCTCTAATTTATTTCTCCACTCAAAATTTTTTAATTTCTATAAATTTTCAAAATTTTCTATATCTCCTCCCTTTCTCATTTTATCATATTTCCCATTTTCTCATTTGTTGTATCTCTCTCTCTATTATTATTATTATTATTCTCATAACTCTCCCATATAATTTCAAAATTATATAATCTCTCCCCTTTTGTTATCATAAAAAATAAATAAAATAAAACATAAAATGCTTCTAATAATGATTAAGGTTTTAGATAAAGAAATTTATTCCCCTATTATTATTATTATTTTACCAAATTACACTTATTTTAATTTTTTTTTAAAAATTTTCATTATATATCTTAAATAGGTGCACTATTTCTTATGCTTCTTTGCATTAGTCATTTAAGTTATATAAACTTTGTTCTTCAATTGTGTTATGCAATAGTGACTATTTTTGCTAAATGCTATTGCTTACTTGCATATGGGACTTGTTTTAAAACACTTCAAATGATGTATATTTTGAGGAAATATACAATTATACTAGTCTTGGTTTGACGTATGTATTGGAGGATTTCAAATTGATAAATATTTCCATCTTCTTGGCTTCTTATTCTTGGCAAATAAACAACTTAAATATATACTAAAAAAAAAGAAAAAAAGATGGATGGATGTGATCCCCAAGCTGGACAATCATTACCATTATTAGCACCTAAGACTCAAGAGTTAATAAAGAGAATTTTTTGAAGACCACTATCATTGTTTGAAGTTTGTGGTACACTAATGACTAATTCTTTTTGGTTTGTAGAATAGTGTTTCTAATATTTTATGTCTTTTTTATCTTTTATTTTGTTTCTCACACATATGTTACTATTTTATAAAAATCTATAAACAGCGTCACTTGTGTTAGTAATATAAAGTTGAAAGGAATTTAAGGATTTAGATACTTAATTAAATAAATTTAAAAGTAGGATAATAATTGCTAAAGTCAAGCCATCTAATTGTAGACCATATTTGTATATTTAGCTTTATTCATGTATATTTAACTTTATTCCTTTTTCAGACTCAATGATTGTTAGCAGGCTTATTATAATTCGAAAAGTCCACTAACAACCCACTATTATTTCAATTCCTTAACTATTAACCCTAATATTTGAAGTATACTCTCTTGAATTCTCTCTATACTTTCTTCCTCTCAGAAAACTACGAAAAGGGTAAAGTGAAACCTTAACTCTTTCTTTCTTTCTACGTTTTATAGATCTCTCGTGTTTAATCACTACTATCCTACTTGTATTTTGTATTGTTTTATGGGGGTAAAGTAACAAAAGATAAAGATCTTTTCAAGCAAGATCTAAGCTCTTATTTGAATTTATGTTGCAATTGCTACATCTGTTTACAACTACTATAATTCATTTAGTTACAAAATTAGTAAGCTAATTAGGCTTCTTTATAGTTCATTCGACCTTAATTGTAACATCCCGTCCTTAAAAAATAATCTTGTCCTTAAGGTTATACTCTAGATAAGCTTGTCGAAAATTGTCTTAGTCTTCCTATGTTGTATCCTCTAGTACCACCCCACTAGACAATGTTTGTTTGATAGGCCTGCCTTGTCTAGACACCTCTCTTTGTCCCAAAATTGATTAAGGACTTAGAATAGGATGATTATGTACTACTTCTTTAGTTAATTCCATAGATAGGATAGAAGAACCTTGAGCCTTTTTCAAAGAACATACATGAAAAACATTATGTATTTTCAAAATTCTAGTAAAGCAATTCATATGTACATGTTCCAATTTTTATTGTAACTGGAAAAGGCCTATAGTATTGCTTCAAAAGTTTATGCCTCGACTCCTAAGAAAGAGAAACTTCCTTGTAGGGATGGAGTTAAACAAAAACTAAACAAATGTGACCTTTGTACACCTTTGATGCGCAAAATACTTCATTTAAGTTTGAGCCCCTTCTAAATTTTTGCATAATATTCATAAACTTCATATCTGGTGCGTAATTCCTAATCAATTGCTTATAGTTTAGAGTTATCTTGAGCATAAGATGGAATAGTTGTTACCAAGTTTATTATAATTCTAAAAGCTTACTAATAGCTCATTATTATTTCAGCCTCTTAACTATTAACCCTAATATTTGAAGCATACTCTTTTCATTTTCTCTATACTTTCTCTCTCTAAAAATTGCGAAAGGGTAAAGTGAAACCTTAACCTCTCTTTCTTTCTTTATTTTACAAATCTCTCATGTTTAATCACTACTAACCTACTTGTATTTTGTATTGTTTTGCAAGGATAAAGAACATAAGATGAAGATCTTTTTGAGCAAGATCTAAGCTTTAGAGAAAGGGAAGAAGAAAAGAGACACCAAATATTTTAGCAGCCAAAGATGATTTTTCCCTTTTGGTTATTTTATTTATATTCATACATATTGCTTTTAGTTTGTTATTTAAATTTTTGCTACAACTACTAGATCTATTTACAACTACTATAATTCATTTAGTTACAAAATCAATAAGCTAACTAGACTTCTTTATAGTTCATTTGAACCTAATTGTAGCAATGAAGCACTTGTGTCTAAAATCTTCTAATCTTAACTCCAAAATAATTGATATTGAAATATAAACACTATATCTTCCTAAGATGTAATAACTAAAAAGTAACAATAAAGTAGCGATTGTATGCCACAATATAATCCTCTTTTCCCATATTTAATATGTGTAGTATTAAACATAAATTTCTACGATTTATCTATTTTGTACTAAATAGAGAGAGAAAGAGATGGAGTTAGTTGATGATTTAGAAATTTGATATTAGGTTATTTTTTAAAATTTGAAAATATATTTATTATGCATTGTTAAATAGATTTTTGTAGCATCAAATCTATGGTTAAATTTTCTAGTTTTAGTTTTGTTGTGTTAGATTTTTGAGATGGTTGGATTACTTGTAAGAGAGAAAGAAACTAAGCTATGGGGGTGTCAGAGGTTGTTTCAACATGGCCACTCTAATATTTAAATTAGTATAAGCGATTGATAATGTATGTTAAGGAGAGCGAAGAGTCCAAAGTTTCTCTACCCGGTAGTCCCCAATCTTTATTTATAAGGATTGGAGGTGATCTTCATATGAAAAATGCATTAATGCCTAAGATCCTTTTCTGGATATTGTGGAGGGTGTATTTTTAATTAGCTCATTTCCTTATCTGTTCACACCTTCATAATTATTCATTTTGAGGATGTGCATGATTAAACCAATTTGGAGGTCAGGACACATGGATTAAATCTAGGTAGTTCTGCGATTGAAGTGGTTTAGAAGAGGTCACCTAAGCATGTGGAGTTTGGATGAAAGTTTAAGTGGGCCAAAATGGTCTTGGGGTCCATGCTTAAAAAACTCTATCAACAAGTTTAATAGGCCAAAGCCCTTTTGTTCAATAACTTAGCTTGTTTACAAAGACCCCTTTAATATTGTAAATACTTTAAAACTAAATAAAAACTAAAAAAAAATATTTAAAATATTGAGATAATTTCTTTTTGAAACCTATTTATATAGGAGTTGAGGATGACCTTCACTCCTATCATACAATAAATCTAGCTATTTATGAATCTGTTAATCCATTCATGAATTTATCTATTCATTGAGCTAACTTGTCATGAATGTTCCATTCATTTAATCTAATAATAAAGTGAAATAGTAAAAGCACATAGTAATAATTGAACATGCATTTCTAACGTTACTCCCCCCTTAGACAATGAGCTTCTCCTCAAGCTCGAGTAATTGCTTGACCAAAAAGATAGATCTCCTTCTTGAAAGGCTTGTGGCTACCTAATTTGCAGCTCCTTTTGGTGGATATTCCCCCTTTAGACTTGGATATATGCCTTGTTTAACTTTGTCTTCAATCAATCTTGGAATAGCCAGATGGACAAGACTTTGTTGGCCATGAGATATTGTACGATCCATAGGCTTTCTACCTTTCAAAAGCTCTATAAACAACTCCGAAGCCATACACGTCATTCTTCCATGTCAATTGTCTAATCATTACATACTCTAGAGCATTACTTATGCTAACTTTTTAAGGTATGGCCCATTTGCCAAAGAAATGGATGAGTGGCCTAGCCTTGTTTCTAACCTATTCAGATCCATTCTACTCAGAGTCTTCACACAAAAAATAGCTCCAGGAGTACTTTAGTTGACATCATTAGGACAGTTGGGGTGCATTGCTGAAAGATGCAAGGACTCATTAGCAGTAGCAAGATTGCTTTCCGAAGCATTTGATTGTTTACTGTCTAAGGATGAGAGGTTTTTCAGATGGTGAGCCTTCACTATGGAGTGAAAGCCACAGATGGCCTAGTCGAGGAATACGGAGCTGATTAGGCTGCCGTTACAGCAACTTCTAGTAAGAGCTTCTTTTAGTTGAATGTCATTATCCTTAATGACAAAAAACTCTGGATGACTATTCACAAAGTCATCAAGTTTTCCATTCTTTTTCTTGTAATCATGCCACTATAATGGTGCAAGCATTTTTCCAAGCCTGTTTGGAAGCATTACACTAACGACTTTGACCACAAGTTAGTCTTATGTGAACTATACAGGTAAAAAGAGATCTTTCATCAAGAAGACTAGGTTTAGAGTTCTTTAGAGCTGTAGACCTATTTCTCTGTCCATTTGAAGCAAATGGCTCGGGGACGACAACATTAGGAGTAGCTGTTGCTTCACCATAACTAGCTGGGCTGACTGAAGATGATGTATTCATAAAAGTATTTTGCTGTTCCACTTCCAATACTTGGCCCTCCATCTCACGGTTAGTTAAAGTGAAGGCAGTTTGATCCTTAGGTTTAGCTTGTTCATAAGTGTCCAAGTTCGAAGAATCACGAAATTGGGAGGATATTTGTTGCAAGCTCTGCTGGGGTTAGGAGGATGTCAAAGAGCTTTCCTCAAGCATTTCCACAACCTGTGGTTCTGCTACAAATGGTGACATTGCAAAATTAACGCTTGCATCCCCATTCATTCAATTCTGATTTTGATCATAATCGTATTTTGCATTAGATTTTACTAAATTCTGATCATATTAAGATTCCGCAAATTGATACTGAGTTGGCATTGGCTGATTCTGTCACTGTTGAGGGCATGGCATTAAAAAACAATGACTGATACTGATCAACTTGAGATTACCGTGTAACTCCCTATTGATGCACAACAAATGGATGGACGGTAGTCACCTGGATTGAAGTACTGCTAGTGGTGGTGGCACTAGAGTTGCCATTTAGAGTGAAACAGGATCTCCAGAAGGCTCCTTTGCATCATTTTGGTTTCCATTATCATGTCCAAAATGAGAAATTTCTTTTAATTTTCCTTGCGGTAAGTGTGATTCATCCGCTGTGTGGCCAGTCCTTTTCTTGTTTTACTTGGTCTTGCTCATATTATTCAGTGCTATATTATAAAATATGGTAACGTAACCATACTTGACAAATTTACAAAACTTACAAAAGGGCATAATTCTCAAAAGCAAAATACAATTTACTAGAATATTTATTCCATCTAATTGCAATTTGCGACTGAATGGTCAAATTACATCAAGGGAACATATCATTAAAGAAATGACCATTTACACTAACATGGAGCCATATGAAGAAACATCTTCTCCAAGAACCATAAACACAAGTAATAGCCAATGCAAACCGTCAACACTGTGCTGCTTCTTCCCTCCTGGATCACGAGGAGCTCCACTTTGAAGTTGCCTGAAGACACTTCTCAAGTTTCATTGCGAAACCGCATTTGCCCTCTCACTCAATCATAATACAGTGGATCATGGAAAAGAATTTCAATGGCAAGGCTAATCTTCCTCTTCCATTCCTTTTCAGACTCTAAGCTCTGCATTCTCAGTACTGTCTTGGCTAGTGTAAGTGATGTTCTTCCTTTCAAATTCAATATACTTATACCACTTTGCACATATAACGTAGATGACTAGATCTGCAGTAGTCAGAGCAGCAAGAAGGAAGTAAAACCTGTCGAGATGCCCTTTATTCAGGTTTCTAGGAATCCAACCAGGCATGTCATCTCTAGCAGAAAATTTCATGACAATGCTCACCAACAAGCTACTGACGTAATTTCCAAGCGAGATGGACGTCATACACAAAGCACTTCCAAAACTTTTCAATCCATCCGGGGCTTGTCCATTGAAAAACTCCAATTGACCAACATACATGAACACTTCAGATGCTCCTATTAGCACATACTGTGGAACCTGCCAGAATATGCTTAAAGAGCTTGTGCAGTCAGAGGTCGTGCAGTCTTTTTGGGAGTATTTTAACCGAAAAATCTCAACGATCCCTGCTGAGATCATTGCTAGTATCGCAATGACTAATCCGATCCCCATCCTCTGGAGCTCTGTGAGTCCTCTAGGTGTGGTCTTTATTCTAGCTACTAATGGGTCAAGGACTCTCCTGTAGATGAAAATGAAGAGAGCCACACTGAGAATATCGAAACTCGACATGCTTGCAGGGGGGATGTGGAAGTTTGATATGGTGGATTCCATGGCAGCACCTTGTTCGACGAAAAGTGATGCCATTTGAGTGAAGACTACAGAGTAGAGAATTGTGCAGAGCCAAATGGGGAGAAGTCTGAGGATGCATTTTACTTCTTCAACTTGAGTCACCGTACACAATCGCCATGGATTGGTGACATGCTCGTAGTCTCGTGTTACATCGTCTCTTGTGATGATGGCTGCTCTGTCCAAAAATCTGGAAGGTAGATACTTGTTAAACAGCGTATCATAATTCAAGTCCCACGTTTCAAAGAAATTCATCCATATTTACAAAGAAACTTATTCGGAATGTTTCTTGTCTTGAGACGAGCAATTTAAAATTTATAATATTCCCTAGGAAAACGCAGTTGGTCCAATCAGTAGCTAAATGATGTAACAAAGAAAAGCATTAACTCACTTGAATCCTCCCGTGTGAAGAATTTTTCTATCTCCATCAATCGAACCATGCTTGTCATCCACTTGGAACAACTCTTGCTGGACTTGTTCCATCTTAACCTTCCATTTTCTAGAGGCAGCAACCATGACCTGGCAGAACCTGGAGAAGGGATTACCCTTGGGCTTGAAGTTCCTGTACCTTGACGTACCACAGAGGAAAAGAACCAAAGCCATTGCTGCAGAAGCAGTGGAAGCCCAAAATCCTAAAGCCCACATGCCTTCATCCTCAAAGTATCCCAATATGGTGTTCGAGAAGAGGGAGCCCAAGTTGAGGGCCAAGTAAAAATAGCTGAAGAAAGCTATCTTGGAGTGCCCTTCTTTTGGGTCCTCTTCATCAAATTGATCTGCTCCAAATGTGGCTATGTTTGGCTGGTATCCTCCATTTCCCAGGGCAACCATGTATATGGAGAGGTAAAACAGTGCAATCTGGAAAGCTGAGTGAGATCCACATGGAGTTTGCTCATCTCCACAACCATTTGGCTTCAGTAAGAAAATGTATGTTGATAGCGATAACGATGCTAGTCCCTGATAAATTTATTAAAAAAAACAAACAAACAAACAGATATGTTCAATAGGAGGAAATTGGACAAGAAAAGTCATTTCCAAAATGACGTGTGCAAATTTTCAATTGATTTTTTATTTGACCAATGAAACGATGGAGGGTTGATTTCGATGCGTAATTAGCTAAGCTTTCCTACCAACTATCATTTTGGAAAAATAAATAAAATTTTAGAAAATTATCCTTATAAGGATGTAGTTTTATGAATAATTATTTTAACGGACACATTAAAAGAATAACACATTTCATATGTGTTAATTAGTGCACATATAAAACACACATATTTATTTATTTATTACCAATGCGTATTTTATTTATACCAAAAGAACTTAGTCAATACGTTGAAATATTAAAATAAGGGTGGCCACAAATAAGCCCCAAGACAAGGGAAATAATGTTCGCACCCAATGATAGGAAAACCAATATATAATATACAGCATATGCAAATGCCTTTTTTAGTTGTATAGTATAGATACCATATCCATTAATTAAATAACCAATTTACACGTTTAAAAGCTACTGGCACACGTGAATGGTCTTGCCCAATAAATAAATAATGAGAAGTCATGTAGAAATTCCCTACTAGGAATGCAACTTTTTATTGGACTGCTTGGACCACATGCAGTACATTTTTAGATGATAATTATTGACCCACATTCAGTGTATTTATACTCTAGTCCACATATATGGTACAATCATTGAAACTTCAATAGCTGCTCTTCAATCTCTTCCTTTATCTATTTATTTATTTTTTCTCAAGTGTGTAAACAATTTGAAAAAGCTAACATATTTATTTTACAAGGTCTGTTGATAAAAAAACAAATAAAATAATATTTTAGGGCACTCGATTGTTAAAAAGAAGGCGTTAATGAATATTTCGGTTATACTTAATAAGAAAGGGCCTAAAAAAAAAAAAACAAATATTGTCCATGCTTTTTAATATTAAATATTAAGGGTCTCTTTTCCCAATAAATATAAAAATAAAAGTGATATGTGGCATGGATGAAAGGAAGAATAAGATATATCTTACGATGACAAAGATGGCCTGGAAGATGGCGCAGGTTTTATACCTCCCCCAGTAGGAATCGCTGAGGAAGGCCCCAAGAAGTGAGAAAATGTAGACAGTCCCTGTCCATTTGCTGACGTTGTTGGCAGCGCTGGCGTTGTCTTGACCCAACACCCTCGTTAAAAACAACACCAAGTTTACTCCCACTCCAAAGAATGCTAATGTTGCCAACCCTTGATTCACTGTATATGTATACATTTTTCCAATTAAAAATCTCCTTTACTTTTAATATAGAAAAAAGAAATAATAATAATAATAAACTATAAATTCTATTTGTTACATTGGGTAATCTTAATTACATAAATGGTACTGGAGAGCATACCCAATATCAAGATACCAGAGACCCAAGTTCCGGTTCTTCCTCGGACTGCTGGGCGTCCGAGTCGGTCGACCGATCCATCTCCAGTGTACAGTTCTCGCTCCTTCATGATCTCTTCACCATCTAAGGTCCTCTGGAAATGACATTTATTACTTTCTATTTTAATGCATATCCAATAATAACACCGTAGGTTTCAAATCAAACTTATATCGAGGTCCTTTGATCAGATTTCAGAGATTCACTCTATTTTGGATGGGATGGGAAAGCTTATCGTTTTTAATACCTATATCTTGTCTTTATTGTTTCTTATGGGATTTAGATCAAATAATATATAATAAATGTATGAAAATTATATCACAAAAGTGACTTATAATTATTATAATTATAACAAAGCTGATATAATTAGATATGCACGATAATAAACATTGCGCACACAATTATTTTTACAGTGAACAGTTTTGAAGGAAAAAAAAAATAAATCTTTCTCTATTTTCATAAAGATATCACAGAATACTTTAGTTTATGACATAGGTATATATATGCACGTTTTATTTTCTATTTTTTGAAATTTTCTAAAACTTACAAATAATTTTATGAAAGTGCCTATCGAAAAATATAAATACATGTACGTACATAAATAAATATGTATATATGTTAAAATTGTGAATAAAAAAAGAGATATATTGATCTGTAAGTTAGTGTGTTTCACAATTGGTGTTCTCAACATTAATTAAATTCCATCACATCCCCTCCATCCGACCTTTTTTCCTACTTTAGTTCTACTTTGAAGCAGTACCTGGATGCAAATACACTCCCTCCCTCTTTTAGTGAAATTTGCATGCATAGGAAAAGGGAAAGACAATCATTCTACGTTTTGATATTAAAATTAAAATTAAAATAAAGATCACCCCTGTATGCCAATGATTGTCCAATAAACAGTGAATTTAGATTCCTACGTATATGGAACAGGATCATATAATATAAGACATGCAAATGACTACGTCTGAACACTTACTTATGATCTTTATTTAGAATAATGCATGTCATAATTAGATATTTTATATTTTTGTATATTGGTTTTCTTTTTTAAAAGTTCCATCAGTATTTATACATTGAGTAAGTTTTAAGGAGACCAATTATTGGTGGGGGGGGGAAGGGGTTGGGGGTGGGGAGGATGGGTGGTGGCCGAGGCCGTGGTGGGTGTGGGTTGAGGGAAAGGGGGGGGGGGAGAGAGAGAGAGGGACCAATTTGTATACATCATTTTTGCCTGTCGTTATACATGTATTGAAAAACACAGCTATATATATGTATTTATGATTTTTGGGCCGCAAAGCAACTTCATTACTAGATGGCATTCCATTAAAGATGGACTCGTTATCCATAAGCCAGCTACCATAAATGGCTATATTTGCGGCAACATGTTAAGAGTAAGTTTTTTCTTTTTCTTTATATAAAATAACCATCTTTTCTAAAAAGATGAAGAGTTTTTTTTTTTTTTCTTTTACACACAATTCATTTTATATATATAAAACTTTTATAGTACTGTTTACTATTTTAATGAGATTCACTCAATCTTTAATTATATATATATGTGTCTTGATGTAAAAATTATTATTAAAAAAGTATAACTCAAAATAAATATGATATTATCAACTATTTTAATGAGATTTATTCAACTAAATAAGTATAATATTATTTACTATTTTAACGGAATTAATTCAACTTTCAATCTTATATATATATATATATATATATATATATATATATGCCGTGATGAAGAAATTATTACTAGAGAAGTATGACTCAAAGACTAAGTATGATCATGTTCACTATTTTAACACACTTGTTCACTCTTCAATCTTTTATATATACATATATATATATATATAGCCTGAGGAGAAAATTATTATTAATGACAGGATTTGGACATGGGTCACAATCTTTTGAAAACGCTTACGTACTCACCGGAGTTCCAGCACAATATCTTATTTGAGTCGCTCTTATAGTTCTCCTATTGAAAAGCTTCTTGTTCCGAATATATATATATATATCCGAAATTGAAAATTAGCAACGTGGTTAAATTTGTTAAGCTTTAAGAAGCAAGGTCTCTTATATATAATTTATTGTCATATTCCTTGTTATAAATAGAAGTCTAACAAGCTCTAGCTAGTTGTATTACGTCTCCTAATATGGGAGACGAGGAGTGATATCTAGGGTTAGAAAGTGCAAGTGAAATTTATGGTTGCAAACTTGCAACTACGAACATATGAAGAAAAATGAATTCACAATGTTGAGAAAAAGGGATGAAAAATATCACTAATAAATCGTCAAGAAAATGGAGAAAATAATCGAAAATTGTTGTCACTGGAAAACTATAACAGAAGAGGAAGACATTTCATAATATACAACTAAGGAAGCATGGTCTTGTCATGGGAAAGAAAAGTCCATCTCATCATCACTAACCTCTTTAAACAGGCTTTTTATACACTCCATTGTAACAAGCAGTATGAGAGGATCAGTTCTCAGTAGGGAGGGAGAAAAATGCTGAGCAGAAGATCTTGGAGAGAGAGAGAGAGAGAGTGATATAGCTGGTGAGTGGGAAATAAAGTGATGATGATAGTTTTGGTGATGGGAGGAAGAGGGTGAAGATGGGTAAATATATATAGGCGTTTCCAAAATCAAATGGACGGCCTGGATTTAATGGAGTAGAGAGAGGGGGAGGGGGAGAGAGAGAGAGAGAGAGAGAGCCCCACAAACACGTAAGAAAGAGAGAAATTGAAAGCGAGAGGGTGTGGTTTTGAGGGCTTGCAATTTGGGTACAGCCGTCACGACATGTAAGCATCAAAAGATTAAATTGTATGTAAAATTTTGTGATGTCTCTTTTGGTTCATATATTATTGATAAAAGCTGTTTTGATTACGACACCTTACAAGTGAGTGCATTGCACTACACCACCACCACCCCCCTTCCCTGGGGCGGGGGATTTCTGGGTTACCTTCACTCATTAGTTTTTAGAGAACATAAACGAACGATTATATATATATATATATATATACAAAAAGAAGTTTGGATTTTGCTTCATGAATTTGATTTGATTTTCATGTTTTCTTTCGTATATTGGATTAAATAATTTTTTCAGTCAAAGGAAAGGTATAACCAAGAAATCAAACTCTTGCTATCAGGTTAAGTGACGTACATGAGTTAAAGATTATTAATTATGGAACAACTTGATTATTGAAAGTTAAAGAAGAAAAAGAATGAAAGACTCTAAAATAAGCTATCGGAGAATGAAGCTAGAAGCTGTAGTGCATTTGAAAATAGTATTTTGAACATATCCAAAGCTATTGAAATCGACATACAGGAGAAAGGCTTAGTTTCGAAGTTTAATTTTGAAATTTCATAATTTTTTTTTATAAAAAGTTATAGAGTTTATAACATGTTAATAAAAACTAATTTGATTTTACCTTAATCTTACACAAAAATCATGGTTAAAATTTTTGCTTATTGTGTTTCTACATTAGAAAAGTCTATTATCATTGATTTAATTTTCTATTCTATTTTTGTTTAGTTTCCTTATTAGACTTAGGGTTTTTAACTTATAAATACTTATTAAATAGTATTACTAAAAAAAATTAATTTTTTATTAATACTACAAATTACTTCTTTGCACATATTATGTGATTATCTGGTGTGTTAATAAGCAAAAACATTTTCTAAATTTTTTACGGTATACATAAAAATGTGTAATGGGTATGAATTCAAACAGGTATAAAACGCTAGCCTTTTAGTTGATTTTGCATGAGTATTATTTCCTTCCTAAAATAGAATATGCTTGATTCTTCCTTATTTGTCCCAACAAAAATATAGGGTAAATTATAAAACCTCCTTGTCATTTAAAATGGCCATGCATATTTTATAAAAAATTATATTTACTCCCTATTTTACAATTTTATCTTTTTATAAATGATAAAATAATCAAGAAAATACTAAAAACTTAAAAATAAAAAAATAAAAATCATAGATTAAAAGAAGATACTACATAAATGAAAAAATAACTTGGAAATTCCAATGTACATTTAAGTAAAAAAGATTCTAGAAAATAAAAGATAAAAGGAGATAACTTTGAGGGTTCTCTCTCTCTCTCTCTCTTACTTACTTACTTATTTATTTATTTTACAATATGAATTGTTATTTTTATCTAATTTTTATGCTTTATTCTTTCGCACTCCTAAAATATTTACCATTTTTTTATTAATTTTTTTTTTAGTATAATTCAATAGGATAAATTGGTTAAATGGTCAGCAATAAACATATTTTCAAAATTTTAGCAGACCATAAATGCTTAAAATATAAAGGCACTAATTGCACTTTGACCATAAATAAAGTGATTTCTTTACTATTTTACCTTAAAATATATAATGGAAAAAACCAAACCAAAACAAAACAAAACAAAATAGCTACCTTAGGATAAGAATTAGGGCTATAAATAAGTCAAGCTACTCGCAAGCTATTCGAGTTTGATTTGCTTTGTGGTCTACTTGTCTTGATTAAATGAGTTGAGCTTCAGCTCAACTAAACTTGAGCTTCTATTTAGGCTCATGTGATAGCTTGAGATTAAGCTTGTTTATATTATTAACAAGTTGGCTCATGTGTTTCTTAAATTATGATTTTGTAATAGGAACCCAATTCCAATTTCTTTCTTGAAAGGAGTTAGTTGAAGAAGTGGTTAACTTAGTATATTTTGCATAAGATTTGCCTCGATATAAGCCTTTTTCACAATTGAGGTTAGTAAACTATTTCCTTCCAATAAAAAAAACTAAATGATTAGTAATTTGATTAAAAAGAGCTAGATCAAAATCCTAAGATTGCTTTGATAAATTTAGGGAGGATTTGATAATAATCAATATTATAAAACAAGGAATTGTGAATAAGTAATGCTCTTGTTATATATATGATTTCACTGGCAGGTTGAAGAATTGAATAACTAGAGATTTAGAACTCTTATAATTGTATCCAAAATGAAATCATCAAAATTTTAAGAAAAGTTGGAAAACAAGATATGTTAGTGTTTAAAAATCAACCAAGCAAGGTTGATTTAATTAGACCCTAAGGTCGATTAGGTTCCTAAAATAGAAAGGAGATGGAAGATCTTAAGAAGGTAGTTGATTGCCCTCAATGGTGAAGTTAACTATCTTATGTTTCTAAGTCTACTACATGACCTTAGTGAGTCTAAGCAAACCTCATAGGATTATAAACATGTAGATAAATATGAGAAATGATTACAAAAATTAAAAACTCTAATATGTGAGTATATTTATGTATTGGCTGATTGAATGTATTGGATTAAGTGTTGATAGTAATGTTCTTTAGTATTAAGGTCGTGAACAAGTTTCAGGTTGGTTATTGCTATTATTTGTTGTGTGTGTCTATAGGATCAAAAAAGAAAATTGACTAATAACTATTTTGCTATTAATTGTTATTTGGTTGTGCTTCACCATGTTGAAATCTACATACAACAATCTTAGACTTAGTTTTTATGGCCCTAGAAGAGATGGTCTCTTAGGATGATATGGTAATTATGGACTTAGGCCATAGATTATGGCTTAATTGGAAGTCACTATGAGGAAATAGTAATAGGTTTAGGTCATTGAGAGAGGTAGAAGCTATAATGGGGTGAACTAGTGGTTCTAGGACATTAGTTCGATCGTCACATATGGATTGCACTTTTGATGACATGATACAATTAGTAAACTTAGTATAAATTTATTTATTATCATTATTGTTGATAGTGGAGACTTAAAATCATTTTTGGCAAATATATTAATGTTATTTAGGTTTCGATTAGTGTGTTAAGGAGCATGGGGCACTCCAAATCATGGAAATTAAAATTGATATAACCTCATGTATGTGCTTCGGTGATGAATGTGTATAGAAGTTATCTGTGGGATGTGTTATCTGTATGTGTTGTATGAGTGTGTTGTGGATGTGTTATCTGTGTGTGTTGTGAAAGTGTAGTTTATGTGTGTGTTGTAGATATTCTAGTGTATATTGCCATGGATATATTGATGTTTGATGCATGATAGTGTGGCTATGTGTTAGTGTGGATGTGTGTTTGTATGGATGAGGTTGTATGGTGTTGTGCTGTTGTAGTCTATTAGTTAAAGGGAATAGATTTGATATGTGCAAGGTGCAGGGTTATGAGGTTTATTCGTCCAATGAATGTGGCGTGGATTGTTCTATTTAATACTATGGCTTTAACCTTTATAAATAGTGGGGAGAGTAGGGGAGTAGTTAGTTGGAAAATAAAAAAAAAATAGTTAAGCCACTTCGAAGAATTTTTCTCTAGCTAAGCTCAAGCTCAGGTAAACTTCTTCTTTTGTCATCTACATACTTGTTCTTCTTTACAATTTCATAGCTATAAACTAGTAGAAAACCCTAAGTCATGAGTTCTAATAATTGGTGCCATCTATGGGAAACAACATGACTTGAATGGAAGTACGCATAGAAGTCCTAGAGAAAAATGTCAAGGAGATTCATAGCGAGATAACAAAGATACAACATTAATTAGTGTCGATGGATAGTGAGTAGAAGACAATGATTGAAGAACCGACGATGATGCAAGGGAAGATCGAAAAGATGCAGAAATTGTTGGAGGATATTTGGACTGTTGGCCGAAATTCTGGTTCATTAACTGGCTAAAGTTCCATTGTTGTAAAATCTAGGAGAAAGTGATTGGAATTAGCGGGAAATCTGGATTACATTGATCGAAATGATGAATACATACTTGAGATGGATCACTTTGAAGAACTGGATGAGGAGTACAAGTTGAATGCATCTAGAATTGTAGTTCCTTTATTTGATGGCATTGATTCATCAAACTAGATTTTGATGATGGAGCAATATTTTGCTGTTCAATGAACTTGAGAAAACCAAAAGGTATCCTTAGTAACGGTGTGTATATGCAGACAATGTGTCCATTAGCTTTGGATGCTTCAATGAAGAGTGCTTGATCTTGATTGGATGAAGCTTAAGAAGTAGATAATGAAGCGATATGGAGGACAATTTGCCTCTGTAAACACCCCATTTTGCCCTAGAAATGAATAATAATTGATAATAATCAATTCTTAATTTTTTCTAATTTTTTTCAATTTTTCTTTAATTTAGCATAAATAATAAAAATATCCAAAAAATAAAAATAAATAGGAAAACACATCAATTTTGAAAAAATGATTTCAGAAATGGCAATAATAAATAATAAATAATTTTTACAAATTTTTGAAATTTCAAAAAATACAAAAAAAATAAAAAAATCGCATTGCATATATGCAATTTGCGAAATTAGAAAAATCAGGAAAGTGAGCTAGCCCAGCTGGTCCGGACCACGGGCTAAGGCGCGCGCGAGGGGGCTCGATCGTAGGTTCGAATCGCGGGGGAGTAGTTTCCGCGTTTTGAGTTTTTTCACTTATCCAGGACACGTGGCAGCATCTGATTGGCTGGAGGAAACGCACGCGCCGGGCGCGTGATCGTCTGCAACCTCGGTCCGAGATCACCGGCGAGGGGAAAAATTCGAATTTCGGCCGTTTCGATTCGATTTTTTGCACAAATCCAATAGATCTTCAATAGAATTGAGATAAACATCATCCAATTGGAATCAAATCTCAACAAATCAAAGGATTTGCACGAATTGGAGTTGGTTTATTTAACCGTCGATCCGATTTCTTCGATCGGCAGAAATCCGAGCTTATCCAGCTCGATTTTGAACGCCTATAAATAGAGAAGGAGTAGAGGAAGCCAAATCACGGATCAGAATTGAGAGAAAGTGAGAAAAGAGAGCAAATCGGAGAGCATCGGAGGAAACCAAAACCGCGAACCACCGATCGGAGCCAAGCCGCCACTAGGAGACGATCTGGGAGCAAACCACCGCCACCATTGGATTCAGCACCCTCAAGAAGCTAGGATTCGACATCTCATCCGTTGCAAAAGACCGCCGGAACGCCGTGAACGAGCCCTCTCCGCCGCCGTGTCTGACCGATCCGACCCGACCGACCCGACCCGCGTACCGACCCGAATCCAGGTAAGTCGAATTTTCCGGATTTTTTTTAAATATATTTTTTTAATTTTTTTTATTTATTTTATTTGTATTTATTTGATTATTTATTTGTTGGTTAGTTATTTAGTTATTTATTTATGCTTTATGTTTTATTTCCATAAGTAGGAAGATATAGAAATTAGGTTTTTAGGATTTAATAATGTAGAAAAATAAAAATAAATAAAAAGAAAAAATAAATGATAATAAAAATGTGGAAAAACAATAAAAATATTAGGAAAATAATAATAAAACTTTAGATTTCAAAATAGGATAAATAATAGCTTAGCATAAAATTCTTAACAAAAATTCACAAAAATTATGCAAAATTTAATAAAAATCATAAAAAATAATAAAAATGATAAAAAACTACAAAAATCATAAAAAATTAGAAAAATTATAAAAAATTGTAAAAGAATAAAAAAAAATCATAAAAAAATAATAAAAAATTCAAAAGAATCATAAAAATGAGTTTTAGCACTTAGAAAAATCATTTTCTTCAAATAAATCCAAAATTGATGTTTTTCCCTAAAAATCATTTTCAAAGATCAAATTACAAAGTTTAGGCTTAGATTTTTTTAGAAAAATCCAAAAAATGGTAAAAACATAAATCAAAAGAGATTTCAAAATTAAAATTCACAAACACACTTAAAGTTTTCAGAAAAGCGAACTACGGCTTGTTTGATCCTGACTAGCAGGTACGTAGGCACCAATTCGGGTCAACCTATAAAATGAAATAAAAAATCATTTTTTTGAAATAATTCAAAAACATAATAAAAAGTAACAGAAACACAATAAAACACATTTCTAAATATGAACAATTTTAGGAGATTAGATGGTAACCGTAAGGTTTTAATAGGTTAACCTCCGAACTTAGAAACTCTGGTTTTCCTTTTTTCTCTTTTCAAAAAAAGGGAAGAGGAAATAGCGACGACTAGTAGTCCAAATTAAGACTAATCCGCTCCTTTAGTCTTAATTCAATATTTCCTAACAACAGTTGGGTGGCGACTCCAAAATCAAACGAAATTCCTAACTCAAGTCGATGATCTACATTAGATGAGCATAGGGTCTAGTCTAGATCGGATTAGGAATGGGAATGCAAAAAAAATTAGACTCGACAGCCTCTAATATGTTTAAGAGTCTATCATAACTAAAGCAAGTGGGAATAGTTGATCAAGATATCGAGGACCTTAAATCCTTAACTTCTCAAGCTCCAATTATGCTTGAGTTGCAATAGTTAAGCTATTTTCTTTGAGGATTGAGAGAAGAAATACAAACTCATGTGGATACCTTCTTGCCAATGAAACTCGAGCAGGCAATGGGTTTAGCTTTGAATATTGAAAAGGAATTTGAGAGTGGATTATTCATTTCTGCAGCATAAATGGTAGGAGGATGAATGGATATTCAACAGAGTTATGTTAGGCCTAATATTCCTAATTGATTTGCTTATTTTACTCAAAATCCTTCAACCATGGCTCCTAATCAACTTGGTCCATGGTTTTCTATTGTAGGATCAAGAATGAAAGATCATGCTCCAATGTCTCTTGACGAGGCTAGTTCTATATAACCTAAAGTAGACCTGCTCGGAGGAGTTAATTCTCAAGTTTCTACTAGCTCGACTAGTGTTAAGGATGGTGGTTGATGGTCAATGACAGTTGTCACATGCATAATTTCTTGAGAAGAAAGCCAAGGGTTTGTGTTTTAAGTGTGATTGGCCATTTAATTCAAATCACCATTATCTTAATAAATTTTTGAGGTTGCTTGTGATGGAGGAAGACCAGGAAACGAATGTGGAAGAGTGGGAAGCGTTGGAAACTAGCAAGGATGAATTAGTTAAGAGAACTACCTGAAAATGCAAGTCATGTTCGCTTCTATACCTGTAATATTCCTGGTTGATAGTGGAGCAAGTCATAATTTCATCTCTAAGGCTTTAGTGGCATGGCTTTCTTTACTTGTGGAAGATAAACGAATTTTCAAAGTTACCTTAGGTGATGGGCATAAAGTTGAGTCTAAGGGGTTATGTGTTAATTTGAAGATGAATGTTTGAGATTGTTTAGTTGTGATAGACTGCTATGTGTTAGAATTACAATGAGTGGATGCTATATTGGGAATGTTATGGTAGAGGACTTTGGGGGAAGTATGTGTGTATTGGCAAAAAATGACTATAAAAGTGCTTGGTAAGGGAGTTGAATTCGTGTTGCAAGGTAATCCTACTTTATGCCGGTTTCCAATTTCATTTAAATCATTACATAAATTGGATGAAATTGAGGAGTGTAATGTTTTATGGTTGTTGGAAAAAGGCTCCCTTGTTGCACTTTATTCATTGGAGACTTAGGTAGAGGCATTATTGACAGATTATTTTGCTCTTTGAGGAACCACGAGGGCTTCCACCTTCTAGAACTATGGATCATCAAATTCCATTGAAGTAGGGGTATAGACTAGTTAATCTTCGGCCTTATCGATAAGTTTATGTTTAGATAAATGAGATTGAAAAATTAGTCTGGGGCATGCTAATGACTGGTATTATTCAACTAAGTACTAGTCCCTTCTCTAGTCTAATGACTTTAGTGAAGAAAAATGATGGTTCTTGGAGATTTTGTATGGATTACAAAGCGTTGAATGAGGCAACTGTACTAGATGAGTTCCCTATCCTTGTTATTGATGAATTGTTATATGAGTTGTTTGGTGCTAGTAGTTTTTTCAAGATTGATCTTTGAGCTGAGTATCATCAAATTCATATGGCTGTCAAAGATGTTTACAAAATGGCTTTTAGAACTCATCAAGGGCATTACAAATTCCTTATAATGCCATTTGGTTTAACCAATGTGCTCATTACGTTTCAAGCTATAATGAATGATGTCTTCTTACATTTTTTTTTACGACAATTCGTGTTGGTTTTCTTCAATGATATTTTAGTATATAGTTTCAACTTAGACTCTCATCTTCATCATTTACAATAGTTGTTACTATAACATAGTCTATCTACTAATAATAAAAAATGTTAGTTTGGTTACAGGCTTTAGAGTATTTAGGTCATGTTGTTTGGACTAAGGGGATAGAGATGTATCCATTTAAAGTTAAATCTATTTTAGATTGGTCGAGGCCTACCACTCTAAAAGGATTTTGTGGATTCCTTAGTTTATCTGAATATTATAGGAAGTTTATTAGGGATTGTGGGAAAATTACAAAGCCATTGACCGACTTGTTAAAAAAGAATGCATTCTTGTGGTTTGAAATGGTGGAAGAAGCTTTTACTCGGTTAAAGAGTGTTTTGGTATATGCTTTAGTGCTCGCTATGCTTGATTTTTCACAACTTTTTATTGTGGAATGTGATGCTTTGGGGCAAGGATTGGGAGTTGCTCTACAACAATAGAATCGTCCAATTGCTTACTTAAGTAAAGCTCTTTTGGAGAAAACTCTTGTTAAGTCCACTTACGAAAAAGAGTTAATTGCACTTGTGTTACCTATTTAACATTAGCGATCCCATCTGTTAGGACAAAAATTTGTAGTCAAGATCAATTAACAGAGCTTGAAATACTTACTTCAGTAATGCATTATGACTATAGACCAACAAAATTGGCTATCCAAATTACTCGGGTATGATTTCGATGTATAGTACAAAAGTGGATAAGAGAATAAGGCTGTTGATGTACTTTCCAAGATGTTCGATGATTGGGAATGTGCCACCATGTCTGGTCTCATTTGGACTGATTTGGATGAGATAAAGGCAGCTATAGAGCAAGACCTAGTTTTGGCTTCTAAATTGCGTTTGTTGCGGGAAGGAAATGTTGCAGGGTTTGATTTCCAGTTAATTAATGATATATTGTATTGTTAAGGGCATTTGGTGGTTCTAGTCCAATCTAAATGGCTGCAGTTGTTTTTACATGAGTTTCATGCCTCTCTGGTTGGGGGACATGCTGGGTTCTTTCGGAATTATCAACGAATTCTAGCTAATGTTTATTGGATTGGTTTGAAAAAGGATGTCGCATTGTTTATAGCATTGTGTGCTATTTGTCAACATTAGAAGTACCAGACCTTAGTACCCGCTAGACTTCCTTCTCCTTTGCCTATACTAGATGTGAATTGGGACGATATATCAATGGATTTTATTGGTAGACTTCCTGGTCAAAAGGGTTTGATGTGGTTCCGGTAGTGGTGGATCAATTCTCTAAATATGGGCATTTTCTTCCCACTACACATCCCTACACTGTTAAGAGTATTACGAAGTTGTTCATTTCGGAGGTTGTTCGATTACATGGCATGCCTAAACCATTGTTAGTGACCATGATCCGACGTTTGTGAGTAAGTTTTGGATGGAATTATTTTATTTTCGTGGGACTTTACTTTATTTTAGCATTGCTTATCACCCGAAAATAGATGGACAAACAAAGGTCTTGAATAGATTTTTGGAGTGTTATCTTTGATGTGTTATCTATCATCGACCTAAGCAATGGCTAGTTTGGCTTTTGTGGGCAAAGTTTCACTATAATACTTCATACCATACTTCTTCCAAGATGACTCCTTTTGAGATCTTTTATGGAAGACTACCACCAATTATTAGTTCCTTTATTGCTCGGGAAGTTCATCACCTTGGTCTTTAGGAAGCATTATGGTCTTGAGACGCGGTTCTTCTCTAACTCAAGCAAAATCTAGTCCATTCTCAATTTATAAATTGTAGCAGTGCTAATAAACATTGCCACCATGTTGAGTACTCGATTGGAGATTGGGATTTTCTTAAGTTATGTCCTATGTTGCAACATCAGATTTCCATCAAATCTTTCTCTAAACTTTCTCCAAAGTTCTTTAGTTCATTTCAAATAGTATAGCGAATTGGCAAGGTAGCATATAAGTCATGATTACCTTCCCATTGTCGAGTTTATCTGATATTTCATGTCTCTCTCCTTAAAAAAGTAGTTGACACTTTTTTGAATCCTTTGAGCTTCTTCTGGGTGTATTTGAGGATGTGGATGTTCCGGAACGTTTGTTGGTGGCCATCTTGGGTAGGATTTTTTGGCTTGATGGTTCTTTGGAAGTTCTTTAGTTACTGGTGCAATGGCAAGGCCAAACATCTCACGAGGCTACTTAGATGGATATGTTTGCCTTCTAATTGCAATTTCTTGATTTTGTCCTTAAGGACAAGGACATTGTTTTAGGGGAGGCAATTGACATGAGCTCATGTGTGTATGCTCCGGTGATGAATGTGCATAAAAGGAGGATGGAGGAGTAGTCGGATGTGTTATCTATGTGTGTTGTGGATGTGTTGTATGAGTGTGTTGTGGATGTATTGTCTGTGTGTACGTTGTGGATATTCTTGTGTATGTTGGTGTGGATATTCTGATGTCTGATGCATGATACTGTGGCTATGTATTAGTGTAGATGTGTGTTTGTATGGGTGGGGTTGTGTGGTGTTGTGCTATTGTAGTCTATTAGTTGGAGGGAGTAGATTCGATGTGTGCAAGGTATAGGGTTGTGAGGCTTACTCATCCAATGAATGTGGTGTGAATTGTTCTATTTAATACCATGGCTTTGACACGTATAAATAGTGGGAAGAGCAAGGAAGGGGTTAGTCAGAAAATAAGAAAAATTAGTTAGGCCACTTTGGAGAATTTTTGTCAGGCTAAGTTCAAGCTCAGGTAAACTTCTTTGCAATTCCATGGCTATACACTAGTGGAAAACCCTAGATCACTACATAAATTGAAATCTAAATCAAGAGTTCTAATAAAAATTGTGTATGTGTTTGTTATATAAACATAGATATTTACATGAAATTGTAATGTATGGTACGCATATATGTGTGTGATGTAGTTACGTATTGAATTTTCGTTGCTTATGTTGAATTAAACTTAATGTGGAAAAGCTCCACTATAGGAAATAGAAATTAGCATAAACCACATTATATCATATATTATTTGAGATACAGCAGAACTAAACAAATGAAGAGTACATAGATTTTGAGCCGTTTCGTTTGAGTGTTTCCTACGTCTTTTCTGCCGATCCTCCAGGGATATGGTAAAAATCAAGCCGCAACTTTCGTTTGAGTGTTTCCTACGTCTTTTCTGCCGATCCTCCAGGGATATGGTAAAAATCAAGCCGCAACTTTTACAGAAGTTGCTGGTGATTGTGGTGTGAAGTTGACTGCTTATGGCATCAGCTAGATTTTCAGAAGGGTTGCTTTTATTAATGGGTATTCTAATAGCTAGTACATATTATAATCAAAATCTCCTTCTCGATGTATCTTTTTCTATTACACTGAGATTATGACCTGGGAGGCCTTGAAAAATAATAGAAGTTATCACTCCAGATATTTTGATTTCGATATGGCCAAACGTCCGAAAAAGTTCAATATAGTCTTAGTTATGAACCATGTCAAAGTCACTGGTTTTAAATGTTTGCAGAGCCTGATGGAATCATTGGCTTGTTGGTAAATATTTATAATTTGAAAAATTGGGAGCATCTATATAATTTTAAAAAAGGTGCAGGCATAAGAGAAATTTAGC
This sequence comes from Laguncularia racemosa, assembly GCA_037954665.1. NCBI lineage: Eukaryota > Viridiplantae > Streptophyta > Magnoliopsida > Myrtales > Combretaceae > Laguncularia > Laguncularia racemosa. Next base: position 1,536,408 of record JBBMOL010000018.1, on the reverse strand, counting down.
AAAAATTATGTGTATGTATGTCCATATATATAATTTTGTTTTAAATCCGGCCCATTAAATCTGGAAAATGTTGAATTTAATGTTAATTTACTATTTATGGCCATTTTTACTTATTTTGCAAAAAAATGGATGAGAAAGTAATTTTGTTTTGTATGAACTATAGTCATGTGATTTCGTCATTTACTTTTTTTTTTTTTTTTGTGAAAAATCGTAGTCATTATAATATTTAATTTCCCTATCTAGCGCGTCTAATTAGCTTCAATTCTTTTTATTGTTATGATCAAAGAAAAATTCTGGAGAAAAAAGGTTTACAAAATTGGAATTTGGAGTTGAGGAATGTGGGAAGGGTATGCACTTAAATATTGTTTTTTTTCTAAAAAAAAAAAAATAGCTAAATAATGTATCCAAAAAATTATTCCAAAAATAGGTTGCGAAGTTGTAGATACTATTCGTACTTTCAATGCAATTTTTTTTGGAATTATCGATTTTTTAATGAAAAACCATATAAAGAAAATTAAAATTTCTTTGTTTTTTTAAAAAATTAAAAGTTTACATAAAGAATAACAAAAAAAGATAATTTTCATAAATTTTAAAATTATAAAAATTTATTTAAAATTTATTAATTTTTTTGGCACCATTTATACTTTATCTTATAATATACAAAAAAAAAAAAACTGAGTCCATTTCATCAAAACTTTGTCTCTCTTTTTTTTTTTTTATTAATTTGATAGCTAGTAGCCCATATAAATATAGTAATTTGATCCTTATAAAAGAAGACTAATTTGAGTGTACTATAACTAAAGCCAAACAGCGTTGCCATGTTTTTTATGAGGGTCAAATTGTTATATTTTCATGGGTTGTTAGCTACTAGATTGATAAAAAAAGAAAAAGGAGACGAAGTTTTGACAAAGTCAATTCTTCCTTAGTCATCTCGATAATTGGATCAAACTTATTATGCCTTATTATCTAACATAATGAGTCAAGCCAAATAATTAATAGGCATAACCCAATATATTTATATAATAATTTCAACCCTCTATAATAAGGTAAGGGTAGGCAAAAAAACTGACCAAACTGAGCCAATCTACAAACTGAATTAAACTAAACTAAAAATATGGTTTTTTTTTTTTCAATTTGGTTTGGAGGGTTAATCTGAATCAAACCATAAAACCGAACCAAATCATTTTGAAAAACATATAACGATAATTTACTTATAACTAATTTTTTTAATTATAATATAACATTTAAAAGATTTTTTAATTCACCTTTATTAAAAAATATATGTATTTAAATTTTATAACCATAATTTTAAAAAAAATATATATAGGTTAATTTAAATTTTATCTTATATGCTAGTATTAGAAATAAGTTAGTTATATTAAATATTTAAAAAATTTTAGTTGCTTGAAATTAATGTTTTTAATCTTTTATATAATATCAATACATGTTATTATTAAATAAATTTAATACTATTTACATGAAATTACCTGTTAAACAAATAGACTTTCTTAAAAAATAAAATATGATTTAATTTGTAAATCAAACCAAACCAAACCAAAATTTTATGGTTTGGAAAAAATATGAAACCGAACTATATACTTCAATTTAAAGTGATGAAAAACCAAACTGTATTTTTGTGGTTTGGTTTGGAAAAACAACCAAACCATTCCTATCCGTGCCCATCCCTACAATAAGCATATTCTCTTCAAAGTTCCTTATCCGATCTCAACAATCTAGAATAGATGTATACTTTATATTAGCAAAATATTCCCACCAACTCAATTGAATAAATTAGTACTCAAATGCTATATTTTATATTTGGATCTCGAATAATCCTACTTATTTTCTGTGGTCATTTATTTATTTTGGAAAACAATGGCTGATTATCACGTTAAGAATTTCGACAACTTGCCATTTATAAATTAGAACTTGAAAGGATTTTCATATTGAAAAATAAATGTGGAATGGTGTTCTAAAATCTATAAATTAGTAATAAGCTATTGGTTTAGTGGGGGTGGGGATGACCTTTTTGTTGTTTTGTTGATGCAGCAACTTTGTGGAGTCTGGATAATGACATATCTCAGAACATGGTATAGGATAGATGGTCAATACCAGCCCACTGCCACGTTTAAAATAAAAAATGGAAGATCTACTCAGCTTCATCAAACTGTTATCCACATTACATTAGTCAATAAGGAACGAAATGTATTTCTATTTAAGATTAACATGAGAATGATCCAAGCATGTCATAGGGATGACAATGTAGTCGAATGGGTTGTTATCTCTATGTCGGATTCTATCTTAAATGAACAATCTCCATCTTAATCCCATAGGTGCGATATTGATATGTTTCTCATCCCTTGCCACAGTGATTTGCGATAAAAGTAAGAAATTAGTGAATGTAAACGAGATTTTTGATAACTTATCGTATCTAAGTTCATAAAGTGCATGAAATAAAAGCAAAACAAATATAAAACTACAATAACAAAATCAATCAATGATTGACAACTCAATAACAACACTAAAACCTAAATAATTGCAAAGCATAACTATCTTTTGAGAGATTCATTTCATTTATATAAACTCAATCCCAATTAATTTTGTTGACTTTTCGATTTTTTTGGAAATACACACTAAAAAAAAATAAAATAAGTCAAAACTTAAAAACCTAATTTAAAGCATATAGTGTTGGGTCATGGGTTAATGTTCATCCGCTCAGAAAGGACCCATAACTTCAAAAATTCAAACCTCACCAGAGTCCGAAAAAGTGCAGGGTAAAGCCTTTCCCCACGGATGCACGTTAAGTTGTCATTTATTATATAAATCTTCAATCATGTACATTTAGAGCACCAAAACAAATGGTCAAGCTATCTAAAACATGGAAATATTTTGTTGTAGAGTTAGCTTTTGGGCAAAATTATTCTGATGGTGCAGATCTATTCGATTATCTATCTTAGATTATCCACTTATTTATATTAACCTTTTGTTATTTTGTCCTCATCAAATAAATAAATAAGTAAATAAATAAAAATCTTTTATGTTGTATTTAAATTGCATTATTGTATAGCACAAAGAGAACCGGATAATACAGAATAAGAAAAGTAAGATAGTACAATTTTCTTATACCATATTTGGTGTATACAGTATTAGGTAAGAATTTTTGTAATGCTTATTATTTGGATATATAAAGTGATGCACTAACATGATATATAAAGTACTAGAATTTTTTTTTTTGTATTTTTGTATCAAATTTTGGATAGTATAAAATATAAATATTTTGTTCAGTACTTAAGGATAATTTTTATCTAATACATAAGAAAATATGCAAATCAAATAAAGAATAAAATATTTTATTTAGTTCAATACCACAATTTTTTTTTATAACCAAACGATACCTTAATCTTCGCCCCAACACCCATGCACAAGCTAACAATCGCCCTACTAGTGTAGGTCTAATCATGTTTTCTGGTATGAAAAATGCATAGTTGTGAAACTATTTATATCATTTACTTCATTATAATAACAATTCTATTGCAATTGTATTGTTCATAAAAGAGCTATTACAATGTTATGTTGCAACATTTATTACTAAAATTTATGAAAGCAATTAATATGCTGAAAGGTAGTGCTATTACTTAGGACAGCTTTGCAAGTCACAATCAAAGGATCTTAAATATGTGAAAAAGAACTCGATCATATTAGATAAAACCCAAAAATAGGCTCATCTTTAAAATTGTGTCGCGCACCATATGTTGAAGGTGCTCTTATTAGAGCATCCTTAATAGAAGGTGCTTGATACACCTCTTTCAATACTAAGGCCCTCCCTTTTTAGGTTTTTATACATTAATACTAGTGTTTGGGAAGAGGAAAAGAAGGAAGAAAAAATGGGAAGGAAATGAATTGGGTGGAAGGAAAACCTAATTCCATGGTTTGGCTATAGAAGGGAATTAAAGGGAAAGAAATATTTCCGTGAGCTCCACATATTTTTAGTCTCCCAAATTGGAGAGAAAAGGTGGAAAAAGAATTTAATTTTTAATTTTTACCCCTCTTTTATATCTTTTTATTTTTATTTTTTTCAATGAGCATATTTATAATTTTAAATTTTATTTATTTTTTATAATAATTAAATTCTTTCCATTTTCCTTCATCACCAAACACATTGAAAGAAACCAAATACCTTTATAATTCTTTCCTCTCGTATTATTTCCTTTTCTATTCATTATTTTATAAATCTTTTCCTCATACCGACCAATCCAATTCATTTCAGATAAGCCAATAATCGTGCCAATCGTCTGTAGTTAGTATTTTCGGAAAACTACGGCTGATTAATTATTACATATCAAGAATTCGAAGAAACTTGCCATTTATTAATTAGCACTTGAAACAATTTCCATATTGCAAAATAGATGCGTCGATATCAATGCTGCTCTAAAATCTGTAAATTAGTAGTAACTTAATGGTTTAGTTGGGAGTAACTGGTCAAATTCCAAATCACTGCCACAATTAAAATAAGTGTTATCCACAATTTGCATTTATTCAAATGGAATGAAAATATTATGAAGATTAATACGAATACGATCGAAGCATGTGATAAGGATAAGGGCGTGTTGGATCGGTTATCCTTGTGCCTAACTTCATTTAATGGATAACCTCCATCTCAACCTCATAAGCGTCTAGAATGAAAGATCATAATATATGTGTCTGGTCTGTTCACATGCTTTCGCCTACCACTAAAGCAAAAAATTAGTAAAAATGATAAAAACTTTGGTAACCAATGGTTAATAAGTTAATAAAAATAATAATAAAAATGAATCAAGTATTATATGCTATGACTCTTATAGTTTAGTGGTATGAATATTAATCTCTCACCAGGATAGATCGAGTTTAAAACTCTTATCACTCGTTATAATAACCCAAAAAAAAAAAATCAAATAGCACATTATAATAAGTGAATTAATCTACCACTAAGTCAATTTATGAATAATTATAAAGTATACCTGTCCTTTCCTATATAGTATAGGGCGAGACTTTTTCTTTTTTCTTTTTACATATAGACTGTTAAGTTTTCATGTATTACCTAAAAACTATATATATAATAATCAAAATTAATATTTAGGGGATGAGCGAGTCTAGAATGGATAGGGTATTAGACCTTACTTATACCATATCATGTAAGATACATGTTCTTAATTTTTGAAATCAGAGCCTATCTCTTAGAACTATCTTGTACCCTACCTGTAAATTTTATCTTTCTTCTTATAAATTTTAAGTTTATGTGATATTAAAAAAAGTAATTTATATATAAACTATAAATTCTTAATATGTAAAATTAAAAAAAAAAATCAACCTTAATAATTTTAAGTTTTACAATCTTACTACTTAGCAAACAAAAAAGAATGATGCAAAAGAATAAAAAACCTAAAATTACAAAGAAAAATGGGAAATAATAAGGAAAAGAAAGAGGGGCGGTTAGGTTTAACTATTTAGGATCATTAACTTAGGGACTTTGACTCTTTTTTTCTTTCTTTCTTTTCTTACTAAAACATTTATTGCCAAAATATTATATTATTATCACTTACAATTCATTTATTAATATTATTTAATAACATATAATAAGATAAGTATATAATACCTTGAAATCTATACTCTGTATACATTAAAGTACATCATCTATGGTGGATGCATAGAGCTGGGAATGCGGGTCAAACGGGCCAACCTGCAGTGACTCGCAAGGGTTGCGAGTAGGGAAATTTGGCCTGCCCTGCCCCGCGGGCCAATACGGGCTGGCCTGCCCAACCTGCAAATTTTTGTTTTTACGAAAAATTTAGTATTCTAAATTCTAAATTTTTTAAGTTAAACTTATGAAAACTAATAATTTATTATTGATCTAATCCAATGAAAATGTAATAGTAATATATATATATATATATTGCATTGCATTGCCTTGCCTTTTTTTTTTTTTTTTTGGTTTTGCAAATCAGCGGGCCAACCCACGCCCATTGCAAGTTGCCCGCCCCACAAATTTTTGCTGGCCGACCCGCTCCACAATTCTCGACTCTATGGATACAGGATAGAAAAATTTGTACTTATACCATATCTTGTGAGAACAGGTTTTAAAAAATTTATACTCAGATTCTACTTATTTAAACAGGGTATAGATGGATACAATTTACAATACGATTATCCGCTTGTGCCTATTATTGTCTAAGCCATCAAAACATGGAAGCTTTTCTTTTTCCCTCTCCCCTAGAGTTAGCTTGTGGGGTAGAATCATTTGCGTATCAATCTTAGTATTGAAGAATTATTCAAGCATTCATCTTAGATCATCCACTTAAATATGCCAATTGTTCGTCCATTTGCTTTACTAAAAATAAATCTATTGTCCATTTGATCTTTGTCTGAATGCCATTGCTCACGCAGCCAATGGTTTTACCTAAACTAGGTTAAACCATTTCTTTCAGTTAGCGGAAAATGAATAGGGAGCTTTTAAATGAATTGCGTATTAAACCTTCTCAGTTTCCGATCAAATCTTAAAGCTTTAAGGATAATCAACAACAGATCTGAGGAGAAAGGGGCAAAAAGGGTACCTAGTTGTAGCTAAGCTAAGAATTGTATGCATGGCTTTATCAATAAGTGAGAAAGTACATCTAGACATTTTGCATGGCTACCAAATGAGGAAAAAAAAATAGTTGATGTTACATTTTACAAACAAGATTAATGCATTGATATATATATATATATATATACTTCATCATATATTTTAGTGTCAGTTGGCATCCATTAGTTTCTATGAAGAAACTATTACCGATGAGAAGATATTTGAAAAAGTATTAATCATATTTCTTGAAACTCTATGTTCACAATAATTGGAGAAACAAAGTATCCATCTACTATTTCTATCGTAGAATTAATTAACTCTCTTAAGGTATATGATAAGAGGCTCAGTAGGCATGATGATACTATATTAGACAATGTCTTTCAATCAAAACTTAAATTCGAGTTTGAAAACCCAAAAATGATGAGAGGAAAATTGGAAATTCAAGAAATAAAAATAAAGAAAGTGTGGAAAATGGAGGAGATAGAAAAGGTAAAAGAAACAAAATCCACCATATGGGATGTGTAATAAAATAAATCATCAAGAAAAAGATTGTAAGTACAAAGGAATGCCACAATGTTGAAATTGTAAAAAAAATTGGCCACCTTATAAAAGATTGTTGTTTTAAGGAGAAGTATCAAGTCAACTACTTTAAAGAGAAAAATGATTATATATTTTACGCTTGTCATGTTGCATCCAAGACAAAAGGAGATACATGGCATTTAGATAGTAGTTGTAGCAACCACATGACAAGTAATAAAAATTTCTTTCAAGATAGAGACACATCTATCAATGCCAAAGTTAAGCTTAGCAATGGCGAGCCAGTGGCCATTGAAGGAAAAGGTATTGTCACCATTTAGACAAGGAAAGGTACTTGTCTAACCAAAGATGTCTTGTTGGTACCAAGTCTTGAGATAAACCTGCTAAGTGTTAGATAAATGATGGAAAGAGGATAATCCATGCCATTTGAAGCACACTTCTACACTATATATAATATAGGGGATAAGGGTAAGGAAATTGTTAAAGTTAAGATGCAACAATAGAGAAATTTCCCCATCCAATTGCACTATAAAACAAAAGTGGCTATGAAATCAAATAAGGAAGAGTCATTACATGAAATATACTACAACAAAAGAATATGATGCCAAATCTACCAATCATTAAAGAAGCCATGGATGTTTTGAAGGTTGCAAGCTTAGGAAGTAACATAGAAAACCATTTGCCTCTTGGTAGGCAAAAAGTGCTAAAATATTCCTAGAGCTTATGCACACAGATGTGTATGGACCCATGAAAACACTATCATTTGAGAAATGTAAGCACTTCATCCTCTTTATTAATGACTATATAAGGATAACATGGGTTTATTATATGCATGATCATAAGTATTTGAGATTTTCACAAAATCCAAGATTTTTGTGGAAAAATGAAGTGGCCATTATATTAAGACAATAAAAAGTGATAGGTGAAAAGAATACATCTTAAAAGAATTTAACAAATTATGTGAAGATGAAGGAACAAAACACCAACTTACAGTTGGATGCACATTGGAAGAGAATAGTGTATTGGAAAGGAAAAATTGTCTAATGATGGAAATGTTTAAATCCATATTAGAAGAGAAGATGCTAAAGATGTTCTAGCTGAAGCAATGTACATAACAATATACCTACTCAATAGATATCCATCTAAAGTTACATAAGATATGACACCTATTGAAGCTTAGAATGGATAGAAACCTTTAGCACATCTCTATATATTTGGAAGCATTTATTATGCTTACATTTCTACAGTAAAAGGGCAAAAATCGAGGATAAGATAGAATGTGGAATCTTCCTTGGTTGTAGCACACAATCTAAAGGTTATATAATTTATAATATGAAGACCAAGAAACTTATCATAAGTACAAGGTAGGGATGTTGATTTTAATGAAAGTGCTACTTAAAATTGGAATGAAGAAAAAGTGGAGAAGTGAAGCATAATGGTGCCAAGAATAGAATGCTCCCCAAAAGCTAATGATCAAGTAGAGAAAACTTCTAGTGCATCAGCAACATCAACATCAACTTCATCAAAAGGAGAGTCATCTCTAAAATCACCATTCATAAAGACAAGATTTCTTGCTGATGTATATATAAGTTGTAACGTCTTAACCCTAGAGTAAAAAGAGCTTTTGAAAATGCAATGGAACAAGATATATAAGCTAAAGTTATGGAAGAGTAGATAAACATGATTCAAAAGAATAAAAATTGAGAGTTTATAGAATGGAAATATAAGACTAGATTGGTAGCAAATGGATACTCCCAGATTCTTGGAGTGGACTATAATGAGACTTTTGCTTTAGTTGCTTGGCTAGACATTGTTTAGGCCTTAATAGCATTTGCAACATAGAAAGGTTAGAGAATATATTAGCTTGATGTGAAAATCGTCATTCTTAAATTGCTAATTCAAGGAAGATATATTTGTGGAACAACTAACTGTATTCAAGGAGAAAAGTGAAGAGCATAGGGTGCTTAAATTGAAAAAAGCATTGTATGGTCTCAAGCACCAATAGCTTAATACAATAGAATTAGTAAATATTTTACTGAACAAGGATTCAAGAGGAGCTATAATAAATCTAATTTTTACATCAAGACCTAAGGTAATGATATGTTTATCATTTCCTTATATGTAGATGATATCATATATACAAGCAATAGCGACTAATACAGTCAAAAGGTTCAAGGAAAAGATGATGAAGACCCTTTTAATGACAAACCTAGGTTTAATGTTGTATTTTCTTGGTATTGAAGTTTTTCAAGAAGATGATAGGATATTCATCTACCAAAAAAAGTATATAAAAAATCTATTGAAGAAATTTTTTATGAATAATTGTAATGTAGTGGCTATACCACTAGCAACAAATAAGAAGATGCAAAAAGTGGATAGACTACAAGCAATAGATGCATCCAGATACAAAAGCCTCATAGAAAGCCTATTGTACCTACAACAATGTGTTCAAACATAATGTATTGATGAAATGAAGGGTTTATTCGACTTTGCATTTGGCCTTAGATCAAAAATATTTTCCTAAGCATCAAAGAAGCAAGAAGTAGTTGCATAATCTTCAACTAAACTTGAGTATATTGTAGCAACAAATACTATCGATCAAGGAATATAGCTTTGAAGAATTCTAAGAGACATGGGAGAGTTGCAGAATACTCTAACTATAATATTATGCAATAACGAATCAATTGTAGCTCCGATAAAGGACTCAATACATCATAGTTAGGCAAAGCACATTGCCATCAAATACCACTTCCTAAGAGAAGCTATAGCAAATAAGGAAATTGAGATAAATTATTGCAAGACAATGTTTAATGGATTATTATAGTTCTATTATAAGAACAAGTTGTTGACATAATTACAAAGGCACTCCCACAAGCAAAGTTAGAGATGCTACGAGATATGCATGAGTTACATCAAAATGTATCAAAGAGGAATATTAAAAATTGATCCACTTTGACCCATATCTTAGCTTAAGTCCATCATAACATCCACCTTTTAAAAGAGATGTTAGGTGTAATTTCTAGAATTTGTTAGTTGAGATATTTCCATAGAACATTTTAGATAGTATTTTCAACCTTCTACACAAAGTATTTTAACCATTGGATTAAATTAATGCCCACCATCATTAAGGGAGGAGAAAGCCTATAAATAGACATGCTTTATTCATTTGTAACTAAGCTAAAAAGTAAGAAATATATAAAGGTTTCTCTAATTCTAAACACTTTATATTATATTCTATCATTTCTTGTAAGCCATTTTCTACAGCAACAATTTTCTAAACAAATATTATCTTCATAATTTATATTTTATTCTATTATACTATCCTTCTATTAGGGGTAGGCAAGGATCAGATTGGTTCAATTTTTCTTTTAAACCAAACTAAATCATAAAAATATGATTTTTTTTCAATATATTCTTCAAACCAAACCATACAGTTCTATTTCATATTTTTTCCAAACCATAAAATTTCGATTTGGTTCAGTTTGGCTAATGGATTAAACCATATTTTGTTTTCTAAGAAAGTATATTTGTTTAACATGTAATTTCATATGAGTATTATTAAATTCATTTAAAAATAACATGTATTGATACCATATAAGAGATTGAAAAAGTTAATATTTAAACAACTAAAAATTTTAAATATTTAATATAACTAATTTATTTCTTAGATTGGCATATAAGATAAAATTTAAGTTAACCTATATACATATATGTTAAATTATGGCCATAAAACTTAAATACATATATTTTTCAATAAAGGAAAAATAAAAACCTTTTTAAATGTTATATTACAATAAAAGAATTTTTTAGTTATACGTAAATTATTATTATATTTTTTTTTTTCAAAATGGTTTGGTTAGAATTGAAAATTTTCCAAACCAAATTGAAAAAGAAAAAAAAATATTTTGGTTCAGTTTGGTTGGTTTTTTTTTTTTTTTTTTAATCCACCCTTACCTTCTACACACTAACAAAACCTTTAAAGTTTCCAATCAAGTCCTAAAATTTTGAAAAGCACATATGTTACTTTTGTCATATTCATTTATTCTTCCCTTAATATGATAAGCAATATCATGAGGCATCACAAGTGGCTAATTAAATGGTAAACAAAGCTAATGAATAAAATTTAATAAAAATGGCATAAAGAGGTGAATGATGGTACATAAATTGTGTGTATTATGTGTTTTATACAATATAAGGACTTCATTATGAATTTTATAAGTTTTAGGATTCATTTGATGAAATGACAAAGTTTTAGAAAATTTTAAAATAAATTCATATTAGTTCCAAGGATTTAGGTGCATTTTAGTAATAAACATATTCAACAAAGGATTGATCATCATAGGCAACAAGACAATTGAAGATTTACTTTCCTTGGAATTCATTGGCCACGCATAGACTTGCTGCCTTTAATTCAGTTGAAGAGGTGAACTAGGCAATGGCCTAACCTCTATATCATTTAACCTTTGGAAAAAAGGAAAGAGAATCTAATATGTTATTTTTCAAGCCTCATCAAATGAAAATTATGAAATCATTTTTCTAACCAATATCCCATCAAACTCTCAAGACCATTTTCCTTTTTAAACATCTCACACCTTAAACTTGATAAAGTACTTCAATTCACCATATGCCATAGACATTGGGTAGCATGAGTGCTTTTCTTATTTCACTTTAGTCCAAAATATAAACACATGAAATGATATAAAACAAGACCCATATTAAATAGATAATGATGCCCGATTGAATGTAATCACCACCCAATAACAAATACACCATACATATAGTGCATACATAACCTAAATAATCTAATGCGTTTTCTTATGTGTTTTTTATGCCATCAAATAGCAAGTCCCATTAAATGTGTTTTTTTTTTTCTTTTTCTTATGCCATCATAAATAACAAAACTCGGACCATTTCAAATTTTAGACCTCACCATCAGTCTTGATAGCTGGTCATTGACCAAGCCCTCTATAAGTGGTTATGGATCACAACATATGACATTAAAGTACATAATTATCCTATACTAATTTCTTCACATGTGTTAATGCAATCAACAACTCAAATCACCAACCTAAGAGTCAAGATATTTGCTTAGTTCCATCCGATTAGCAACTTATTGCTCTATTCTGTCTGATCAAGCATGCTCTAAAGGTTCATCACCATATAGATGATAGATCATTTACCATTTGTATAGTAATGTCTTATACTAAGACTTTTGTGAGTGGTTATGGATCATGGCATATGACAATGAAAGTATGTAATTGTCTTATACTAATTTCTCTATATGTATTAATGTGGTCAAGGACTCAAACCACTAACCTAAGAGTTGAGAAGTGAGTTGAGCCCATTGTATAGTTATTAAAATCACAATTTACTCATACAATTTTACGTGATTACAATTTTAGGAGGCTTTTTCAAGTTGAGTTTGGTATAAAATTGTTTCCATATAAACTCATGAGTCTACATATAAAATTGATAAAATCTTACGTTTTTAACCAAATTTACTGATTTTGCCTATTTAAGTCAAATAGGCTAAAAACTGGAAAATATAACTTAGTTTTCACAAGATATAATTATTATTAGTTCTTTGAAAGAATTGGAATTGACGAAAATATAACTTAGTTTTCACAATACTGATGTTAGCATTGATGATAAAGATAACGATGATGATGGTGATGGCGAAGAGAGAGTTAGTGATAGTTTTGACTTTTGATGATGAAAAGCAAGTTGATATTTTTTTTTCTTTTAACGTTGTATATTATTATTATTATTAGTATTTATATTGTAAATCATTTCAAATTGGTATTGTTATTTATTTGTAATTTTATACATTAACACAACAACTTATCCTAATTTATTTATACTATAAATATATAACTTTTATTATGAATTGTAACTAAAATTTATATTAAATTTCTTTATTCCTTTTTATATTGCATATTTTCTGTGACTATAGTAAATATATATATTACTTTTGAAAGCCATTTTACATAAGTTGTAAAAACTTATGTTTCTATGTTTTGATTCTAAGTTCTAATTTTATAGATCTTCTAGCAACTCTAGGTAAACTTGTGACTTTGACAACCTTGGCTCATGGAGCCTTTAGTTGAATTGATAAAGAGGTGTGAATACTAGGGTACACATTGTCTGAATAGTAGGAGATCCCCTCTAGACGATGGCATAAAAAGTATAAAGAATAGAAGAGCAATGTTTGCTCAATTCCATCTAATTGGCTACTTAGTTCAAAATCACACGACCATCCAAACAATTGCTTAGTTTTGTCTAATCAATCATGCTCTAAAGGTTTACCATCCGAATGATAGATCATTTACCATTTGTACATTAATGTTTACAACATGTATTTATCCTATCTGAGTGATAGAGTGTTTCCCATTACGATGGAAGCTTTAGTTTCAAGGAATGAAGCTCTGCGCTTTGCATTATTTAAATTATAAATCATTATTTTATTTACATATTTACCCCTAGATGTGTTTAAGGGCTTATTTACAGTTTATTGGCTATCCTTTATAAAAGATATATTATCATTATTCTCTTTATGTAAGAACTCTCTTATGAGTTTATGATCATCGAGTTCATCTCTTTAATCACCAATCCATTAGGATTGTGGTAAATCGTCATTGGATTTCATTAATCCTTTAACACCCTAAATATATCTTATTGCTTAAAGATTACCAAATGTTGACTTAGATTTACGATTAGTTTGTTTTTGAACTTTGTGTGTATCTATAACTTCTTTTACATCAATATCCTCTTTTATCTTTCCTAAAACACTTAAAAATCCTAAAATAAATTAGTTCCAACCTTGTCTTCCATTTTGTTGTCTTTGATTGCTAACCAAGTTTGTACTTTTCACCTTGGATTGTATCATGTGACCTACCATTGGTAGCTTAAGACATTGCTCCTACACCTAGATGCCTCCCAAACAACACTTGAGTGCCATCAACAACTTACCTCTAAGTTTTCCAACTTTAGACTACCTAAAGATGATTTGTTGATGACAAGTTTATCTACATAAGTTGCTTTAGTGCTTAAATAACTAAAAATCACGTCATCTTAAGCACTCAACTTATAGCTAGCACTAATTGACCAACCCAAGACTTACTTATGTTATACCATATACACTTGATGATAAGTAAAATAGAAACCACAATCAATATCATTATTAAAGCCAAATATAAATTTGACTTCTTCTAAATCCAACTTCAATTACTACCAATAAAGATCACTCTAGTCACTTAGGAATTCTTGGCAAATCCTTAAATGACTTTTATAGTTAAAACTTACAAACTAATATTGATAAATAATTAGATAATTATGAAAAAGATTTTATGTTGACTGTAGGGTAATTTTATGCACTATTAAACATATGTGGTTAATTAGCTAAGGTTTGATCAGTTTTCTAAAGTGGTTAGCCATCTAAGTGTCTTTAATGGATTTCTATTGTAGTGGTAGACCAACTTGGTCAATCATGGCTAGATTTGGCACATTTTCACCATCTTTGAGAATTTAAAGATAGTAGTAAAAAAGGAGAGAGAAATTATTTCAAAGCAATTTGCAATTTAAAAGCAATTGATCGACTGAGGTCATGGTTAATAGTTGATAAGATGACTTATGTGTTTTCTGTACAATCTGAATGGGTTTAGGTGCTTTTTTTTTTTTGTAAAGCTTGTACCTTATATGTGGTCTATATAGAATTCTAGGTGTAATTGCCTATTTAATAATCTATCCCCTAATCCTTATGCAATAGTTAAATTGATTATATTAGCAATTGAGGAATTCTTTTTTATGTCTGTAAAACATGTGTTTTTGCTCTAAATGCTGCAGCTTTATTTCGGTGGTCATAGTTGGAAACCTCCTCCTAGTGGTTTGGTCAAATTGAATGTGCATGGTGCTTAAAGTTCTAGTGATGTCAATGCAAGAGCTAGTGTGATTGCAAGGAGCTTTAGCCACTTTGCTAGTAGATTTGTTTTTAATTTTATAGTATCTAATGCAATTGAAGTGGAGGCTATAGCTATTTTAGAAGATCTCAAACTTGCAAAGAGTAAAGATTGAACTTAGATAATCATTGAATTGGATTCATCTATAGTGATGGATATCATCCTAGGTCAAATACATTCATGGCATATTAGACCTATTCTTGATGATACTCATGTCTTTAAATTTTCTTTTGAAGTTTTTATGTTTTTCTCAAATAAATAGAAAAGTAAATGCTCGCACTGATTAGACACATCCTAAGGGAAAAAAGGGGATGAGCTGTTACTTTCGAGAGTTTAATCTCCTATCCCCTTTGTTGATTTTACTATGTGTTGATCATGTAACTAGACCCCTTAAACTATGGGGGTAAGAACTTTATTTCTTTTATCTTTAATAAAGCTTTCCTTTTAGGGAAAAAAAGGACGAACAAGCTAAAATCGCCAAAGATAGGCTAATTCAGTTTACTAAGGTGGTAAGCTATTTATGATGCAACATAAAGCAATAATTACACAAAACAATGAAGAGAAGGAATTTATAATATTGATAAAATTAGATAATTCTCTTTTGTAATACTATCTAGCAAGTAATTATAGAGTAAAACCCTAAAACTATTAAGGAAATAGATTAAAAAATATAATAGGAAACTAAATCAAACATTGTAAACTTTCCTAATCTAAATAAGGAAACTTTAACAACTTAACATGGTATAGAAATCAAGGATTTTGTTCATGGGAATAACATCAAATGGCAAAGTAGTTTACACTAAATCAAAGTCTACTAAAATAAGTCTTTATTGACATATTATTAACTTCATAACTTTTTATGAGAAAAATGTTAGAAAGTTTCTAAGTTGATATTCTGAAATTATGTTCCTTTTTCTAGCCTACCTGTTTCATACAACTTTTGATAGGTTCCAACAGATCTCGGCATGTTCGAAACATGGATTTTGAATGCTTTTTGGATTATGATTTTTGGTTTCAATAACTTATTCTAAAGCTTCTAATTCTTCTTTTTTTTTTTTGTTTTTGCTTCTAATAGTTAAATTGTTTCATAACTTGTGAAGTTAATGCATATATGTCAATTTATAGAAGAGTAGGTCTTTTTAGCCAATTTCGCTACCTCACATGACCATAGGTAGTTTAAGAGAAACTGTTTGAGAGTTCAACAATAGTAGTTGAAAAGAAGAAAGAGAAAGTGTTTCAAATTATTGGCATAATTTAAGAGTAATCAATCAACTAAGGCCATAGTCGATTGTTAATAGCCTAGTTAATTGACTACTTAACCTCGACCATGGTTGATTGACCCTAAACCATGATTCACAATACTATAACAAAAAATTTTGCATATTTCATTAAAGTGAGGAAGGATGGCCTTTACTTTCCTCCCAAACATTCGGGATATTAAAAACTAAAATAATAATAATAATAACAATAAAAAGGCATTCAAAGTGATGGACAAGCCAAAATAGCTAAAGACATCCTAACTTAATTTACTAAGGTGGTAAATTAATAATTGTGAGAATCTAACCACAATTTTCAAGGATCAATTGTTTAGTTAGAGTTCTCAAGATTTAATGTTATGAAGAATGTTCCGTAGCTGTTTTGCTGAAGTAGTTATTATTTTCTAAAGCATTTGAAACAAAGAGCAAATATACTTACCAAGAGTCGAGTTTTATTGAAGTGGAGGAGGATGATGCATAATGATAGAGGATCGGGGGAATACTAGAAAACGATATGTTTTATTTTCTTATTGCTATATATGGTACTTTATCCTAGGATATTTGATATTTCAGTTATTTTCATAATATTTTAGCTTTAATAGTTGGTAATATTTCATGAATTTCAGTATATGTTCTGATGTGGACATCATTGCTAACACGGGTTGACTGGGCGTGTCTTTTACAAGGCACAGCCGTGTAGTGAGTCTGGTTCTCCATAGAAACATACACGGTCGTATACACGGTTCACGGCACGGTCGTGTGTTGAGTCGAGATAAATCACAGAAACACATACGGCCGCATAGACGACAAGGGGGCACGGCCGTGTGTTGTGTCAGGAATATCCACAGAAACATACACGACCTTATACACGGCAAGAAGGCACGACTGTGTGTTGTGTCAGGAGTATCCACTAAAGCATACATGGCCTTATACACAACCGTGTATAAACTAGATGACGGACTTGTATATATATATATTTATTTCCATGTGTACATATTTATTTCCTTGTTAATTATTTCCCTAAGGACTATAAATAGCCTTTAGGCCATTTTAGGGTTAGTTTTTAATCTTTGTCAAAATATACACATTTAGAGAAGAGTTTTCTCTGCTTCCTCGATTGTGCGTAATTGAGATTTTCAAGAAATAAACTCAGATTATTCTTTGTTTATTCATGAGGTCTAATCCTAGAATTGGTCTCGTGTTTGTACACTTTCCTCGCTACGTCAGTTGGTATCAGAGTAAGGCAATTTCCTGTGGAGATGTCGGCTAATGACGGTGTTGACGACAGTCGCGTTCTCAACCTAGATCGGGATGCGGAAGTCCAAGAAGTCAATCAATGGGCTCCAAGGACAGTGGTTGAAGCTATGGAACAGAGACTCAGGTGCGTAGAGCAGCGCTTGGAAGACCTGATTATGCGTTTCGACGCCAAGGTGATGGGCCACAACGGAAACAGGGATGTTGGTGGAGATCGACCAAGAGTAGCAATCGCTCGGGGCGGTTTTATCAATCAACCTGCAGCCGCAAATCAATGGAATCTACGGCTAGACAAAAGTTCCTCTGAGGAAGAGGGTGAATTCCTGTAGAGGAGGGGATAACCACCGAGGAGAGGCGGTATTGGTGGTGGTAGATATTGTGGGGTCGATGACCAAATTGATCAGGAGTACGGTGGTGGATATTGAAGAAACCACTAGGGATAAGATCATACAAATGGCGGTGATTTCCGTCTCAAGGTAGATATTCCATCCTTTAATGGTAATCTTAATATAGAAGATTTCCTGGATTGGCTTGCAGAAGTTGATAGATTTTTCGACTATATGGAGGTACCTGAGGATAGGAGAGTACGGTTGGTTACTTGTAGGTTGAAAGGAGGGGCATCTACATGGTGGGATCATTTGCAGAACCGGAGGCAGAGAGATGGAAAGCAACCTATAAGGACATGGTACCGCATGAAGAACCTATTGCAGAGGGATTTTCTACCACCCGACTATGAGCAGATCCTCTTCCAGCAGTACCAACGATGTCGTTAGGGACAGAGGACGGTGTATGAATACACCACCGAGTTTATGAGGCTGGCAGAGAGGAATGATCTGAGGGAAACCGAGGGTCAGTAGGTAGCGCGATTTGTGGATGGGTTGAAGCCCTAGATTAGGGATAAAATCGGGGTGGCGGTGTTTAAAACTGTCAATGAGGCAAAGAATTTGGCCCTTAGAGCTAAGATAATGATTCAAGAACAAAGTGCGAGGCTTGGTGGGGGCAAAAGGAATTATGTGTACGATAGTGTTGGCAGTGGCAGCCGGGTGGTTGGTGAAAGGGTTAGAGGAGTAGTCGAGAAGCCCGCTGGAGGTATAGAGAAGAAGGAAGACAAGGTTGAGGGGAATAAGCTTCTTGAGTTCAAAGAGACCCTAAGGCAAAGTAATTCGTATGCTAAACCGATTCTGGGGAAGTGCTATAGGTGTAATCAACCGAGGCACCGATCCAATGAATGCCCGAATTAATGGACTATAAACATTGTCGAAAGGGAAGAAGAGGAGGAAGTGTGCTGTGAACCAGACGGTGAGGATGAATATTATGATGAGGTTGATGATGGAGTGGAATCGAGCTATGTGATCAGAAGGATGATGCTGGCACCGAAACAGGAGGGTAGTTCGCAATGACACCAGTTGTTCCGCACTAGGTGCACGATTGGTGGGAGAGTGTTCGACCTGATTGTTGACAGTGGGAGTTGTGAGAATATAATCGAGAGAGAGGTTGTGAAACAACTCCAACTTTCGGTAGAGAAACATCTGAACCCTTACACCATAGGGTAGATTAAGGCGGCGGAGTGAATTGAGGTGAAGGAGAGGTGTCGAGTTCCTTTCTCAATAGGAAAATATCGGGATGAAGTCTATTGCGATATCGTCGATATGGATGCTTGCCACTTGTCATTCGAACGACCTTGGCAGTTTGATGTGGATGCCCAACATGTCGGGAAAGAAAATAAGTATAGGTTGGAGAAAAGGGGGCGTGAAATATACATTGCTACCATTGACGGATAAACGACCTAAGACACAAAGGGTGGAAGGGAAATCCTTTCTGACAATCACTCAGTTAGAGAAGGAGATGACCGAGGACATCAAAGAATCCCGAGTGATGCATGCCTTTGTTGTGAAAAATGCGGGAGAAGACGTAGGTAGTGAAGAGGTTCCGAAAGAAGTAAAGGAGGTATTGGAAGAGTTCAAAGAGGTAGTGCTGGAAGATTTACCAGAAGGGTTGCCTCCATTGCGTGACATCCAACACCGTATTAACTTGGTGCTTGGGGCTAGCCTTCCTAATCTCCCTCATTATAGGATGAGCCCCAAAGAGATGGAAGTCCTACAGGAGAAAGTCTAGGAATTACTGGATAAAAGATTCATCAGGGATAGCATGAGCCCGTGTGCCGTTCCGGCGCTATTGACGCCTAAGAAGGATGGTAGTTAGAGGATGATGCGGGATCGGTTTGATCGGATTCCTAACTGATACGAACTACGCCAACGTGTGATGAAACCCAATACCAATACGTTCGGAATTCATTACCTAAGATGTCAAACACCCTCAAGTGGAAACCGCGTCCCGTTGTCTATAAGTGAGACAAGAACCTTAGTATAATATGAAGACGCCACAATGGGGTGAAAGACCGATTGATAAGTCGGGATGAATGCCACAGAAATAAAATCCGATAAGTTCTAGGTTAGTTCTTTAAAGAACCGAGAGAGGAATTCTCTCAAAAGTGTTTTCAAACTTTCAATGTTGTATGTTCTATATTCTAACCTTAGGAGCTTTATATTAGGGTTTACAATTCGTAACAATAAAGCCCCAAATGACATAACTTAGATAAGTTGCGTAAAAATCAACAAAACAAACATGTAGGCTGGCGGTGTAGACATGAAGGCCGACGGCCTTGGAGCCGGGCTTGAGTCGGTGTTGAAAATATATACGGCCGTGTACTTCTAGACGTGTATCTTTCTGTAGATTTTCTTGACTCCATACACGGCCGTGCCTTTTAGCCATGTGTATGACCGTGTATGATTCTGTGTAACCTTGAGACTTCTACACGGCCGTGCCTTGAAAAGACACGCCTTCATCAACCCGTATCCTTTATGACTTGTACAAGAGCAAGGGCCTTCTTATGGTTGTTCCAATCCTTTCCAACTTCATGATTGCTCCAATCCTTTCCGGCTTCGTGGACATCCTTTATCAACCCGTTAAGTGCTTCCTTGAATTGTTTCGCTCGATTTCTTGTAATCGGTCCAGGTGGCACTTCAAGAGGATCTACATTTCATTTTCTAGCTTGGCTCCCATCATGGATCTCATAATTCCCCTTCTCTTGAAAAGGATTTGTCCTCAAATCATCGTCTGCATCAAATGGACTTAGATTAGTAACATTAAACGTGGCACTTACTTGATACTCACCTGGTAAGTCTATCTTGTATGCATTATCATTGATGCACTCAAGAATTTGAAATGGTCCATCGCCTCTAGGAAGTAATTTAGATCGACGCTGAGTCAGTGGTGCTGCAATGGTGCTGAACTCCTTCACAAATCTCCTATAAAAGCTTGCTCGTCCATGGAAACTCCACACATTACTTACATTAGTTGGACTAGGCCATTCTTAGATCGCACAAATCTTTTCTTCATCAACTTGTATCCCCTGTGCACTAACAACAAAACCAAGAAACACAAGTTTGTCTGTGCAAAAAGTGCACTTCTTGAGGTTTGCACATAATTTCTCCTTTCGAAGAACTTCTAAAACATCCCTCAAGTGAGATATATGATCTTCCAAACTCTTGCTGTAAATGAGAATATCATCAAAATAGACAACCACAAATTTTCCAATAAAAGTCCTCAAAACATGGTTCATAAGTCTCATAAAAGTACTGGGTGAGTTAGTTAAACCAAAAGGCATTACTAACCACTCATACAATCTATATTTTGTCTTAAATGCGGTTTTCCATTCATCACCTTCTTTCATTCTAATTTGGTGATATCTACTTTTCATATCAATTTTGGAAAAGACACTAGACCCATGTAACTCATCTAACATGTCATCTAAGCGAGGAATGGGATGACGATACTTTACCGTGATGTTGTTGATGGCGCGGCAGTCAACACACATTCTCCATGACCCATCCTTTTTAGGCACCAAAATCATAGGCACTGCACATGGACTCATGCTTTCTCTCACGTACCCCTTCTCCATTAATTCATCGACCTGCCTTTGGAGTTCCTTTGTCTCCTCTGGATTGCTCCTATAAGCTGGCTTGCTTGGAATCGATGCTCCGGGTACAAGGTCAATCTGGTGCTCAATACCACAAATAGGTCTTTGGAATCTCCTTAGGAAAGACATCTTCAAAGTCCTGCACAATAGACACAATCACACTAGGCAAAGAGTTAGATAGTTCGTTAGTATTCAAACATGTTTCTTTAAAAACTAGTAACAACATAGGTTGCCTCATCACTAACGCTCTCTTTACTACACTCGCTCTTGCTATATAACTCTCCTTTTGCAAGGTTGCACTCTCCTTTTCACTCACCACCAAATTTGATTCCCCTACAACTTAGTCTCTCACACTCTTTCCAGCCTTCCTCTCTTTTTCCTTTTGATATTGACTTTTGTATTCCTTTTCTTTTTCATTGTCTTTTGCTCTCTCACTCTCCCTTTGCTTTTCACTCATCTTATGTTTTGCAAAAGACTGTTGTAGCTGCAACTGATCCTCATACACCTGTTTAGGTGTTAAAGGTTTAAGATTAAAGCTTTTCCCCTGGTGAACAAGCGTATACTTATTAGAAAAGCCATCATGAACAACCTTCATATCAAATTGCCATGGCCTCCCCAACAACACATGACATGCTTGCATTGGCACTACATCGCATAACACGTCATCCTCATACCTACCAATGCGAAAAGCAATCAAGGCTTGCTTACTCACCTTAGTCTCACCACTATCATTTAGCCACTGCAATTTATATGGACTAAGATGTCTAGTAGTCTTGAGTCCCAGCCTCTTAACAATGAAATTACTCACCACATTGGTGCAACTTCCTCCATCAATGATCAAACTGCAAATATGATCTCCTAAATAACATCTAGTATGAAATATTTTCTCTCTTTGCACCTCCTCCTCTTCCTTCACCTGCACATTCAAAGCTCGCTTCACTACTGCCACTAACCTCCCTATTGCAGGCTCCTCATCATCACCAGCATCCTCTAATGGAGGCATATCATCCTCTTCACTATCCCCCTTAGTCTCATACTCACTATCATCGCGCAGAATCATCACACGCCTATTTGGACATTGACTAGCGATATGGCCTCTACCTTGGCATTTAAAACATCTAATGTCACGATTTCTAGAAGTAGAAGAATCAGGGTTACCTTGGTTACCAGGAGTAGAACCCGCTTGCCTCAGCTCTCCTTTTGGTTTGGTGGGTAAAGGCTTTTCTTCCTTCTTCCATTGGTTAGTCTTCCAGGTGGATGAACCAGTACCCTGTTGAAACCGTGCATTACTACTACTTTTCCTCTTGTGCTGGTTCTCAACCTTTATAGCCATATGGACTATATCTTCCAATTCTACATAATGCTGCAATTCAACAACATTTTGAATTTCTCTATTCAATCCCGCAAGAAACCTAGCCATGGTAGCCTCTCTATCCTCCTCTACATTCGCCCTGATCATAGTAACTTCCATCTCCTTGAAATACTCATCCACACTTCGGCTTCCCTGCCTAAGAGTTTGCAATTTGTTGTGCAATTCACGATAGTAATACATAGGCACAAACCGCTTCTTCATCACCCTTTTCATCTCTTCCCAAGACTCAATAGGTAGCTCGCCATTCCTTCTTCTATTCAACATTAGTTGATCCCACCACATTATAGCATAATCCGAAAACTCAATGGCAGCAAGTTTCACTTTCTTTCTCCCACTATAGTTATGACAATCAAACACCATCTCTACCTTCTTCTCCCACTCTAAGTACGCCTCGGGATCATTTTTCCCTTAGAAAGGAGGAATCTTCATCTTTATGCTACTCAATTGATTATCCTCTCTATTCCTATCTCCTCTATCTTCCCAATCCCTAGTTCCTCTATTCCAACCACTATATCCTCTATAACTCCCGACAGAAGGCTCATCAAACTGATCATCCGACATTTCATCTCCACCCCTTTGTACTCTCCTAGAACGACTCTCCCTCTTACGCCCTTGGAAGATGTTTGTAGATTGCTCTAATCTTTGCTCTACCGTCTCATGAATTTGTTCCATTCCCTCATGAAACATTCTCTTCATCTTACCCCTCAACGCCTCAATTACTAACCTAGCATCAAACCTTCCCCTCTCACTTTCAGGAGAATGTTGCCTCGACATATTTCCTGCAAAAAAGATTAGTACTAATACAAATATATATATGATTAAACCTCACGATGCACTCCCTTACGTGTTTCGCTCAAATGATGATATCACACAGTCACTCGTGTATTCTCACAAACAATGATGATATCAACTCGCCAATTCCTCTTCTCAATTCTCTTGGAACTAACCCAAACTACACCAATTCCCTTCCGTAGAATTCAAAGCAACTATAGGGTTCATAAATTTCCTCTTTTTCTTTCCGAATTTTTTTTGTTGCCTTTGTTTGTTGCTCTTGATCACGTTTCTCTTTTCTTTTCTTTTTTTTTTTTGTCATGATTCTTCCCTTTTTTTTTTGTAACAAAATCGAATAGTAGGTACTACACTTTTAATAGACAATTAATACTATGAAATTGAATACTAACAATTGATATAAACGATTGGAGTTAGGGTTTTGATGTTACCTTCCTCAAACCGAATTGATGTTTTAACAAACCTAGGCTCTGATACCAAACTAATGCGAGATCGGTTTGATCGGATTCCTAACTGATATGAACCACGCCAACGTGTGACGAAACCCAATACCAATACGTTCGGAATTCGTTACCTAAGATGCCAAACACCCTCAAGTGGAAACCGCGACCCGTTGTCTATAAGTGAGACAAGAACCTTGGTATAATATGAAGACACCACAATCAGGATGAAAGACCGATTGATAAGTCGGGATGAACGCCACGGAAATAAAATCCGATAAGTTTTAGGTTAGTTCTTTAAAGAACCTAGAGAGGAATTCTCTCAAAAGTGTTTTCAAACTTTCAATGTTGTATGTTCTATATTCTAACCTTAGGAGCTTTATATTAGGGTTTACAATTCGTAACAATAAAGCCCAAAACGACATAACTTAGATAAGTTGCGTAAAAATCAACAAAACAAACATGTAGGCCAGCGGCCTTAGAGCCGGCCTTGAGCCGGTGTTGAAAATATACACGGTCGTGTACTTCTAGACGTGTATCTTTCTGTGGATTTTCTTAACTCCATACACGACCGTGCCTTTTAGTCGTATATATGACCGTGTATGATTCTGTGTAACCTTGAGACTCCTACACGACCGTGCCTTGAAAAGACACGCCCTCATCAACCCGCATCCTTTATGACTTGTACAAGAGCAAGGGCCTTCCTATGGTTGTTCCAATCCTTTCCAACTTCATGATTGCTCCAATCCTTTTCGGCTTCGTGGACATCCTTTATCAACCCGTTAAGCGCTTCCTTGAATTGTTTCGCTCGATTTCTTGTAATCGGTCCAAGTGGCACTTCAAGAGGATCCACATTCCATCTTCTGGCTTGGCTCCCATCATGGATCTCATCAAAGGATGTGTGTGGATAGCCATGCGATCAACAAGATCACAATTAGGTATAAATTCCCAATTCCTCGCATTGAAGACATGTTAGATAGGCTGAGTGAAGCGGTGATATTTTCGAAGGTGGATCTTAGGATTGGATATCATCAGATTCGAGTCAGACTTAGGGATGAATGGAAAACCACTTTCAAGACGAAGGAAGGGTTATACGAATGGTTGGTTATGCCATTCAGCCTCAGCAATGTTCCTAGTACCTTTATGTGCGTAATGAATCAAGTACTTAAACCTTTCATTGGTAAGTTTATGGTAGTATACTTTGATGATTTCTTAATATATAGCAAGACTGAGGATGAACACTTAGTGCATTTGAGAAGTGTATTAACTGTGTTGAAAGAGAATAAGCTTTATGCCAATCTCAAGAAGTGCATATTCATGTCAAAAAAGTTGTCGTTCTTAGTTTTTGTAGTGAGCGGTGAGGGCATAACGGTGGATGAGAATAAAGTAAGGGCTATTAAAGATTGACCTACTCCCAAAACGATCACTGAACCGAGGAGCTTTCTGGGGTTGGCAGGGTTTTATAGGCGCTTTATACGGCATTTCAGTACCGTTGCTGCCTCATCAACTGAGTGCCTGAAGAAAGGAAGGTTTCAATGGGGTGAGGAGGTTGAGTCTAGGTTTGCTGTGCTCAAAGAAAGATTGTGTAGTGTGCCAGTGTTGGCATTACCAGACTTTGACAAACTATTTGAAGTGGACTGTGATGCTAGTGGTGTGGGCATTGGAGCCATGTTATCTTAGGAGAAGAGACTTGTGGCCTTCCATAGTGAGAAGCTCTATGAAGCTAGGAGGAGCTGGTCCATTTATGATAAAGAGTTCTATTCCGTGGTCAGAGCTCTGAGGATGTGGGAGCACTACTTGGTAGGTAAAGAATTTATCCTGTACTTGGATTGTGTCGCTCTAAAACATCTGAGTAGTCAGACCTGTATCTGTAAAGACATGTATGCCAGATGGATCCAATTTCTGCAAAAGTTTCCATTCCGCTTGATGCACAAATTCGGGGTCCAAAATAAGGTGGCAGACGCATTAAGTAGGAGAGCGGATTTATTGGTCACCATGAGGGCTGAGGTGGTAGGTTTTGAGCAGTTGAAGGAACTGTATGAGGAAGATGTGGATTTCGGGACTATATGGAAAAAATGTATCAATCAAGAACCTAATGACAGTTACCATATCCTGGAGGGTTACTTAATGAGGGGAAATCAACTCTGTATTCCTGAATCATCCTTAAGGGAAAAGTTGATTAGGGACCTACATGGAGGAGGACTAGCCGGACATCTAGGGAGAGATAAGACTCTGACGGCAGTGGCTACAAGATATCATTAGCCTTAGCTAAGAAGAGATGTAGGGAGAATTGTGTAAAAGTGTTACGTCTGTCAGACATCTAAAGGACATTCTTAGAATACTGGGTTGTACACTCCGCTATCGGTACTTGAGAATATCTGGGAGGATCTATCTATGGACTTCGTGTTAGGTTTGCCTCGTACCCAACGAGGTACTGACACTGTTTTTGTGGTTGTAGACAGGTTTTCTAAGATGGCTCACTTCATTCCTTATAGGAAGATAGCTGATGCGCAGGGTGTTGCCAAGTTATTCTTTAAGGAGGTGATCAGGTTGCACGGGGTTCCTAAGTCAATTACTTTCGATAGAGATACCTGGTTTCTTAGCCACTTCTGGAGGATATTATGGTACATGTTCAATTCCTCACTTAATTTTAGCAGCACAACCCACCCTCAAATTAATGGGCAAACAGACTTGACAAACAGGACCCTTGGCAACTTAATATGAAGTATTTGTGGAGAGAAGCCAAGACAATGGGATTTGGCGCTTTCTCAAGCCGAATTCGCTTACAACAGTTCCATCCATAGAACTACTGGGAAATCTCCTTTTTCAATGGTCTATACAAAAGCACCATCTTACGCATTAGATTTATCTCTTTTGCCTAAGGGTGTAGAGTCCAATGTAGCTGCAAAACACCTGGCGGAACAATACCAAACTGTGGCATCCGAAGTGAAAGAGAAGATCTAGAAGGTTAATGAGAAGTACAAGAAAGCCGCAGACAAGCATCGAAAGAAAAAACTGTTTGAAGTGGGAGATCAAGTGATGGTGTTCTTAAGGAAAGAACATTTTCCCGTGGGCACTTATAGCAAATGATAACCAAAGAAGTACGGTCCTTACAAGATTGTCACCAACATAAATGATAATCAATATGTGGTCGGACTTCTTGAAAGTATGAAGATTTCGAAAACCTTTAATGTAGCTGATTTATCTCCATTTTACTCGGATGACAAATCTCTCTATCCTAAAGAGAACTCAAGGTCGAGTTCTTCATTGGTGGGAGAGAATGATGTGGACATCATTGTTGACACGGGTTGGCCGAGCGCGTCTTTTACAAGGCATGGCCGTGTAGTGAGTCTGGTTCTCCACAAAAACATACACGGCCGTATACATGGTTCACGGCATGGCCGTGTGTTGAGTCGAGATAATTCACAGAAACATACACGGTCGCATACACGACAAGGGGGCACGACCGTGTGTTGTGTCAGGAATATCCACAGAAGCATACACGACCTTATACACGGCCGTGTATAAACCAGATGACGGACGTGTATATATATATTTATTTCCATGTGTACATATTTATTTCCTTGTTAATTATTTTCCTACGGACTATAAATAGCCTTTAGGCATTTTAGGGTTAGTTTTTAATCTTTGTCAAAATATACATATTTAGAAAAGAGTTTTCTCTGCTTTCTCGTTTGTGCGTAATTGAGATTTTCTAGGAATAAACTCAGATTATTATTTGTTTATTCGTGAGATCCAATCCTAGAATTGGTCTTGTGTTTGTATGCTTTCCTCGCTGCGTCATGTTCTATTCAAATTATCATCGTTTTACGCTTTATTATACGTAAATAGTCTCGATCTTGTAATACATATAATTCCAAGAAAATTTGAGGGTTGTGGCCCCTTCTCTCTTTGTTTTGAGCCATAGCTCCTACACAGAATTCCGGCAGTGCTTGTACAGATTTGAGATTTGATCAATAACAAATTGTCTTCATATGGGATCCTATGTTATACTGTTAGCCCTATGTATATTTTCGGTGTGAGATTTGGACCTTTAATGGCGAAAGAAGGAAACCCCTTGATTTTAGATGGTCGATCGCAAGGAAAACCGCAACATGCTTGCTCGCATGCATCTCCCCTTTCAATGCATTCAAATGAACGCATCAGACATGTTATTAGTTGGGTTTACGTCGACATTTTTGCATTAAAAACACACAATAAAAAAGACATACAGACTGACATGATTTTAAGCCGTAGAAGCATTTTGAAGAGAAAAATTTCCATTTACGTAAACGAATATATTGTTAAATCGGTCTTAGTTATATTTTGCAAGTTTTCTCTTTTCAATATACTCTGGTTGGATGATTATGAGATAAGTATTAGGGGTTAGTGTGTTTAGGAGTGGATAAGGTATAAGATCCTATTCGTATCCTATTTTATAAGGTATAAATTTTTAATTTTTGGAATCAAAATTTATTTTGTAGCACTTTGGACGGTTATTTTATGGAATATTTAAAATTTATTTTTTTTATAAATTTTAAATTTATGTAATATTAAAAATAATAATCTATATATGAATTATAAATTTTCAATATGCAAAATTTATGGAACTTGTAACAAAATATGTGAAATTTAAAAAAAAAATTACCTTAATTATTTTAAGATCTACAATTTTACTACTTAGCAAATAAAAAATAATAAGGTAAATGGATAGAAAACCAAAAGTTAAAGAGGAAAATAGGAAAGAATAAGAAAAAGAAAAAAGAAAGGATAGTATTAAGTTTAATCATTTAAGGCTATTAATTTACGAATTTAGGCTTTTTTATTAAAATATTTATTGAAAAAAATTATAATATTATTATTTATTATTCATTTATTAATATTATTTAATAATATTTTATAGGATAAGTATATAATATATTAGAAGCTATATTCCATATATCATAAAGTACAGGTTTTAGGATAATTATAAGGTAAGAAAATTTCATATCTATACCTTACCTTATTACCTTATGAGAATAAATTGCAAAAAATCTATACTAATTTGTATCTAAAAACCCGCTTACCCCTAATAAGTACATATGAGAAGTTTTCTATGCTTATAGTAAAGTATAATTAAAAATTATATGATATTTTAGTTAAAATATTTTATATTTTAAATAAATTATTTGAGTTTTTTTATATTTAAATCAAAATTCAATCGAATCATTTAACTTTTTATAGTTATTTCTCCATTTATATAAAAATTCAATCAAATCTATATCTAAAGCAAGTCATTTCATGAGCCTCTACGTTTGTCTTGTGGCATTAGAAAATGACCTACTTATAATGTGTCGATTTAATTGAACTTCAGGGATTCACTTGGTATTAAAACATTAAACGACCAACTTAAACGTGCCGATTTAATTGAACTTTATTATAAATATAGAGCATTTAAATAATTTATTTTAAAAATAGAGATTTAATTGAATTTTGTTACGTCTTTTGTGTACGTATCCCCAGTGATGTTGTTGGAAGAATCACGTTTTTTACTTTTCATAGGTTTTTCGGAAGTCTCGTGCTCTTGGCAGCCACAAAAGCAGCTCTCCTGTCAAAAATTATTGTCGATCATTTCCCGGTGCCAATATAATACTCAAAATTATGATTGAGCTTCAGTTTTACTTTTTGGCATGGAACTAATCATTTTCATTACACGTAAAGCATTTATTCATCGTAAGAGAGTAGGAAGGAACTAGGAACAGACCATCTGGCCAAACTAGTTTGAATTAATGCAATATATATATGAGGAAAGAAAGGCTCCCAGTCCTAGGATCCTCTGTTATTTGTCAGTATCCAACAATAAACATATTATAATAGCGAATTATGATACTAATCATATCAATATAAAATTACGAAAACACAATCACAACGGCGGCTTTCCGATAAGCGTTGCATGGAAATCTTGCGTTGAAAAAAATAAAATTCTTTTGGAAAATCTCTCGTATGGCCACTAATTAGGTATATATGCATATATGCGTGTGTGGATGATATTCTAAACCAAATAATATTCAGAAAACCTTTTATTTTTTTTTGGTTTTTTTAAATCGAGGAGTAAAGATGCAGTTAGGAATGGGTTTGTGCATTTTTCACTCTTTATAATTTAATTAATCTGATTTTCAACTATGCTTTTCAAGCTACCGTTATCATTTCATTTTGCTGAATGAGTAGGTCACTTGTCCGACTTGATGGGTAGGCTCGAAAATGGACAAGCGCAGTAGACAGGGTCGGCGAATAAATCTCGGCAAGATCCTCTTTTTTGGTTGGGTCATGTATAAGGTTATAAAAACAAAAAATGAAAAGCCTATTGGCTTCATATAAGTAAAATATATTTCATACAATACTAAATAAATATTACCAATATTAATAAATTTTAGTTTTTTTATCCAAAAAAGGAAACTTTTTCTTTTTTTACTTCGTCCTTTGCAATAATTAGACGACTTTCAAATATCCTTACAGTCGGTATATTAAAGGGGTTAAAAAAGAAAAAAAAAAAAAAACTTAAACAAGCCAAACCCAAGCCCTTCTATGTCCATTATTCAACGATACGATTATCCATAGAAGGAGATAAGAGTGATATTTACATGAAAAGCCAAGAGGGAAAACTCGTGCCCACAAAGGTTGTCGTTGGTGGTGGGAAAAGAAAGAGAACTCAAGGACCTAGCCGACAATTATCCGCGGCAACCTAATTATCCGGGGAAGAATCAACGTTACTGTCCTTATGCATAATGCTGACATAGCTTTATACAGCTGGGAAACACAAGATACAACTTGCAAACCCACGCTTCAATAATGTACATACAAACCTAAGCCTAGGGATTCAAAAATGTAGCATCATTTAATAGAAAGTGGAGACAGATGGGTCCAAAAAAATTGAGTCATCAACTTGACCATGCACACGACAGACATGTCTTTTGTCGCAAAACTTTCAAGTTGGTAGGGTAGGTACCAGATGGAGACGTTTCTAGCCCAACTTCCACTTGTCTATGAAGCGAAAAGCGATGGCACGTATTCAATTCAATCCACACACGGCTTTGCATGTATTTGCTTATCACATGGACATTGGTCGTAGGTGATACCCGTTCTTGCATAAGCACATGTCTTTATCTGTTGAATTTAAGAAAAAAAAATAAAGAAAGCTGATCTGCTTATCAACACTTTCCCATGCGGCTTTCACAGCTGTCCTTTTATTATTATTATCATTGTTTTTGCAAGTTGAGGGGTTTTAATATTTCTCCGCCAATCCATAGTTTTCTCATTGATGTCTTGATAAGCACAAATTGACGTTGGAGGGTTGCTAGGAAGTTTACTGAAAGAAGAATCCGATTCATCAAGTTGATTATTGTAGTTTGAGTGTATGAACTTTATCTTATCTCTCCGTAAATAAATAATAGTGTCATAAACGCAACACCAAGTTCTGGAAATCACTACATATTAGCTGTGAAACCAAATGTGTTCCCTAAAGTGGTGTCGAGTAACACTAGATCTCGTCTCGCATTTTGACTAACTTTGGAGGCTTTCTCATCACGATTGATTGAGACCGGTTTTATTTTCAGAGCTTTCGTGACTATGACAAACTTGCAATGACAGTGACGGTGGTTTTTTAAGTCACCAAAATCGATCATATAATTGAGTCCAACCGGTTTGGATTGGAGTGGAGTATTAGCATAACAGATATGGTTGAACAAAGATGAATGGGGACATATGCTGGTCGGTCGGTGCAAGCGCTGCTCTGATCGATAGTGGATGGATCCAACCAATTGGTAGGAGGCTGGTCAATCTGTGCCTTCTGATGCTCCGTGTGTCTGTATTTTTGTTTTCCTATTATAGTTGTACTAGTGTATTTTGAACTTAGGCTATTTTGGGGCATTTGTATAGACTTGTAATAGGATTTTACTATTAATATGCATAAAAGAGAGTCGATAATGTGCCTAAACGCTTATATAACACAGAAACACCAAGTTTGTTTGAGGTTTTCTACACACATCATTGCTAGCGTGCTTTTCCCATTCCTTTCATCTTTTTCTCTTTTGTTGGTTTACTCACGTTATGTTGTTTGATCATTGTAGTATTGATACATAACAACTTCGTCTAGATCACATCATCGAGGGTGAGTACAAAATTGAACTAAATCCGACAACAAAATTACAAGTTCTAGTTTTTTGCAAGCTTAGTTAAGTTACATGAACCAGAAAATTGTTGAGAAAGGGGTAGAGGCTGGGATTAAGGAGGGAAAGAAACACTAAACTTGTCATATAGATATTGGGCTAGCCCTCATCTCATCTCTTAAGCCTTAGAGAAAGGCCAAGAAGATAAAGTAGAATCATATGGTGGGACAGGTGGTGCATCGGGCAAACCTTGAAGGACCTATAAGGAGCCTTAAATTTTTTTTTTTCTAATTTAATTTATATTATGTTTAACTTACTTAATACATGTTACTTGACATAAACTAAAATTAAGAAAAAACTTGACTTTTAGAAAATTATTTAAAAAATGTTTAGAAATTGGAGAGGACACCAACACAGGTGGGAAAGTAGGAAATTAGGGTCATTTTGCAAATTTTCTATGATACAATGATTTTTTTTTTAAAAAAAAAAAGTAATTAAGGACGAAGTTACCCACTTAAAATTTTCCAAAGACAATAATTAAAAGGTTTATTTCAAAATTTCCTTCGATATAATAATTACAAACAAATATGCTCAAAAGGATTTTTTTTTTCTTGAATTATAAAGTTTAGGGCTTTCAAGAAATTATCACGATTTTCATTCAAATTTTATGAGAAAATCAAAAGAGTTAGATGAAGTTATTCCCTAAAGTTTGTTTTTCAAATTTAAAGTATTAGGACTTTTATTTAATAATAAACTTGATTTTAATAATTTAGGTTTAATCATTAAAGTCAAAACACTCACAAACTTGTGCCTTGAAACTTAATGAAATATTGGAGATAGGCTAAAATAATTGCATAGCCCATAAATTGGAGTTGAAATGGATTAAATGGGCTCAAAATTAGTCTAAGCACATACGTTGAAAGCCTAAATGCAAGAATAAGAATTTATTTAGCCCAAATAGTAGGAGGCATGGTCCAAAAACTCAATCCTTAAGCTATTATAACAAAACAAGTAGACCAAGCCTAAGCTCATGGGAACAAAACCAACAACACCTACGATTTTGTAGCACACAAATTAATGCCTACAAAACTTTCAAATGGTTTTAAAAACCATGAACTCATATGTAGATGCATGGAAGACAAATGGCAAACATGCATCTTATGGGGTTAGGCTACTAACAAGTGAATGAGATGAGTGAGCTATAACTAGGAACAGGCCTAGAGAGGGGCTCATAGGGGCCCTAGCCCCTTCAACCAAAAAAACTACCTCTTATACTTCTAGGCTACTATTAAATATTTGATTATAAAATGCCAATCAAAAGAAAGTACAAAAATAAATATAAAGCCTTTGTTTATGAGTCAATCAAGCCTACAATATAATTAATGCCCTAATCCCACAACTTGCATTTTTAATGAAGACATGTGTTAGTTACTATAGAAAGTAGCAACCATTCAATTAATACATTCTTATCAATTATTATCATGCCTTATTTTTTTTTCCAAACCCTTCACACCTAATTGATTGCTTTCTCTTTCTCCATCCTATCACTTATTACTTTAACAATATTTAAGGAAATGTGTCTTTTATAGTGATTTTAAACTTTAAGATTTTTAATTGTAATAAGTAAATTTAAAGTTGGTTGATGTGATTCAATTTTTTTTTTTATTTTCTAAAAGAATCCATAAGAATAATTTCCCTTTTTTTATTAATAAATGCAAAGAACTTTTCAAATTTAAATTCATTCAAATTGTATTTCAAAATTGAAATTACTATATTTATAACTTATTTTGAAAATATTGATGATTTATCTAATTTGTCAAAACAATCTTTTTTATTGATTTTCTTGTTTCTTAATAGGGAGTAAACAATTGAAAATAATATAGGAAAATTATATTTTTAGTTCTCCATGTTTGACAACTCTTCTATTTGAGTCTTTAACCTTTTTTTCCCCTCTTATTTGATTCCTCAATGTTTTCTAACATTTACAAACTAAGATTTTCATTAAACCATAAAAGCATTCTTTTTAATAGTAAGAACCAGAATAAAATATTGTAAGTCTTTCAGCATTGAATTCTCAAACTTTATTCTATACTTTGTTTTCATAATATAAATATTATTGCAGTGTGTGTGTGTTTTGGTTGGTCTTTTTTCTATTTTTTTTTTTTTTTTTTTTGTGATTGTTCGTATTATTTCCAATAATTATTAATAAAAATAGTATAAATGATAAATATTTAAATCAAATATAATTTAACTTATATATAACAACATATAGATATCTATAATATTTTTATATGACTTAATCTATACAATAAATTGTATTATGAATAAAAATACACAATTTGCAAAATATGACACCATGTCCATTTCTAGATATGTCATAAATGTTTATCCAAAACATAATAAGTGTCATGCATCATATTATATATCACAATTAAGGCTCTTATAAAAATATCGTATGTAATACTATGAATTTAGTAATTCTAATGATGTTGATCATGGCCCCCCTTATCCTTTCATCTTGCAATTGTCCCTAGCTATAACCACAAAAAGAGAGAAAGAATCTATTAAAAATTATTTTAGTTGTATAAAAATTAACTTAGAAAATAAGAAAATTAAGAAAAAAAATCAAAATAGGTACTGACCCTAGTTAACTTGTCAAACCTAACAGATAAATTCTATTATAGATACTCATATAAGGTACTCCACCATATCTACACCCATAGCTTAGGGATATGTGTTAAATAGATCTTGCAAGCCATAAGAACTATA
Source organism: Laguncularia racemosa (assembly GCA_037954665.1). Classification (NCBI taxonomy): domain Eukaryota; kingdom Viridiplantae; phylum Streptophyta; class Magnoliopsida; order Myrtales; family Combretaceae; genus Laguncularia; species Laguncularia racemosa. The sequence continues at coordinate 1,501,315 of JBBMOL010000018.1, read as the reverse complement.
GGGATACAAGCTACCATTTCTTAGATAGGTTCCACTCACATATTATGTAACATGCAAATACAACCAAGTTGGTAGCTTATACCCCTACAGTTTTTATGGCTTGCATGATTTACTTAAAACATATGCCCAAGCTACAGGTGTAGATGGTGAAGTACACTATGTGAATATCTTATCAAATATTAAATGAATGCATGAAATCAAGCTATATGAATGCAATAGCATATACAATCAACCGAAAACTATACATAACCAAGAATATAATTTTCCACTTTGACCTTAGGTCGGGAAGTTCTACTCATTCACATGTGTCAAAACTATTGTCAACCTTAGGTTGTACTATCCGTATTTTTTTTTAAATATATATGTATATATATCACTCAAGTATCAATGAGCGTATTCATGGTTGTTAAAATCTCAATTCTACTCTTATGATTCTAACAATTTTACGATTTCATAATGCATTTCCTAGTTATCCTATACAAATCTTTTTTTTATATATATTATAACTGAGTAGAATATCAATTAAATCCTTAAAATTGGTAAAATCATGATTCTATAAGGGATTTTATGATTCTATGTATTTTAGAGTTTTTAACTTAATACTCTTACTTAACAAGCTTTTAAGCTAGCTCATTACACTTCCATTACTCTTTTCTTAGCCTCTTGTTATGTTTTAACTTAAGAAAATATACTTTCCACCTTATATCTCCTTTTCTCACATTTGAACAACACACCTCAATCTTTTGCCTCTTCTTTTCACTCAACTTCAAATATGAAATCCTGTTTAGCTTTCACAAATTAGAGGACTCAATCTAATTTCCAACAACTAAAGCTCTCATAACTTTCTCATTAGATCAAGTACAATCCATCATTAACCTTAACTTTTAACTTCAACTTGCAATTTCCCCCATTTAAGTATGTTTGAAGTTAAAAAGCTTTACTTTGAAATTAAGATATGCTAATTTAGGAAATATTTTGTAAATTTAGAAGTTAAAGTTACAAACTCATTGTTGGCTTGGTAACGGTGAAAGGGAAAATAAAGAGAAGTAGTCAATATATGAATTATTATATTATACCTTAAGTGGTTGTGGTTATTTCATGTTTAGCATATTCGAGAATTTATGAGTGGAAGTGCCAAATGCCAATTCAAGGTAAGAGCTTGAAGTATTGTAACTTGTAAATCTTGTTATTGTTGTAAGTTGTTGGTTTTAAGTCTTATGTATCTTAATTTTCATATTAGGCAATTCACATTTTGGTGTCATTAGCACCAAAGAAAGGATTAGTTGGATATCCTTTCAAATGTAAGGGATAAGGAAAAAGACAGAAGTGATATTTTGGAGGAAGTTGGTGTATATATAAATTTAGAGAGTCATGGAGTTAAGATGATTTAGAAATTCATGATATTGGTGTTGTTGAAAATTAAGTATGAATTGATACTTCAAAAAACTTAAAATTAGAAAATATGGATATTATCAATAGCATTAACACTAACAATATTGGCCATGATGATGATGAGGACGACAATGATGATGATGATGGTGGTGATAGAAGAGATAGTAGTAGTTTTGATAATGACAAGCAACTGATTATTTGTTTTAATTTTATATTTTCATTGTAATTACTCATGTAGCAATGATTTATATTAGCACTTATATTATAATTTTATGGATTTGCATAATAATTTATAATTGATTATTTTTATTAAACTTATATTGTGACTAGAATTTGTAATAAATTCCATTATCTTGTCATGTATTGTAAGTTTTTTTTATTAAAACTATCATAATTAAATTTATAGTTTTTGAAAGCTAATTTATACAAATTGTAGAATTTTGCGATTTTACAATTTGATTATATGAACTGATTCTATAGACCCCCTAACAACTTTAAATGAAATCTCAATTTTGATAACCATGAGCATATGCATAAAATAAAGGGTCATAGCTATGTGGAGCCTTCACAATCAACTGCACCCTTAAGTGATGAATCCCACACTAGTCTCCAATCAAAGGATAACACTTCTTGATATCACTTAGTTTCCAATTATTAAAGAAAGGTAACTTCATAGAATCTAAACCTCCCTATGCCCTATACATTCTATCGTGTAATGTCGACACCTTTAAATAAATAAATTCTATGCCATACATGTCTAATTGATTACATCGTTGAATATAGTTATTAAATACATTTATTTATATGTAGTCAATCACAATGTTTTCCTTTTCATTTTTCATTTTTTTTTTTGTATTTGCAGATTTACATGTAGCTACAATTTTTATTAACATAGGCACATCACCATTTGAGGATAAGTTGATTTACTTAGTCTAACTATAATTCTCCATGCATGTTTCAATTTTTAATTGTATTTAGCATATGATAGTGGGTGCACCATACTACATTACACATACAATCATTCATCTCGAGTAGATTGTTGGTAGAGAAATCTTTAAAGTAGACATCACTTAAACGAATAACAAGTAATTAGGCATCTAATAAACTAAATGCAATTGACAAAGTTTACTCATTTTTCTCGATCCAAACCTAGATTTTGAATTAATATAGTTTAGTTATTTTAATTCCATCATTGATAAGGTTAATTTTTAAATTTAGTTAATTGATTATATTAACTTGTAAGTTAAATATAGTTTTCTAAATTTAAAGGATATTCTATTAAGTTAATGAAGTATGGGATTCATGAAATAGAATTTTTTATTTCTATAGTATTTCTTTCCCACTTTATGAGTGATTAACTTATTAAGTTAAATTTATTTTCTTTAAGTTAATGAAGTTAGTTAATTTACAGTTATATAATTTTTTTTCGATGTAAAAGCACTACATATATTTTCCAATCATAAACATAACATACAAAGTTCAACCACCTGACAAAAATATTTCTAGATGCAGTAACATCATTCCTATTTACAAGAGACTTTGTTTTTCTATACAAACCATAACCCATGATATCTTCCTCTAAAAGCAGCAATACTTGTTGAGGTGGAAACATCCAAATGTTCTTCTTCTTCTTGAGTTTGAGCAAAAGAAGCAAAAAAATTAGCAACCTTACTACATTCTCTTGGTATAGCTTCAATTTTCAACTCCTTGAAGAGAGACAACTTTGCCATATAAGCCATAAGGCACATTATAAAATTTCATTTGCATAATAGAAGAATTAAGCCAAAGAGCACAGTAGCCCTATTATCCATATTTATTTCAATCTTTTCAAATCCTAAATTAATAAAATGACATAAACCCCAATAAATGCTATATATAATTCAGTTAGCAAATTTTTAATTTTCCTAAATGTTTTGTAAATCCCATCACCTATCTTCCTTGAGCATCACGAATAACTCCTTCAATAGTTACGTGATTATTGTGTTAAAACTGATTTCCATCTATATTCAACTTTATCCAACCATCTTTTAGTGGTTCCATTGAAGATTAACATAGTTGATATTGTGAAATTATTTTCTATTGCCTCAAATGCACTGAATTTTATGAGCAACTCGTCTTATGATTTGCAACAAGTTTTCTTGATAGAAGTTAAGGCTCAATAATTTCTTGTTTCTGAACCACCAACTCTTTCATAACATAAAACCAAAATAAAATTCCTTTGGTGGATAAATGTTTGATAAGTCTTTTCTCCTAATTCTCACATTACATTTTACCCATTGCATAAAGTTTCCCTGTATGTGATTATGATTTTTATGAAAAGTTTCCCATTGAAAAAAAAAAAATTACCTTGATTTTGACATTCTTGGAAGGCATGCCATAGATCTTCCTATTAATCATATGATAGAGAGGGCATTGAGCATCTTGTTTGATCTTACTTTGTATTAAATTTTTAGCTGTAGGAAGACTATTATTGCATATCCTCCATAAAAATAATTTTATTTTTAGAGGCAAAGGATTCCTCCATATCTATTCCCAATCTTCACATTCTTTCTCATAAGAACATCTAAGGTAATTGTAGATATCTTTCAAAGAAGGTTTATATCTTGCACTAAAATTAAATGCCTTATCATCACTCTTGTCCTCCTTAGAACAATGGGACCAATTTTATCGACCAAAATTTCATTGATTAGAAATCCATTTTCTCCTCATTCCATTTTCTCTAAAATTCAACAATCAAAAACTGATAATGATATTGAATCATAATGTATTGGTCCTTTAAATAACTCTCTTAAAGAAAAATCCCTTGCCCGTTTCTCAAACAAAAAATTGTTGTACGAAACCATTACCCAAATTAGTTATTCTTGAATTTTGCGACCAATGTTGCATGTTAACAATTTCTCTAGTAAGTGGGGATGCTCTTCTTGCATTTTGTGAGCTTATATTCCTCCATTAGTTTTAATAGTTATCTTTAACCAATTTTGTCCATAATACTTTCCTATTCTTCAATTTCCATGCTTTATTTTTTATTCACAAATTAGTTAGTCTTAAACCGCCTCTCTCTTTTAGCTTTGTTATCTTATCCCAATTTATCTAGTGTACTTTTTGACTTTCTTAGTTCCCATTCCAAAGAAAATTCTTGATCACTTTATCTACCCTTTGTGTTAACTTGGCTAGAAGCTTATTAACCTGCATGTAATATATTGGCAATGATTCCAATGTTGTTTTTGCAAGTAATAATCTTTTGACCATGCTTAAATTCCTCGTTTTCTAATCACTTAGTTTTTTTCATGCTTTTTCCACTATCAAAATCAGCTGAGACATGATTGGAGTTTTGCCTTGTAACATAGGATAACCAAAGTATTTACCAAAATCTAAGACTAATCTAAACCTAAAGATTTTACCAAAGACCTTTTTGTGTCTTCATCTACATTAAGTTAAAAATAAATAGATGATTTTGGAGTGCTAACTTTCAAACCTAACATGAAGTGAAAATCATCCAACACCCCTTTTATTATAACAAGATTTTCTTGATTAGCTTTTGCTATAAAGACTACATAATCAACAAACATTATGTGAGAAATTTGCAAAGAGCTTCCTTAAATTTGGAAAGGGAACCATCGTCCTTCATGAACTTCTTTGTCTAACATGCAACTAAAAAATTCCATCCCCATTATAAATAAATAAGGAGATAAAGGGACTCCCTATCACAATCCTCTAATAGGAGAGAAAATTGGAAGAGGATTTCCATTTACCAAAATTTCAATTGTGGTAGAACTAATACAATTGCTTATCAATTTTCTCCATTTTTGTGGTAAATTTAGACTAGCCATTGCCCAATATATAAACCCCCATTCCACTATGTCATGAGCTTTTTCCTAATCAATTTTAATTAAAATCCATTTTTCTTAGCTTTCTTTTTCTTGCAATGTGAAGAATTTCATTCATGAGAATGATATTATTAGTTGTTTTTCTTCCAAGAATAAATCTTGCTTGACTTGGATTTATAATGGTATCCAAGTATTGTCTAAGTCAACCTACTAGTATTTTTTATCAAGACTTTATAAAGAGTTGTGCATAAACCAACAAGTATTTTTGACAAAACTTTATAAAGAGTTGTGCATTACCAATTGGTCAAAGCTATTAAGGTGATTCAATGGTTCCTTGCTCGGAATTAACACTAATTGTGTTTGATTCAATTGCCAAGGGATAAATCCTTCATTATAGCATTTTTGAATTAATTCATCTATAGAAGCATGAATGAAATCCCAACATTTCCTAAAAAAAAAAAAAATGCATGAAGCCCATCATTCCCTAGAGCTTTCCAAATACCAATAAAGCAAAGAGCTTTCCAAATTTCTTCAATGATGATTGGTTTTTGAAGTTCCAGCTTAGCTTCTTTCGAACCTCATGAAATTCATGAGAAATAATGTTGTTAATATAGCCCAACTCCTTTTGAGTATAAAAAAGGTTTTGAAAGAATTTGTGAATATTTCATCTTATTCATATTTCCATACTCCCATACTATTTTTCAGGGTTCAACACTAGAGAGATAATATTTTGTATTCCTCTCACCATCTTTGATCCATTGAGTTTTGCTTTCATTTTCCAAAGCCATTCTTCTCTTCCCAAAACTTTGTTCAACTCATCTCTTAGCAATTTTTCATGTTGTAGGAGATCACTTTGTGGACTATTTGCAAGTTGTTGGTCCAAAGCTTTTAGTTGAGATAAAATGTCTATTTTGTACTTGCACTATTCCAAACACATTTTCATTCCACTACCTCATGTGTCTAGGTAGTAGATCAATTGCTTTTAAAACATCATTACCATTCTCAATCCAAGCTTGTTTAATTAAGGATAAACAAGTAGGATGAGAAAACCACATAATTTGAAATCTAAAACTTGACTTCAATAATTAAGTCTTGTCTCTTTGGTGACCATTAGTAAAGACATATACTATCACACCAATTTGGGCATATGATCAGAAGGCCATTTGGGCAAGTGAAAAATTCTTGATTTAGGGTATAGATACCCCAATGCACTACTACACCAACCCCTATCTAACCATCTTTGGATAAGTGAAGTAATATTTTGTCTATTGACCATGTATATCTTGGCTCGCTATATCCCATGTCTACTAGTCCACTTTCATTCATGCAAGACATATACTGATGGGCTCCATTTCACGTGAATTCGCCTCCTCTCCATTTTTCATATGGGTAAATTATATCATTAAAATTACCTATCATGCACCGTGGTTTATTATTAACTAGCCTAGCAAAATTTCGAATACTATTCCACGAAATTGGTCGTAAAGATAGATCAATTGATGCATAAATGGTAGAGAAAAACCATTGGATGTCAGAATTTGTAACCTTTGGTTGATCACATTCACTTCTAGCACTTGGGAATCCCACATTATTAACACACCTTCGCTCAGACCAATTGCTTCTATACGTAAAAACCATCGAAAGGGCAGAGATAGAAAAAGGAATGAGCGAAAATACCATCCATCCTTGTTTCCAGGAGCACATCATATATTATCAGGCATATATTCCTGAGTTGCCTCAGTGACGACAATTTGTTTTTGTATTGAGAGTTAAGTCTTCTTACATTCTACACAATAATTTTGATAGGTTGAATCGAAGAAGGAATTAATGTGTTCTCCATCTGCATGGCTAACACTTTATACATCAACACATCATTGGTTATTTGAGCCCCTACTTGAGCTTGTAGAATGAAATTTGCTACGATTTCGTTGTCACCAACAGCATGAGAGATTCCCCTCTATTCAGAATAAGTAATGCATTGGTCTCAGTTTCTTGAGCCTCCAAACCGCAGGTAATGGAAAGTTGGGAACCCCTCTGCCTGGAATTCAGAACAATTGCACCACCACAAACTTGATTGTTTTCTCCATTTGGCCACTATAATCTCTGGTTCGTTTCTCCCTTCGGCATTGGTACCGGCATGAGAGCTAGATACTCATAATTCTTAAAATCTCCCTCGTTCTAGTGAGTGTAGAAGTTCCCTGAGGCTTAGAAATTCTCACATGAATCCACGGCACTCAATGAATGAATATATTGCTCCATCTGACTTCCTTAACATCTATCAGTACCCTCTCCCACTGATCCTGAATTGTATATACAAGAGCCAATATTTTGGCTCTAGCCAAGGTATACTGGAGTTTGGATGCAATATTTTGAGGTTGAAAACTATCACTACTTTGAGTTCCATGGTGATAAAGTGATCTTGCTAATTTATTGACACTTGATATTCAAAGATGAGAATTGAAGGAGGGCCAATGTTTTGCTATTTATATTAGCTTGAAGAGCAAACCCTTCCTCTAAAATGCTATTTTTAGTCGTATCATGTGTTGGGGTCATTTCTTCAAACAAACTCTCTTTCATTATCTATTCAACTCCAGTTATTTCCTCTATTGACGATTGTGCAATAATTTCCGAAGTAATATTTGTTAAAGGTTTTTTCGGAGACCATTTTTCCTTCCTATTGGTGGAGAATTTTTCCAACCTATGATTAAATTTATTTAAATTGGCGTAATTATTGTTAGTAGAAGAAACTGGCAGCTTTAACCCGTCATGACTCTTGGAATTTGAACTTGATTCAATATTTTCCAATATGTTTCTCCAGCCCCATGGTTTATGACAACGTTTAACTATGACAATTAACAAACCATGGATCAAAAAGGCTCTTTTCCCCTCTGCACTTTTTCCATAGCTCATGTCCAAAGATATACAGCAAAAGGATATCTTTTCCATATCATTTCCAAGCAACCAAATCCTACAAACTAGGAAAACAAATCCTATTCTACCGAAAAATAAAATACAAGATATATATGCTATATTTACATACCATATTTACAGAATAAATCCCACACAATTATCTCAATACCCCCCTCAAGTTGGAGCATGGAGATCACAAATGCCCAACTTGTATAAGAGCATATCATACTCGCGCTTCCCTAATGCTTTGGTAAAAATATCAACAAATTGTCTCGTTGTAAGAACAAAAGTAGGATAGATCATCCCATCAAGCAATGCATCCCGAATGAAGTGACAATCCACTTCGATGTGTTTGGTGCGCTCATGAAATACTGGATTTTGAGAGATATGAAGAGCAGCCTGACTATCATAAAATAGCGTTGCTGACTGCGTATGAATAACACCAAGATCAGATAAAACACTCTTCAACCACTTGACTTCACAAGTGGTCATGGCCATTGAACGGTATTCTGCTTCGGCAGATGATCGAGATACAATATGCTGTTTCTTTGTCTTCCATGAGATGGGGGACAAACCTAAAACACCAACCATCCAGTAAGAGAGCGACGAGTCAATGGACATCTCGCCCAATCTGCATCACACTAACCAGTCAAAGTGAGATCGCCCTTACTACGCAATAAAATACCCTGACCTGGTTTAAATTTGAGATACCGAACAATGCATAATGCTGCATCCTAGTGATCTTTCTGTGGCTGCTACATAAATTGAGACAAGACATGTACACAATAAGATAATTCTGGCCTGGTAAAACACAAATAAATTAATTGGCCAATAAGACGTCGCTAAGGCTCGGGATTATTCAACAAAGTGCTGGTTGATAGTGCCAGTCGATGGTTTTGCTCCATCGGAACTCCTACGGGCTTTGCCCCAATCAAACCTGCTTCTGAAATAATATCCATGGCATATTTTCGCCGACACAAGAAAAACCCTTCGGGACTATGTGCCACTTCTACCCCAAGAAAATATTTGAGAACACCCAAATCTTTCATGTAAAGACAGGTGCTCAAGTAATCCTTAAACTTCTGAATTGCTGCACTATCATTCCCAGAAACAATCAAGTCATCAACATAAACCAAGATGTTCAGTCGTAACTCACCTTGTTACAAAGTAAACAAAGAGTAGTCCACGTAGGATTGTGTGAAACCATAGATTTTTAAAGCAGCAGACAGTTTCGCGAACCAACAACGAGGAGCTTGTTTGAGCCTGTACAAGGACTTCTGCAATTTGCACACCTTATCTCGTCTTGCAACTCGAAAACCAGGGGGTAACTTCATATACACATCCTCCTGTAGATCTGCATGGAGAAATGCATTGTGGACATTCATCCGGTGAGCCTCCCAGTTCTTGATCACAGCGATAGCCCAGAAAATATGAACAGTAACCATCTTTGCTATAGGGGCAAATGTTTCTGTATAGTCTACTCCTTTCTCCTGGTGATTTCCAAGTATAAACAAACGCGCTTTATAGTGTTCCACCGTACCATCAGATCGATATTTGACTTTGTACACCCATTTACAACCCAAGGCCTTCTTATTAGGTGGTAGGTCAGTAATACGCCATGTTGCATTGTTTTTGAGAACATCAATTTCTTGCTGCCTCGCAATCCTCCATTTTTCATGTCGAACAGCTTGAGAATAACTAGTAGGTTCTTGTTCACCATGTAAAGCTGCAAGAAAAGCTTGTGTCACAAAGAAAATCTATCACAATTCACATAGTGTGCAATGGGATATGGGTTACCTGAGGTAACAAAGTCTCGTAGTAGTACTGAAGTCTTACGATTCCGGTGGCCACGTCCCAACAATTCTTCATCACTAGAAACATCATTTTCAGCACTTCCATCTTCGGTTGTAGAAGGAAGAGACGTTAATACTGTTGTCCTATCACTTTGTTCAACTGACACAATTTCAATATTGGGAGAAATAGTTGTAGCTTCTTGATCATGGGGTTTAGAAGAAGAGTTGTCATCATCTACAATCTCCATTCTTTCGGTCAGACCCCCTTGGATACCGAATGCATCATTAGTGAGGTCTACATCCTATGTAAACGTAGATTCTACTGGATTTTGTGATGGAGACAGTGTTAGAAAAGGAAACTCGTTCTAAAAAAATTTTACATCTCTAGACACGAAAAAAACATATTTTTCAAGATCATATAATCGCTACCCTTTCTGTCCATACGGATAACCCATGAAAACGCATTTTCAACTTCTACTCTCAAATTTATCTCCCAACCGTCCTTGCTTGTGGGATTAGCACAAAAACCCAAAAACTTTCAGGTGATCATAATTTGGGGTTTATCCATACAACACATGATAAGGCATCTTTCCTTCTAAAACACTAGAAGTTGTTCTATTAATCAAATATCCTGCGGTTAACACACATTCTCCCCAAAAATCAATGGGCAAGTGTCCTTAGAAACGCAAGGCTCTAGCCACATTGAGAATATGTTGGTGTTTTCTCTCGACCCATCCATTTTGTTGAGGGGTACCAATGCATGAAGTTTGAAAAATAACACCCTTTTCACAAAAATAATTTTTCAATTTTTAAAACTCCGTTCCATTGTCACTCCTCACAATTTTAACTATTTTGTTAATTTTTTCTACCATAGCAAAGAAGTTCCTTAGAGTTTAAACTACCTCAGTTTTATCAATCAATAGAAATATCCAAACAACACGAGAAAAATCATCTACCACAGTAAAAAAATATGAAGCATCGCATGAGGACAAAATCCGGTAAGGACCCCACAAATCACAATGTATAAGTTCAAATATATCAGAAGCACGATGATGACTAACAGGAAATTAATCTCTAGATTGTTTTGCTCGCAAAAAAATATCACAACATTTATTCTTGTTGTCATTGTCTTTATTATGACTCACACTAGACACTAACTTGGTCACTTTTAATGACGGATGTCCTAACCGCTGATGCCATATCTCCAAACTCCCTTCATTTTCAATCTTCATTGCTCAAACTCGTGGCACTCCCTTATAGTAGTAGAGTCCATCCCGTCTTCCACCCGCACCAATCAGCATCTTTGAAGTGGGGTCCTGCATTATACACATGGAATTGGTGAAATAGACAATACATTTAGATGAATCAACAAGTTGCGACACCGAAATCAAATTGCATTCTAGTCCAGCAACAAAGAGAACATTCGTGATACAAAAATTTCCATCAAGAACAAGTTGTCCTTCCTTCGTTGCCACAGTCTTACTCCCATCTGGAAGTCCAACAGAACACAGATCGATATTGCGCATGCGAAGCCCCTGTATCAATTATCCAATTGGAGAGCTTACCGGTCAGTATTTCAACAGAGTTTTTCTAACTATTGATCAGCTTCATCAAAGATGTCCATTGCTCTTGATCGAGACCGAGATTTGTCTTTATATCATTCCCAGCCGCTGCTGTCACTGTAGGTCCTTTGTCCGTCACGCAAGTGCTGCTATTGGACACGTTATTTACCCTTGCTGTTTCACGCCCTTATCCAATACTTATCTAATTTTGACGCTATTGAGTGCTGTTCAAGCCGCATCCTCACCCTATACACCTTCCATTTCCCTTTGGTCGATCACCCCACCACTCAGGATATCCGAGGAGAGCAAAGCAATTATCTACTTCGTGTCCTGTACGTTTGCAGTGGGTATAATACAGCCCACTTTTGTTTCTTGTTTCTCCTCTTCCTCTCATTGCAAAAGCCATGACGTCTTGCCTCTCCTCTTTAGTTCGGGTTATGGTCTTAACCCTTTCCTCAGCAATCAGCGTGGAATATGCTCGATTAACATTAGGAAGTGGATCTTGGGCTAAAATATTACTCCTCACTGTGTCGTAGATATTTTCGTCCAACCCCATGAGCAGAGCATAAGCTCGTTCTTCTTCTCTTTTCTTTTCAAATTTTGCTGCGAGATTACACGTACACATATCGCACTTACACGACGGAATCTAATCATAGTTTACTAGTTCATCCCATATTTGCTTCATTTTTCCAAAGTCATTCCCCTTTGTTTGCATTCGGCCAACTCACTTCGCAGTTGTTGAATGTGTGGACCATTAGCTATTGAGAACCTATCCCTAATGTCATTCCATAAACGTTTAGCTATTTCTTTGTGCGAGATAGTAGACCGAAGTGAGGATTCGATTGTATTACGAATCTATGATATCAATAGAGAATTAATCATCCACTAATCTTCAAGATTAGATGAATTATCATCAGGCTTTTTGATTGTACCATCAAGGAAACCATATTTTTTCCGAGCTCGTAGAGCCGTTCTCATAGACCGTGCCCATTCATCATAGTTTTCTCCTCTCAACTCTACTTGAGAGATCACCAATCCTGGATTATCTAACGAGGTAATATCATAAGGAGAGATTGTTTTCCTTTGAGGAAGCATTTCTTCCTTGACCTCACTTGTTTGTGATCCAACCATTGTTTTGTGTCTACAATGGCTCTGATACCATGACAATTAACAAACCATGGGATCAAGAAGGCTCTTTTCCCCTCTACTCTTTTTCCATAGCTCACGTCCAAAGATATACAGCAGGAGGATATCTTTTCAATATCTTTTCCAAGCAACTAAATCCTACAAACTAGGAAAACAAATCATCTTTTATCAAAAAATAAAATACAAGATATACATGCCATGTTTACATACCATATTTACAGAACAAATCCCACACAATTATCTCAATAAACTACCATCCATTCCTCGTAATTATTACAGTCCACAGATTCCTTTGGATCATTCTCATCTTCATGTTTTTCCTTCCTGTTGGCCTTCTCCTCACACAATTGAGATTGTACATTGGTAGCATTTATTTCTCTTAGTTTATTCACCCTTTGTTCCTCTTTAGAACCTTCTATACCTTCTATAGAATTAGGTTTATTCCTTTCTTCTTGATCCTTGCTTTTCCCATTGTTGAACATGTAATGAAGAGCTTCATACCCAAGACGTACACATTTGAAACATAAATTCTTAATGCCTTTGTATTGCACTGAAAATTGATCATTTTCAATAATTAAATTATGTATTAAAGGTTCATTAAAATTAATTTATACACAAAACCTAACGAACCTTCCTCTTTCAACATTTATAGTGTACTTGTTGTTTGGAAAATTTAGGAGAGGTGTGTCAACCTACAAAATAGCATCAGAAGTTGATTAAATATAAGAAGATGAACAATATCCTTAAGCGAAGGTAATCAGTGGGTATTTATAGAAAAGAATACTAATAATCATCATTAGGTCATGTAATTTATTAAAAGTTAAGATCAATTGAACTTGTAAAAGCTACCATTAATGGAGTTGTGCAAGGGTAGAGGAGCCAGGAAAAACAAAATAAAAAATAAAAAAGCTAGTCACTATTTGGACTACACGAACATTTTTAATAACCATTCCAAATCCATCGATCTGTAATTCTCTATATTATTCTAATTTGAGTCTAATTATTTGTATTCTATCAATAATAATATAAATTATTAGCTTAGCTAGCATTTGGCAAAGTTTACTAAGCATATTGTGAAATATGACCCTTTGCAGTTATCTAAATAAAGTAGACAATGGAGGAAACTACTTAAATAGTGTTCCTTTGAAAAATTAAACTTAAAAGGGGATACTCGAGAAACTTATTATGAAAATAAGTGGTCAAGATTCATACTCAATGTATGCTTTCACCACTACCCCACTATAAAATTATTTTGTATAGAATCTTTTCATTTCATAAACTAAAACTACACACAAAATGCTCTCCAAGTCTCTAAACTCAACTTTTCTCCCATCATTTTCCTCTACTCAAATGACTCAAATCTTTCAATTTCTTCAATTAAAAACTTGATCAAGACATGCTTTGTGTGTATTTGTAGTGAAATTTTTGCAAATATTGATGCTTGTTGTTAGTTTGTAATGTATTAGAATTGATCTGTGTAAATTTTGTAGCACATAATATGTGGTAATTCTTGTCTTATTACATGAAATTTTTGCACACTATACATTTTTGAAAAATGTCTTAAAGGAGTTTAAATGGTATAAAGATGAACATTGTGATGTGGTGTGAACATTAAATAACTATTCTTAATTATTATTGTAAATTAATTGATTGTTTATCTATGTTATGAATAGGATAAGAATGGGTGACTATGTGAAATTTTTTATCTATGCATTTAAAAACATTTTAAGTAGTAATTCAAGGCAAGAATATGATAGGGATGCAATTAAGAAGTTGAAAATAAGGAAGAATATCAATTATAACGAATTCGTGCATTGAATATGTAGAAGTATTGGAATTGATCTAAGTGTAGTGAGAATTAAGATAATCCATAGGCATCTTATTTTTCATGAGGGTAGTGCATCTTACATAATGATAGCAATCAAAGATGATGATGATGTGGAAAATATAATTGAAATGACTGAATCATTTAAAGAGCTTAACATACAATAGTTGTATGTTAAGATATCCGAAGAATTAGGGACTCCTTCTAAACAATAGACATTCCAAGAAAATAAGAGTACTCATTCAACACCACATAGGGAAAAGATAATGACTGAACTGCTAGCGTGTGAGCATATGATCCAACCCCTATAGAAAAGCCCACGTGCAATGATAAAGCTGAAATAGATAGAGTAATTACTTCAGTTCTCTAATAGCCAACTACAGTTGATTTCTATATGGTACGTGTGGAGGCAGGAACTATTGTAGATATGGAAATGGGAATGGTTGATGAAGAGGAAAGTTCTGAAGAGGATAAGGAAGGAAATGTAAATGTAGTAGATGATATGACCATAATGTACTCCACACAAGTATTAGAGCAACTGGTGCAAGATGAGCTCATTGATATAGCAGTTAAGGATCCCATTCCCTTTTTCAATGCTAGCAATGGTGATGGTTACATATATCTCGAGCAAGAATGGAATGCGATGCGTAAAAGCTTGAGCGGTAGCAAGGAATTTAACAAGGGCATGAGATTTAACATAAAGGTAGATCTTATTCAAGTTGTTAAGACATACCATATCAAGAACCATTGTAAGTTTAGTGTTGATAAATCTAATAAGACATTGTGATTAGTTTATTGTTCAAAAACGGAAGACAATCGTAAGTGGAGGCTTTAAGCCAATAAGACATTAGAGGGGTTACTTATAATAACCAATTTAAAGGACCAAACACATACATCAATCCAATGACAAGTTAGGATTACCTATAGTTATATTGCAATCTTTTTGCTAGCCGATTTCTAAATTTTGTTATGGATAATTCTGACATGAAGGTTGTCGAGCTCACTTCTACTATTGAGTAGAAATTTAACTATAAGATATCTAGGTGAAAAGTCTATGAGGGCAAGAAAAGGGCAATTGAGATTAAGTACTGGAATTGGGAAAAATCTTATAATGAGCTTTCTAAGCTTTGAATACAATAAAAAATATTGATTCAAGAACACAAGTTGATTAGGGTTGGAAATGATTGAATACCCTTGAAGAGTATCTTAAAATGGGTTTTCTAGGCATTTGAGCCTTACGTAGCAACATTTAAATTCTATAGATCTATAGTGACTATTGATGTCACTTTTCTATATGACAAGTATACTCTCAAGTTATTGATTACTTATGGAATAGATGGAAACAACCACATACTCTTGTTGGCATTCACCCTCTTGGATGAAGAGTTAACTAAAACATAAGACTACTTTTTAAGAAAATTGAAGCAACATATGGTAGGTAATTGTGAAGGTCATAAAACCATTTATCTTATTTCAAACAGACACCTTGACATTAAGTCAACACTCAATGAGGCCTCTAATGGATGGCAACCTCCCTTTATAGTTTGGAGGTTTTGTATATGGCACATTACAAGCAACTTCAACAAGATTCGCAAAAAAATGCAATGTAAGAAATTAGTCACTTTCGTGGGAATGTAAGCACAAGCACAATCTCAAAAGCTAAACTATTTCATAGAGTAGATGAGGACAATTAAGGCAAATGCCTTGTCGTGGTTCAATGACATCTCAATAGAGAAGTGAACTCTAGTTCATGATAGTTGCTATCGCTTTAGTTACATGGCCTCAAACACCATCGAAATTTATGATTTGATATTAGAAGGATCTTAAGGCTTACTAGTAGCTACTCTAGTAAAGAAGATTTTTGACAATTGCTTGGCTACTTTGTCAAAAAGCATGCAAAAGTTCTTAAGAATATAATAAAGAATAGAGTTTTCACAAAATTTGCAATCGAGATAATTAATAGATGGAGTTCCAAAGCCAGTGCCTATACAGTTATCAATTACAATAGGCAAGAAATAATTTTTAAGGTGCTAACCGGTAGTCATCGTGTAGCAAGTGGGTTGAAGAGTGGAGGGAGGACTTCTTGCCAAAAATGGCCAATATACATGATCCCATGTTTGCATGCATATATAGTAGTTGCGTTTTTTAGGCTTGACTTATCTTCAACTATTCTGAATTGGTACAAGTTGATGCATCAAGAGTAGGTATATAGGACCCACTTCCTCCCCATAGGCGATGAGCTCAATTGAGAGGAGGTAGACTTTCCATTGCTTTGTCTTGGAAGAAAACTTATATGACAAAAGGGGAAACCTAGGAAGAAAAGATACCACATGGAGATAGATATTAGGGAGCATTCAAAGACAATCACATATAGACTTTGGCTAAGGGAAGGGCATAATAGAAAAACATGCCCATGTAGAAAGGAGAATAGTAACTAGTGGATATCAAACATATGAATAAATACTCCATTAACCTAGCCTTAGACATTTATGTTGTTAAACCATCTATTGTATAATGCTAACTGTTTTGGTGTTCTGTTGTGTAGATTAAATGGAGCTTAGACCTTTCAATTTATTTGTTTTAACTTAGTAGAACACATAATGTTCATAGGCCATTTGAGATGGAGAGGTAATACATATCCTATTCTTCACAAGGATGACATTTCACTTGTTTACTCTCAATACCAATCTTAACTTATCAGTTGGCATCGTAAGTTATCGCTCTAGCGCAACAAGAAGATGATACCGCTAGATGCGCGAGTAAAGCCAAATCTCAAGTTGGTAGGTTTCATAAAGATGAGTTGTTTACCTTTTATATAGCTTAATTGGCACATGGTCACTGCCCTTGTTAAGAAATGGAGACCAAAGACTCACAAATTTCATGTGGCCTTTGGGGAGGTTACCATTACTCTCTAAGATGTGGAGGTATACTTAGACCTCCTAGTTGATGGTGAGGTAGTCATTAGAAACAATCCCCTTGTTTGGATTGCCACATGTGAGAGATTGCTTGAGGTAAGATTAGGTTTATGTAGTAGGGGTGGCTATATTAGTTTGATGTGGATTTAGGATAAGTTTTAGATTTTATTAGCAAATGCAAATGTTGAGTAGGTTACATGCCATACATGTGCACATATCTTGCAGCTAATGGGAGGATTCATCTTCTTAGATAAATTGAGCTCCCTTGTCTATAGTATGTTTCTAGCCTTAAAAGAGCAATTCAATGTTGTAGGCACGTATAGTTAGGGGTTTTCTTGTTTAGTTTGGTTGAACTAAAAATTGTGTCTTACGGCCGTCTTATTAGTGCATGAGATAGGAGGGGCAGTAATCCTCCTTCAAGTTTAGGCATGGGATAGATTCGTGCACATAATGCTCATGAGCTACTATGGTCTTTTCATAAATTTTCAATTGCCCTTAGCTACTTGATGGAGGATGAGTTGAGACACTAAGCATCACTTGACCTATATTGTTTCCATTTATTGAGATGCACTTGATAAGTAAATTGCTACTTAGGTATTTCTTCAACATTTTTCAGTTTTCCATTTGACTACATATATCATCATTACGCCTAACTTTTACTTACTACTTTCAAGTCAAGTGAAAACCTTACTCAAGGAATCTGATTAACATCTTACTGCACTTTTGCAAAGTAAGGAGACACATTTGAACTACTCGAGTGCTGCTCATATGTTTTTACATAGTGGAGTGGTATTTTTCTAAATCATTTTGCTCAACAATTTGGGAGTTTCCAAGAAATCCTCCAAAATGTTAACACATAACCCGAGTTCCATTAGATTAACCTATGCAAGAGGGTATAGACAAACTAGCCAACATAACATGCACCTCACATTACCCTATGGGATGTGTAACTGGATTGGTTGGTTCATATATAGGATCTTCTTAGGGTTGAGCAAAGCTACACGAAATGATTCAGACGTATCAACCATCAATATGTAGGCGATACAGGAGTTATTCTTGGACATTTGATAAGTAAAGCATCTATACTAACTAGGTAATACATTATGTAACTAATACTAACTCATTTTACGACTTTTTTTTTTTTAAGGCTAATACCTTCCAACAAATCCACTTATCTCTTGATCATGTTGTAGCTATTATTCTAATTGATCATGGTCTTCAATTTCTACAAGATCATGGTGAGTTGACGCTATACTCGCAAGCTTACCAAGAGTAGGCCTCAAAGGAAGAGATAGAAGAGGAGCATGCTCATATTCAAAAATAGCATCAACTACCTCTTGCACATCTTAAGATTAGGAGACTTAAACGATCCTGTTGCTAGGCTCAATAGCAAAAAGATGTACCACAGGCCTAACAATTCCCAACCAATGACTAGATCGACAACTTGACTCCACTGCCTAACACTTATGTCACACCACATTATCACTTAATCAATGGGCCCTTATCTACGCCACCTACTCCGCATGAGAGTTGCCATGGTAAGTAGATAATGGAAGACAATGACACTTCACAACCTACTACAAAGTGAATTCTAGTACCTCTTTGTAACTTCGATGGTGCCTCATAGCACTGTCCAACATAGGAGTCATAGGCTTCTACTGCTCAAGATCGTAAGTTGACTAAAGAGCATACCTCTACATTATTGTAGCTTGTATGACATTTTAGTAGGAGAAGGAATCAAAGAGGATAGTATAGTATTGTATATCATTTGATACGTAAAATTTTTATTAACATTTGAAACTCATGTATATATAACATCTTATAGTTTTTTAGTTTTTTTTTTTTTCTATACAATATTAGATACTTGCTTGTTACTACGCTTCTATATTTTGCATATACATTCTCTTTGATTCCAATACTTGTTTTGGAGTATACACTTTTAGATAGAGTTTGGAGTTCACAATTAAATTTGTCATTTGTATGGTGTTTGGGATTCATAGAGTTTTAGAATTAATAGAGCATGGAGCTCAAGCTTGGAATTTAAGTATTTTGGCTTCTACTACTAATCTTGGTTGATAGATGATATATTGAGATGTATTATTGTATTTTGGAACTTAGTATGATTGTGTTTTGCTAATGGAGGGGTTGTAATTGAAGGTGCATACTCGATATACACTCTCAGTACATCCTCAATACAAGTATATTGACGGTATATACTTGAAATGTGCCTTTAATACACTGAGGGCACGTATCTTATATGTGCTTTTAGTTGAATCAAAATGGGTTCAAATGAAGGTCATTACCTATTTAAAAAAAAAGTTTTTTAAGTATTTATTTTTAAGTTTATTTTTTCAAAAGAAACCTATTTAAGTAAATTCCTAATAGATGATGAGCCATTTGGTAATTACACCATGCAAAAATAGAGATTTCAATTCTACGTGTAGTCCAGGGTGTAGTTGATTTTAGTGTTTTTTTTTTTTGTTCTTTGGTCAACCAGGATGTAGTAGGTTAAAATTATCTTTTAGGGCATCTGATGGAAAATACATCAATAGATAATGGTTTCCTTAAGAATGATGACATTCTTTTCAACGATGAGAAGATCCTTTTTCTTTTTCACTTTTATACACCCACGTTGACTTGTCAACTGATATTGACTAACCAGTCATTGAACAACCAAACAAATATACCAATTCTCCCGAGAAGGGACTGAAAGCTGGTTTGAGAATCAGTGGCATTCGGAGGTACCCATCGACACATCCAACAGCTTATGACCTATATGATGATTGAAAAATGGTGAAATCCCAACTTGAATTTTATTTATTTTTTATTTTACAGATAAAATTTAAAATTATTAAATATTATATCCAATCAAACTTTATCTATCAAATTTACCACCTTACCCACTCATACTCTTTAACCAGTAATTATTTATGAAATCATATTTTCTAATTAAATATGACATTCAGTATTTTTTATGATGATTTGTTTTATTACAAATCCCATATGACGGGTTTTTTCTTTTCCGTTTTCTGCTTCCTCCATTTTCCACACTTTCCTTATTTCTAGTTCTTGAATTTTCACACTTCCTCGATTGAAAGGCATTTTCTATTATAGTATCATCATGCCTTACTCACATACCTCGAGAGAGTTAACAATAGTGTCTTGTTTTCAAGAAGTGCAATTAATATTTTTTTCAACTATCTTCTCATCAGTAGTAGTTTCTCCATAAGCTTTATTCTGAGTCACCATTTCATTAATTATAGGCAAATGCATTATAAGATCTCTCCCGTGTCTTCTCAAATATGGTTCATGTCCGTGTCTTGTGCACTCCTTTAACCCCCCATACACACGACATATATAGACAATACATGTCAGAAGTATAGCTTAAAAGGAATTATATACTTGCATTGCTCCACCATGATTATGATCTTCCTAGGGGATGTTCAATTTCACACAATCAAGTGCAAGTAATATCAATAGCTCATTCGTGTACGGATCATCACGTCGCAACTTGACGACCACCACTAAATGCGACTAACTAGTATTTGGCCACTTCAATTTCTCACTACCAGAATCTCTCCACACATTCCATTTTCTATGACACTATTTCGGGCAACATGTTGGAGGTATCAATCCAAAAATTATCCCCCACACTGGAATTTAGTTTCATTCAATCTAATAGCCAATCCCTGCACCCCCGAAGGAAATAGGCAGAAAACCACTAGGCAGGTCATGAATCAACCACGCCAGCTGTTTTGCTTTTTGGCTTCAATGGAGGCTCCATCATTGAGCATGTCCTGGGCATCTGTTTCCATTCCAAGCTTGGCCAGGGCAAGAGCTTGCATGTAAAAAGCAGTAGGCCACTCCGGCAAGCATACTTGTGCCTGCATCGCATCCCTCAGGGCAAGTTCTGGCTGGCCAATCATCAAGTAAGAAAGTGCACGCCTTACAAAAACAGTACCAGATGGAACCACCATCATCGATACAAGCTGTTCAGAGATGTAAACAAATATTAGAATTATCCTAATAGAAACAAACATGGAACATAAAGAAACATTAGAGCAGACTATATATCAACAATGTTAATGGGCATGGAATATTAAAACATCAAGTTTTCAAAGAAAGTAGCCAATATGAGATTTACTAACTTCACAAAAAACTTAAAACAAATGAAAAATGAAGGTTGTCATGCATTTGTTCTTCGGCTGATGCCCTTGTAAGGGCAGATCAAAGTATAAATAGTTGCATTTTTTTTTTAACACAAACAAATCACAAGCATAGAGAAAACTTACTTCCCACATTTCATTTTTCTTTTGAACGTTGAAATATGCAATTCAATTGTCAAATACAAGAAAATGATCAAGAGAGTTGTCCAACACGACCTGAAGTAAGAGGCAACATCCAAATGGAAGCAAAAAGGGTCAGGCCTTGAATATTTTTATATGCAGTTAAAGATTAGGGGAGTCATGGAAGCTCCTATTACAAACTAACACCACCTCCACTCAACCTTTGCATTCCCAGTTGATTTATCCTCTGACTGCATTCATGGCAGTTTTTGGATCCACTAAAAATATTCATAATATATGCTCCTGTTGAACACAATTCTGCAGATGACCAAAAAGTAAAATCACCGAGAAACACCAGATTACCTTTGAGTAATAATCACTTGCATTTTTGAAATCCTTGTCCCTAAAAGCAATGTCCCCAGATTTCTTTGTGTTCAGCATATCTTGTACTTGCTGTGTCCATTCTTGGAATGACAGCTTCAAAAAGAAGAGGATGACAATGTAATTCAATAAGAACAGTATAAGCACCAAATTACCTAGGTGTTTCGTCTGAGAGAAACAATAAAAAATAAACATATGAAAAATGACAAAGTTGAAAAGAACAAGTCAAGGCACACTATACTGGAAGAAAAAGGAAATTGAGAAAACACAATCTGCTAAGAAAATTTACATGTCCAACTCAAGTCCATTTACTTAGGATGCAAAATTTTATAAAGTTACATAACTGCATTATAAAACAATTGAGTCAAAATGCTATCCTTCAACGTGTTGTCTGTTCCATGTCCATACTCTAAAGCTCACAATGTAGTTTGATGTTTTGGTCAATGTCATCTATAGCCTTACAACAAACCTCTAGTATGATGGCCTCAAGTATCATGCAACAGTTGGTCCTCCAGCAAATAATTACATACATAATCTACACGAGAATGATGGACAAATCTTTCATTAATACATCAGAAGCAGGTGTACATGAGATGCTGCTACATTGACAAACTCTGTTAGCATACCCACTAGCACAACACAAGATTTTTCATCTTGCAATGAGCTGAGATGATCCCTTTTATTAGTCTTATTGAGATTAACACCACAACTAACTGATTTAAAAGTTTAAGATTGCAGACATGATCCGGACTATTACATAACACTCCCCCTTACTTGTGGGCTGGAAGTTTGATTGAAACCCCTCAAGTAGAAGAATTAATTAGATGAGAGTTAACTGATGATGCAAGGGTTTGGACTCGGGAGCTTCTACTCTAATACCATGTTGAAGTCAGTACCACAATGACCTGATCTAAAAACTTTGAGCTTATAAATATGATATAAACTACTATATTTATAAATTAGTAGGTCCACCACTACATTTATGAAAAGGAGTGGATAGCATTTGCTCACCTCATTCTCTGCACCTTCTTCATCTTTATAACCTGTTTTAAGTAAGATATCATGCACTGCAGTAAGATCCATCCTGACAGATGCCTTCCCAAGGGGTGAAAGCATTGTTGTTACCACAGCAGGAGTTTTTGTAATACCCATAAGGACATGAGAAGCAACCTAAAAGAAATCATCTGATGTTAGGCAAGCAAAAACTAATCATGCCTGAATGCAGCTGCAGGGCCATTAATTGCTTGTACTGCAAGGAAGGAGCGCACCTCTTTTTGCTTTTGGAGAGGTTCTACTGCTGAAAGAAGAAACTTTACGTCAGGCCTATCCCTAGCCTCATATTGTAGACATTTTGAGGCTAGTTCAACCAATTCAGTCGCATTTTCATTGGAATATTGTCCTTCAAGAGATGAATCCATTAATAGCAGTGAATTTTTTCCCCGTATCAGATCCAGTGCCTATGCCACAAAAAAGTACGAATCAGCAACAACATAATTAGTACAAACCACAAATTCATAGACTGGTTACAGCCAAAAACAGAACACCGCAAACAAAATGCTAAATATTACAAAAAAGAAATTGATTAATATACACCTAAGACAGCATAATTTTCAGTCAAAAAGTGATTGGAAATTGCCTTGTATGGTGTTTCATATAAGACACACACACAAGGAAATTTGGTGAAAATGAGTAATTAGAGATTCAGATTGGACTTAATGATGCAGAGCCTTTATATTATTTTCTTTCTTCCGTTTTCGGCATGTGATGCACAACAAAGATAATACACCAATGCCACAACCAACTAAGCAAACTCCTGCAAAATGAGAAAGAACTTCACTACAACTTAGAAAAGACAACTTCATATAAATGCTGTGAACTCAAAGAGAGCAACATCTTATAATCACTCAAAGAGAGAAACATCTTCATAAAAGTTGGTCCACAGGAATTAGCAAGAGTTTTGTCACCTTGAAATACTTTATCTTATTTTTTTTGCTTAACTACATGTTGCCAAGCAATTTCATGCTAATTACTCTTCTTAATCAGCAAATTAAGAACACAAGAACAACATCCTATAATCCTTCTAGACTAAGTTGGTCTACAGGAATTTGCAAAAGAATTTTTTGACCTTGAGATACTTTACCTTTTTTTTTTGGCTTAACTACATGTTCTTGCTTAGCGATTCCATGTTGATAATTTCTGACTCATTTGTTAATGTTACAAATTTTGGGGTTTTAAATTCTCAAGTCCAACTTGCAAGGTGCAACTGACAAGAAGTTATATGTCATGAGTAATGGAATTGAAGACCTTACGTACATTGGCCACTTCACACCATTGAACTGTAATTATTATGTCAATGCTCAGATCATTCTATCGTAATTTAACTGGAATTTACTAATGACTTAGCAAAGTAAGGGTTGGACAAGATTTTACAATAGAAAAAATATATTTGTAAAGATAATGGTGCAGACAATGTTCAAGAAAACTGTCACATTCCTCCAGTGAACATCATTTCATCACATTCATAACTGTAATAATGATAGATAGGAGCCTAAGGAATCAAATTGAGGAGATTGCTTGAGATATTAAAGGTTGAATAAGACTTTTGCAATATGGTGAAGCACTGTGTAAAAACTGTGTTTGACAATATTCAAGCACAGCATGTTATTCAAAAGGAAATATGAGATGAGCATAAAGGATAGAAATAATAGAAAGGAGGAACAGAAGCAATCCAGAGAAAAATGAGTTTCACTGTGAATACGTGGCTGGGAGGGATATGCTTTCCACTCAGAAGATCCAACAGCACAGTTCCATAGCTATAGATCACGCTCTCTGGGATGACTCTACCTGCATTATTGGATGAAGTTTCAGAGCAAATATTGGAACTCAACTTTTGACATGATTAAAAGCATACTCCATGGAGAAGTGATCGGATTGGCAAATCAAGCATTTTAAATGCAAAGATAAAATGAAGAAATGCTAATAACCTATAAGCATGAAAGCACTACCAAAGACCAAAAACTTTGAATTGATGTTAGGAGTCAAAGATACAATAATATCCCTTCCCAGACCGCATGTCTTTTGGAAACCACACCATACTGGAAACAGAATTTATTTTTATAGAAACATTGAATTTTTGTTTTGAAGGTACCAAGTGATACCAAACCAAAAACAGTTACAACAACACTCACTGTAAACGTCCAGGACAACCAAAAATTCACATAAGCCTGTCCTGTATATTATCTATGTACAAGGGCTATGAACCTATCTTGTATACTATCTATGTACAAGGGCTATGAACCTATGTTAAGTCATAGAAAAACTTGTTTACATAACATCAAAAGCCACCTTTTCCTGTGACACCAACAAACCAGTAAAAAGGGGAAAAGAAGTGACAAAATATCACTGTGGGAAACATAATCTATTATCTTAGTACTACTGTCACTGGTATATTTTCAAGCCCCGCCCCTCCATTAAAGTGCAACAAAATGAGAACTTGTGAAGTTTTAATTTCTCAAGAATTTTTTCTTTTTTCTTTTTTTATTTTTTTTGGGTAAGATAATTTCTCAAGAAATTGTCATTAATAAAGAACGCAGTCCACCATTCTTCTATACTTTGTCACAAAAAAGTTTAGGATAAATTGCACCATGTCTTCCAACTACTAGACCAACACCCCTATGCATTTATAACTGAATAAACAGGCTGCGGTAGGCTGGTAATAACCCCTCTACCTTTGAAACACATTTAACATATTGATATATCAAAATTATTTCCTCAAATAAAATTTGCAGTGATGAGGCGTGATCAATGCTGATTTTCAGCATAACCACATACCTAAGTAGAGAACTCATGAACAAAGCAGTGATTTCCTGTATATGGCTATTCTTTTTCCCCGTGGCCTAACATTCATAGACAATTCCTCAAAGTCAAAGCAATTATGAGAAGACAGTGATATGTATGTAAAAGCCCACCCGTCACAATGTCCATGAATGGTAAAATTTACCTGTTCGTAAAAACTCTGGTGGTGTGTAAGCCAAGTTGGTACTATAGCTTTTTCCATCACGGCTGTTCTTCATAAGGCCAAAGCTAGATAATCGAGGGTCACCATCCTGACATGAGAAAAATAATGGGTTTTATTTACTTATGAATTACTTCACAATATACTACCAGTTTCCTGTCAACTTGTTTCTGCAACATCCAAGGACAAGCTACTGTACAAATTTGCTACATTGAAAGCAAGCTCACAGAAAGCAGAGGCACAAAAGCGAAATGCAATATCTAATATTGTTTTTGAGGCTAATAATTCTGACTCAGTTACGCATGGCTAATTTTCACCAATTATGTTTGCAATTGCACAAAACAAGAGTTGACAGAGGCTTCAAAATTCCAGATAACAAGATCTTCACAAAACAAGAACAATTTGGATACTCCAAAAGTGTATTAGCATGTTCTGCACACAATACTATAGTGGAAATAAAAAGAGCTCCTCAATGACATCACATAAAATGAACGCATAAATGCAATGAAATTTATTTGACAGCCCCCCTTTGATCTAAAGTTATAGATTCATAGAGGAATCAAGTACATGCCAATGTTAGTGACAACCCTGAGCTCAAAGTTATATGGTTCACAAGGATTTGGACTCACAAAAAGAAAAACTAACATGAAGAAGATCATACTCTCAACTTATCAGAAGTGCACAGATGCATACCTCATCGAAAAGGACTCTATATGCATTCAGGTCATGATAGATGTTCCGATTTTCAGCATTGCAATGATCAAGCGCTTGAGCTATATAATATGCAACTCTTACTCGCATTTCCCAAGGCAATGGTTGCTTTTCCCCTACAGGACCAAAGAAAGGTCACTTAACGCATTATATATGCATATACACATTAAATAATGTCACTAGACCAAAGAAGTTGACACTCCATAGGCTAATATCAAAATACAAACACATTACAGCTATCCATTCACTTTTGTAAAGTTCTTAGTCAAGACAATGGATACAACAGAATCAAGCAATTGCAGCATATATATAACCCATTCACTTTTGCGAAGTTCTCTGTCAAGAGAATGGATACAACAGAATCAAGCAATTGCGGCACACACATAAGCGCCTCCATTAACCAAACTGAGGGGAAAGAACATAAAAGACCGGATGAGCATTTTGTGGGACTCAAACCCCAAGTAAGAGTTTTGGGAGGCAGGTAAACCAAAGTCCTAAATGCCTTGTTAACCTCATAGGAACATTATGTACAAGAATTTTCAGGGTAATTATCATGTTTGTAAAATTTCAACTGAGAAAAAAAAACCAATAAAGAAAAAGATACCTTCTGAACTACTATAAAAGGAACAGAGATAAAAGACAGGAAATATAAGCTAATAATAGCACACATCTAGGAATTAACGAAAAAGAAAGCAAAAGAAAAGAAACAGAGAGGTCCATTCCTCGCACATGGGGGGGGTGGGGTGGGTGGGGAGGGGTGGTGTGCTTTGTGTTTAAAATTGACACAGCAGATTTGCTAATTTGAGTACCAAATAACATTTTTCAACATTATGCAATTTAATGAAACACAGAAACTTTTCAGCGACATAAACATTTACAGTAACTGCACAACTTCACAAAACTAATTGCAGTTACACCACCAAGAGCTAATTTAAATGATCTCGATACCTAGAGCTTGAATATTAGTACAAGAGCATAGCAAGAACATACAGTGAAAGAGATGCTTAGAGAGAGTATCATTCAGCATGTACTCTGCCACCAACAGCCGTTCATCACCCTCAGCACAGCATCCAATCAGATTTACCAATCTCTTATGCCGGACCTTGCCCACTCCAGCAGCTTCTGTCTAAAATCATACAAGCAAAGGCATCGGTAATAGAAAAATCATAATCAAGAATTTTATGAAAGATGGAAGAATGCAATGAGTGAGGATAATTAAAAAATTTTCATAAATGGAAAAAAAAAAATGTTTTCAATCCTATTACAAGGGCAAAAGAAAAGAGAATGTGTGCTATGCCACTGGTTCTACTTATACCCTATTACAAGCGACTCCCTCTATTTACCAAAAAAACAATGATGAAAGACGTTACCACAAACTGCTGTGGGTCAGGCCAAGATTGTTTCGAGAATCTTTTGATGGCCACGTATCTGTTGTTTTTGAACTTCCCCCTGAAAACAGCATTAGGAGCTTTCTCTCCACTTTCAGAGACTATCAATTCATTGCTGAATCCATTTGTAGCTGCCCGAAGCTCTGCTAAGCCAAACACTTTGAATGCAGGGACTTGGTCTTGATCTACTTGCTCTCCATTTGCTTCATCACCAACGAAAACCCATGAGCAAAATTACATAAACTCAAGAAATAATCTTTATATCTATAATTTCATCCCAAGAAGACTTTTTTTCTTTTTCTCTTCAATTTAACCTTATGCCTCCGCAAAACTTCGACAAGTCATGGAACTGGGATATGCTAACTAAAAAATCCACAAATTTTATTGAAACCAGCGGACCAAGTTAACCAGAAGACTTGCCCAAATCCCAACCCCCACCCCACCCCAAAGAAAAAAAGAAAAAAGAAATCCACCTCATTTCTTGACAAGCACATTGATCATATTCGACAGAGCAAACCAAGTACACCCATTTAAAATCAAATATGAACATAAGTAAAGCAGATCAACTAGTCCAACAACCATAAACACATAACAACATTAAAAGTGGGTGTTTTGTTCACATGTATACACCGACCAGCATTAATAAAGAACACATGCATCTACATAAATATAAGCATAGAAGTAAAAGAAGAAAGTAAATGGGCATATTATACCTGGATCTGGCTTAGGGTCAGGTTGAGAGGGGTCTTGGTCAGGAGATGGAAGATGGGTAGTTTTGGACTGAATACAGCCCATGTTTAAGACTTCAAATACATGTATTAGAAAGACAAATGATGTAACCAAGTTTTACTTCACTGTACTTCCTATATGTACAAGTCCGACTGTACTAGTTAGAAAGAGAGCAGTAAGTTTATGAACGTGTTTGTGTCAATGAAAGAGAAGAAGAAAGAACAGAGGCCTTTGAGCAAAAACAAGAAGAGTAGTGGCTGGCTATTTGCTTAAGCTTAAAAATGAGTAAAAAGAAAGAAAGGTCAAGGAGACAGTCAGAGAAGACATGTAATGGTCACATGATGAGCTGGGGCAATGCACGTGAAGAGTGAAGATGGAGAGAGAAAGTGTTAAGTGTATGTGTATGTTTACAGTGAAAAACAACACAATACCATCCTAACTCATAAAAACATAGAAAAGGTTTGAAATCATTTTTCCACTTTTCTTTTCTCCTGAAAGCATTCAAATAAAAAGTCCTTCAATCAGCTTCTTTGAGGTGAAACTGAAAGGTCAGGGGAATTGGAAAAGCAAAATATACATATATATGGCAATGATTGGCACTTTGGAAGGGATGGAATGGATGTATCTACTTTGAATGGAAATATAGTCATTATATTTATCCAAATATATATATATATATATATATTATATAATCATCACGACTTCATCTACAGAAATTAATATTCATCAAGAGAATTAAATGGATGTGTATTGCTTTCTAGGGACTAAAACCTCATCCTGTATTTAATTATTTAATTATAGAAGGAAAAATTAAAAAAATGGTCTATGTTTTGATATTTTTATAAATAAATTATTCGTTTTTTGATTTTTAATAAATATATAATTTATGTATTTTATATTTTATGTTAATAATAGATAGGAGATACATGGCTATTTCTTATTAATTCATAATATTATTGAATTATTTAAGTAATTAATATAAATAAATTTATTCAAAAATACAAAAAGTACAAAGATTCGTTGTTTATTTCACATTAGAGATAACATATAGAAAACGCAAAAAAGATTGAGAATAAAAATTATCATGTCAACAGAAGTTTTTTTGGAATCGAAAACAAGGCAGCAAGATTAAAAGAAGAAAAAAACATCTCAAAGATACTGTTTTACTTTAGGGGAATAGCTTAAAGGAAGCATTAAAATTGCACCAAGTAGAAGTTAGAATGGAGATTGAGGATGATTATCACCTTGATGAGGTTTAGAAGAGCCCTAAATTAAAGCCTAAAAACAATTCATGAAGGGAATCTGAGAAGATAGTCAAAACCAAGGACGAATTGCAAGCAAGGCTATATCATATCCTCAGTTATCTCCTCACTGCCTCTCTCTCTCAAACAAGTCAAAGGCATCTAATGGCAAAGAAATCAATAAGAAATTGGCACGTATTCCCTATCGATCATTAAACAAAATGAAGAAACACGGGTTTCCATTATTAAAAAAAAAAAATCATATTTTTAATATTAATTAATATATTAGGAATTTACACATTTCTATAAAATTTTAAAAGTTATCATCTTAACAAGTACATAGATGCCCATTATCACTTTTTATTTTTAATTAAATAGTCCCAAACAACCAAAGTTATAAATATTCCAAATATTTGAAACATACTATGCATAGCATCCAATTTAATAGATTCACTTGGATAATTATTACTATTAATATTTTGATAATATAAATTCAGTGTTTTTTTAATATGGCATAAATAATATTGCTTAATTGACAATGAAGTGTCTTAAAAAATGATTGTGAAATGGAGGGTAGAAAAAGGTTAAATTTCCCTCATTTCTTTATTTAGAGGTCACTAAAGGTTTATCCTTCATAAAACTAAAAGTCCAAACATACATCTTGCTATGTTTGGTGCTGCACCTCTCTCTCTACACTTGGTTTCCATGAATTTCTACAAAAAATTAATATAAGAAAATAACCAAATCCCTTACTTCTACGATTTGTAATCCCTAATTCATTTTCTATTTAAGATTACTTTCATAGAGGTATTAAAGTTTATGGTTGGTATGTGAATGGCACATAATGAGTTACTTTGTGGATTGAGTGGTAAATATTGATTAAGCGTGGTTTTGGTTCCATTTCATTAAAAATTTAAATATCCTTATACAGGATATTTTAATAATTAAGCTTCTAGATGTATTTAATGTCCGTGTCACTAATAAAGTTTAGGAAATTGGACCTCATCTATGATAACTTAAGAAGATCTATTTTAGTAATTGTAATCCTCAAGATAAACAATAACTATTTAACATAAGTGTTCTAAACCTATTATTGAGTAGAGGGGATAGAATTATTTTTCCCTCCTCTATTCAATAAAACAGGTGGACTACAATATTTACTTAAAATGAATAACTTTGATGGAGCAAAAAATTTAGAATAATAAATAGTTATCCATGTATTGAAACCTAAGAATAATTATTACAACCCTATATATTGATATAAACTCTAACTGCCTTCCTTATTCTTCTCTCCCTCCCTCTTCTTCTTCTTTGCCTCTTTAGACGGTTACTATCTTAACTTCTCTTCTCTCTCTAAATTACAAATCTCTAAACCACAACTATTTTTTCTTCAACCAACCAAAACCAACTATTAAACAGACAATTTCAATCAACAACAACAAAATCACAAAAATAAAAAACTCAAATAAAAACACACACACATGCAAAAGAATAGAGCCTCCTGAGGGAATGTGTCAATTCTAAGATCCCTAGGCAATTCACAAACAAAGGATTGCTTCTAATTCAAATCTCCAAGCTTCAAATCAAAAGCCCATTCAATAGATTATGCTTTCTAACTTTTTAACACTCCTAAAGGATATATATACCATTTAGCTAATTTATTATTCAATTCATATATCCTTCCAATCAAAATATGAAATGCATAAGCAACTATGTTAAAAATTGAACAACCTTCATAGAATTCTATCACCAAGACTTACCTAAAACTTTCCCACTTAGGTATTAATCCACACTTCATATTGAGCTTTGCCACTTTACTAATGTTAAGAGGTTGCCATTGTGAACACTAAATAAAATGCCTTAGTTTTTGAGGAGATACTATAGTTAGCATTCATAATCACACTTACCATTCTAATTAGTTGATCCTTAGCTTAGATAGATTGGTTTAAAAAGGTTTCATAGAAGTAATAGATGGAGACATCAAGCAAAAATGTTAAGCAATTTTTGACTTACTGATTCCCAACACTTTCTATTTACATCAAGGAACTCTCTTATTTATTCTCTATCTTCCTAACATCATCTTCACACTTCTCATGCTATCAAAGAGCACAAACATATCATCTTCCATTTGTCAAAACTTCTATTGCTATAAAACTTCTACTTCTTAGAATTTTAGTTAGACTTCTACTTGTGTAAAACTTTTCTTTAGCATTTTTTCCCTTTGCCATAGAATGCCCTCTTAACCTAAGAGAAGCCATTTCTAAGTTCATATTGCTACTTGAAGATGTGCCCATTGAGTCCCACAAGCCCTAAGTGATTCTTGATATATCTTCTCTTTGCTTATAATGCCCGTTATTCAATGTGATTTCACCTATTAGTTAACTAACAAGTTATCCTTGATAGCTTAAGTGTCTAAATTACTGTAGTTAATTGGAATTATGACTGTAGCCATAATTTCAAACCAATGGTATCACTTGCTGACACAAGTGACGAAGCACATGTAGCAAGTAGATACTTAGTCGCATTTGATTATTAGTTAGGTTTATTGTTTTCTAATGTAGAATTTGCTTACTATGTGTGTTTGGTCACTTAAACTAGCAAGTGATAATCTTGGTTTAAAATTATGGCTATGGTCATAATTCTAGTTAATTGCGATAGTTTAGGAACTTAAGCCATGAGGATGGCTTGATGGTTAGCTAATAGGTGGAATCACATGAGATAATGGACACTATAAGTGGAGAGAAGGTACATTAGGAGTTGCTTAAGGGTTATAGGACTTGGTAGCCAATATGGTGCAATTGGACTATAATCATTGAGAGTCGCATAATGTTGATAAAACCTAGATGATACTATTTATTAGTTTAAGGTTATTTAGCAATGTGAAGATCAACTACTTTAGTCATCCCCCGATGACCATTATAGCGATATTGGATTTCCCATCATGTTTTGAAGTTATGAGTACTCCTATGCTAGTTTAATTAATTTTTATATAAATTAAATTGCTACTTATTGCATAAGAATTAGGCTTATATGACATCTACTTGTGTGTTATTGTGTATAGGGCTTCTAGAGTTGAACAAAATTTTGAAGTACATCTTTACTTAGAAAGAGTTAAACATGAGGCAAAGAAGATGGCTTAAATTAATCAAAGATTATTATTTGGAGATCTTATATCATCCAGGGAAAGCTAATGTTGTGGTTGATGCTCTTACCAAAAAAGACAGGTGAATGTAGCTGCATTTCTCATGAGTCTAAAGGAAATTCAAGAAGATTTGAGAAAGTAGGAAATTGAAATTATTATGGAAAAAGTTGAAGTGATACTAGCTTGTTTGAGATTTTAGCCTTCCTTGATTGATAAGTTGAAATAAGCACAAGTTGAGAATCATGTGAGGAAGGACCTTCTAAAGGCAATGGTTATGAGAAGGAGACCCTTGCTTAAAGTGGATGATGATGGCATGATCAGATATCAAACATGACTTTTTGTGATGAATGATCTTCAGATAAAGAAAGAGATTTTGAGAGAAGTTCAATCCTCAACTTATTCAATCCACCTTAGTATCATAAAAATGTATGAGGATTTAAAGAAACATTTTTGGTGGAATAATATAAAAAAGGAGATTGCCAAATTTGTGTCTAAGTGCTTGCCTTGTTGATAGATTTGGATCGAGCATCAAAGATTGATAGGTGAATTACAAGCCTTACCTATTCTAGAGTGGAAGTGGGAGAACATCACCATGGATTTTGTGATGATGCTAACTAAGACACAATTAGGACATAAGATGGTTTGGGTGATAGTTGACTAATTGATGAAGTCAACTCATTTCATACCTTCAAAGGTCGAATTTTCTATGGAGAGGATGGAGTGCTAGCATCAATTGTATTAGATAAAGATCCTTGCTTTGTTAATAAATTTTGGAGGAGCTTACATGAAGCATTAGGTATAAAGTTAAACTTTAGAACAACTTTTTACCTTTAGATAGATGGTTAGTCAATGAAGACAATATAGATTTTAGAGGATATATTGGTGGCTTATGCTATGGATTTTAGTTGGAGGTAGGATGACTACTTACCTCTTGCAAAGTTTGTTTATAATAATAATAATCAAGCTACTATCCAAATGACATCATATGAGGCTTTATATGTGAGAAAATGTAGATAACCTATCCATTGGGATGACATTGGTGAGAGAGCTCTCTTGGGACTCAATTTGGTCCAATAAGCTATAGAAGAGGTACAAGTAATTAAGGAAAGGATGTACATCACTTAGAGTTGATATAACAGTTATGTAGATCAAAAGAGGCGACCTTTGAAGTTTGGAGCTGGTGACCATGTCTTTCGAAAGGTTTCACCTACTAAAGGTGTTGTGCGACTTGGTGTGAAGGGCAAGTTAAATCCTAGAAACATTAGCCTTTATGAGATTTTAGAGAGAATTGAACTAGTGGCTTATAGATTAGCTTTACCTTCTATCTTAGCAAGTGTTCATGATATCTTCCATGTATCACTTTTTAAGGAAATATATATCTAACCCTTATACAATGGTAGAGACTAATTAGCCAAACTTGACTTTTGCTAAACATCCATCAAAATCACAAATAGGAAAAAGAAAGTGCTAAGTAACAGGGACATCAAGTATGTTTAGGTGAAATGGAGTGGACAGACAGAACATGAAGCCACTTAGGAATCAAAAGATGTGATAAGGACAAAGTATTAAAACTTTTAAAGACATTAAGTATTTGATGAAGAAATTTATACTGGGAATGAAAAATACGATATCACAAAGCAAAGACATTATGTAAAAAGAAAGTTTCCAAATTAGGTCAAAAGGTAACTTACAGGGCAAATTAAATTAGAGTTTGCAAATACGGCTCAAAGGGTAACTCAAAAAGTAGGACAAATTCCACAAAATAACTTTTTTTGCCCTTTACTTGAAACTCACCTAAAGAAATGCCTTTGAAACTCAATGAAAAGTATGGGAATGATAAAGATTTGATTTTAGGCAAAATTCCAAGTTTTAGGACATATTTATCAAAAATGAATATAATACCCCTTAAACCTAATGTCATTAAAGAGTCTTAATAATTAGGTTTAGACAATTATTGGGTGTATTAGGCAATTAATAAACTCAATTAGAATTTAATTTAATGATTAGGAGGATTTAAAACCTTAAGTAAGCTAAATGAGTGACATGTCAACATAAAGGAAAATAGGCATCAAGATAAGATAAGTGGTCCCCCTAATCATCCTAGTGTGTTGAGATATTCCCTTTAAAAGTTCTCAAACCTACTAGCACACCCCTTGTCTCCCTCACCCATTTTCTAGAACATTTCTAAAGTAAAACTCTAAAACCCTAACCTTGAAGTTTAAACCCAATTAATTAGCTTAATCACCATATGAATCTTAGATAGTTTATGTATTTTGCTAGGCTTAGAAGATCAAAGGGAGGTTTAAGAGGTGACTTTAAGCTTAGACATGAGATCTTTGAAGTGGGTAAGTTAGATTCTGTTAAGTTTAAGTGCTTATTAGAGCCTAATCTTTGAATTTTGGTGATAATATTAAGTTTCTTGGAAGTGTTAGGGAATAATAAAGAAAAGTCGGTCTCTTAAGCCCTTATAAGTGGCAATATTCATTTAGAGGAGAGTAGTTCAAGACTTCAATTAAGGTAGGACACAAATCTTTGTTAAAATAAGTGTTTAACGATGATTTGATATGTTATTGGGGTGATTAATGGAGTAGTAACTTATTTAGTGCATTAACCCTCTTTGGCTACCATTTATAAAGCATAAATAGGAATGATTTTGTGGTTTTCAAAATGCCGATTGATGAATGAACATGATTATTTGTAAGTTAGAAAAATGTTTGATAAATTAGAAATAAGTTTAAGGTTAAAATTTTCACTTACAACCTAACCCTTATGCTAACC
This sequence comes from Laguncularia racemosa, assembly GCA_037954665.1. Taxonomy (NCBI): domain Eukaryota; kingdom Viridiplantae; phylum Streptophyta; class Magnoliopsida; order Myrtales; family Combretaceae; genus Laguncularia; species Laguncularia racemosa. The sequence goes on along the minus strand of JBBMOL010000018.1, from coordinate 1,465,274 downwards.
ATCACCCCTCTATGTGATGTGCTCAAAACCAAGCCCAAGCACACAAAACCCAATTGAAAGACCAATTACATAATGAAATCAAACTAGTCCTCCAAATTGCATAAACCGTCAATCTTTATAATTCCAAATCCACAAATATGAACATGTATGAAGATTACATATCCAAGCATGATAAGCTCTGATACCAAATTATAATGTGCCTAAAACCAAGGTTAAGCACATGCAAATGAACTAAAGGAACAATTTCAATTCACAAGATCAAACCGATTCAAAGGGGACAAAAATTGCGTGAACCCTAATTGATGGATGATGAATCAAATGATAAAATCAAGGAGATGAAATCCACAAAGATGATAATCCTCGAATCCCAATCAACAATACACAAATTTAAACCATGATCCTCCTTACAATAAAGAAGTTCCACGCCACAAGTAAAGTTACAGATTTATGGTATTAACAAGTGCTAAAAACCAATCAATTATGCAATGATAATTTGATTACAAATCCAATAAAAAATATGACCAAGAAGACTTCAATCCAATCCTAGATATGACTCACTAGAGATGAAAAGAAAACATAACAATAAGAAATTGATATGACTCACAATTTTCCCTTGTTGCATTCGCCACAATTCTAATTCTTGGGATTGAAATTGATAAGAGAAATTGAACTAGGAAGAACCATAATTCCCTTACGTAAAGTGTATGTTCTACTATGCAAAATGGCCTCCTCAAACCCTACTTTAAGCAAGTATTTACACTTGCTCCTTTAAGGTTAGAAAATGCACAAAATTATAACTATGCCACTTTTAAGGTGGCCGATCCTAAATGAAAATTACAATCAAAATAAAAGTGTTTCAAAATGATTACAACATAAATAGTCTATGTAAATGATAAATATATAAAAGAAATTGGTCTTCAAGGTTGGTCCATGGATAACCCACAAGCTGAGTTTTAGTGAGTTTGTCCATCGGCTTGTAAAGCCTGATAAGTGTGCTTGTTGGAATATATAATACATGAATAAGATAAAAGAGGTTAGTAAATGAATAATTCTAGGGTTGATTTGCTCAAAATGGGCCATCACCGCCAAGATTTGAAATCCTTTGGTTCTTACCCTAATGATAGGTCTTATCGGATTTTGATTCCTATCATCTCCTTAGGCCTCAAAAAGATTTGTCCTCAAATCTAGCAGATAAAATGCAATAGAGACTTTGTTTTCTACTAGCAATCCATTGAAGAAGTATCTCTGCAGAATTCCAATATCTGAAATACTATAGGGGGTGATTGTTTTCTTTCCTTCATTTCCGGGATGATCTCATTTGCAACACAAATAATGACTCATTATCTACTGAGGTATCCTTTATCTTAACCCATTCCACTGATATTGTTTCCTCCTTTTCTAACTCATCTGTATGGTGTTGATCATCACAACCCTCTAATGGTTGGCCCAACTACTCACTGCCCTTTGAAACCTCTAAAAGTGAACACAATTGTCTCTGAATAGTTTGGCTCTCTAATGATAGGCTCATTTGACTCTGACCCTTGGAATCCTCTAATGGTTTACTCAATTGCTCATGAGCCTCTAATACCTCTGAAGGTGAACACAACTGTCCCTAAACAGTTTGGTTTTCTAGTAGTCTGCTCATCTTACTATGATCATCAGGATCCTTTAAAGGTTGGTACATTTGTGACTGACAAATTTTGTGCTCTAAGGGTTAGTTCAACTACTCATGGCCCACTGATGGTTTACTGATTTGTTATTGAACCCTTTGAACCTTTGAAGGTGACATCAAATTTAGAATAATTCGTTTTCCCTCCTTCTAGAATACATAAGTATTCCTAAAGCTATCATGTAAGACCTTCCTATCATATAACCAAGGCCTACCAAGCAATGTATGGGATGTACACATAGGCAAAATATCACACTCAATCTCATCAAAGTATTTATCCCCTACATTGAATGGCACCCTAGCTCTTTCGGTCACATGCAGACTTCCCTAATCACTAAGCTAATGCAATTTATACGGTTCGGGATATGGAGTAGTAGCAAGTTTTAGTTTCAATACAAACGATGTTGCTACCACATTGGTACAACTACCACCATCAACTATAAGGACACATAAATTTCCTTGTACCCTACAAGAAGTATGGAACAAGTTTTCCCTTTGTTCATCATCCTTAGTAGTAACTGTAGTTAATGTCTGATGCAATACATTAGTATAATGAAACATCTCACTAGACATGATTGTGTTCAAACTCAACAACACAAGAATTTTCTTCACACTTCCACGGTTCAAGTACATAACCAAGCCATAAATGAAGTACACTCAACTACTTTTAAGTAGATAGAATTAAATTCAACTACAAGTATTTAAGTAATAGTTCAATTACTTTCACACTTTAATGACTTGTTTGAATTTTAAATTCTACTACTCAAAACCTTCATTTCTTGTTAAGGTTTCACACTATAATAAATCACAAATTTCAGCACCTTAACACAAGCACAAATGCACAACTCCACCATCACAAAACTCCCTTGCTCATGGTTCCACCACCAATCACGCCACTACCAACAATTATCTTTACAACACTAACAACAATCAATGCCAAATATACACACCCTTCACTAAGTTTACAAAAACACAACACTACATACACTCCTCTTCAAGCCATGGCGCACTTTCCCTACTTCCACACAAATATCAAACCACAACTTCAACAATAAAGGCAACTCAAATTTCAAATTCAAAATGAGCTCAACAATTGCAAGATTCCACAAATGGTAAGAAGTTATTTCAAATTCAAATGACATACAATTAACTATGAATTAATGTGTGTTTTGAAATTTCAATTAACTTCTTAATGTATACTTCAATTTTGATTTCAAATCTAAAAATAATAATTGTAATTCCTCCACTTTCCGAAAATACACACATTACACAATTTCACTTCACAATTGAAACACTAGCACTCTTCTCCTTCATGGTTTGCTTTCCATGCACTATACTCTCACACTTTAGCCTCAATGTGCAGCACCTTACTCCACACAACTTCCACAAATTCACACCGCCACACATACTTACACACCTAACAAGTCACACCACCATTCACACTAAACACACACAACTTCACTAAATTTTTAATAAAACAACTTTACACAAAAACAACCACGATGCAACAACATCTCCAAATACAACACACACACAATACTTCAAAGTATACACTTCCTTGTCACTACATAACTCCAAAGCAATCCGCAACTCATACACAAAAATAGCAACAATTCAAATTTGAAAATCAAACCACTTCACTAATTGCAACTCTTCCACAATTGGTAAGAAATGATTTTCAAATTCAAACAAACACACATTAACTCCTTCAATCTTAATGTTTGTTTTGAAAATCAAATAATTTCCAAATCCTCCACATTACTCAAATCTGGAAATGCTCAATTTCTCCACTAATTTTCTGAAAACAAACAATGTAAGAATCACAATTCTCTTCTTACACAATTGCACTTCCGAAATTGCACAAAAAAATTCACTATCTTTCCTCTTCCTTTACGGTGAAGTCCACAACATAGAAGCTTCAACAAATACTAAAAATCACTCCAACAAGTAGCAAGTTCAACTTTTACTCAAGACAATTCACTCCACTTCAAACAACTACAACAACAATTTCAATTTACCCCCAATTTTGGAATTGAAGATTTAAGAACATGAACCCTAAATTTCTAAAATTCAAAATCAAATAATCCCTCCTCACAACCACAAGCTCTGATACCAAAGATGATGTGCTCAAAACCAAGCCTAAGCACACAAAACCCAATTGGAAGACCAATTACACAATGAAATCAAACTAGTCCTCTAAATTGCATAAACCGTCAATCTTTATAATTCCAAATTCACAAATATGAACATGTATGAAGATTGCATATCCAAGAATAATAAGCTCTGATACCAAATTATAATGTGCCTAAAACTAAGATTAAGTACATGTAAATGAACTAAAGGAAAAATTTTAATTCACAAGATCAAACCGGTTCAAAGGGGATAAAAATTGCGTGAACCCTAATTGATGGATGATGAATCAAATGATAAAATCAAGGAAATGAAATCCACAAAGATGATAATCCTCAATTGAATAAATTAACCAACTTAATTCCAAGAGAATCCCAATCAACAATATACAAATTCAAAACCGTGATCTTCCTTACAATAAAGAAGTTCCACACCACAGGTATAGTTACAAGTTGATGGTATTAACAAGTGCTAAAAATCAATCAATTATGCAATGATAGTTTGATTACAAATGCAATAAAAAATCTAACCAAGAAAACTTCAATCCAACCCTAGATATGACTCACTAGAGATGAAAAGAAAACACAACAATAAGAAATTAATATGACTCACAATTTTCCCTTGTTGCACTCCCCACAATTCCAATTCTTGGGATTGAAATTGATAAGAGAAATTGAACTAGGAGGAACCCTAATTCCCTCACGTAAAGTGTATGTTCTAATATGAAAAATGGCCTTCTCAAACCCTACTTTAAGCAAGTATTTATAATTGCTCCCTTTAGGGTTAGAAAATGCACAAAATTATAACTATGCCACTTTTAGGGTGGCCGGCCCTAAATGAAAATTAAAATCAAAATAAAAGTGTTCTAAAATGATTACAACATAAATAGTCTATGCAAATGACAAATATATAAAAGAAATTGGTCTTCAAGATGCCGATCTTCCATAGGATTTGTTGGCCCAACTCATCACCGGTTTAGGTCGATCCATGGATAACCCACAAGCTGAGTTCTAGTGAGCTTGTCAATCGCCCTGTAAAGCCTGATAAGTGTGCCTGTTGGAATATACAATACATGAATAAGATAAAAAAAAAGGTTAGTAAATGAATAATTCCAAGGTCGGTTTGCTCAAAATGGGCCCTCATCGCTAAGATTCGAAATGCTTTGGTTCTTGCCCTAATGATAGGTCTTGTTGGATTTTGATTCTTATCACTATGTGTGTGTTTTGCTTGCTTGATTTGTAATTTCAATGATATATTGTGTTTAATGATGATTTATGTAATGATTTCTAACTTGGATAGTGATTTAGATGTTAATGAAAATGATGATTATGATGATCAATCTTGCATATCTAATTACTTACAATGTTAAATGGGTGTTATGACATGAGTGCTTGAAAATTCCATCATATATAGATTTTGATTTGAGTATATTTTGACGTTTGATGAAGGTTTTCTTGATAATTGTAAGATTACGAGATGTTAAACTTGATATTAGATGAATATGTGATGAATTAAGAACTTAAAATTTCCATTTTGATACCTAAACATTGAGACATGATTGAGCTTGCATAATTTCTACAAATTTCTAGCATATCCAATTTGTTTTAATGTGTGATATATTAATTTGATGTGTTTCTTAGAATAGTCTGGATGTGGCACACTGATTGGTTGTAAAATGGAAGGATCTTAAACTCAATTCATAACTAAATTATGTGATTTGAAAATTTTCTCAGAAATTTTTTTGTTAATAGTGAACATTTCTCATCCATAACCCAAAACATCTATTTGATTTAAAATCTTCAGCTAAAATCACTTAACAAGTGTTTTTGAACCTAATTTTGATCGGTAACATTTCAATTGTAATTTTTATTATTGATTCCATTTCTTCAAATCAAATTTTAAAATTTAAATCACTTAAAACTCAGATTGAAATTAAGATTTAAATCAAAGCTTGATGGAAATTGGGTATCATCTTATGGAGTCTTAGGTGTAAAAAGGTATTTATGAGGTGAAATTCCAATTTCTTTAAAAATGGTGAGAAAAATGGCTAATAATAATAATAAATAAAATAAAAGGATAAAATAGTATTTTAATTAACCGATCCACCTAAAACTAGCTCACCTAATTTTGACCTACGAACTAACCCAATAACTACCCCTATAGTCAGTTTACAAAAATTCTTCCATAAAACTTCCTAATTAATTGATTGATTGGCTTAATTAACTTAATTTTAGGATTAATTTGGTAAAGAAATTACAGTTAGGCTAAATGAACTCAAATAAGCCTAATAAACCCAATTTCCTAAATTAGTTGGGCCCATTTTCTTTTAAGGCTTATAACCTTAATAGGCCTAATAACATAAAACCCTCTTAGTAAGCCTTAAATCTGATGAAGCACATGACTAATTTAAGATCTTAAAAGGACTTAATAAGACATAAGAAAGTAATTAGACTTAAGAAATAACCAATAGAAGTTGATGGGCATAAACTAGGATAATTTAGACATAATAAGCTTTAATGGGCCTAAGTTAGAGAAAATAAGGCATAGTGGACCTAAGTAAGTTAAGTAGACTTACATCAAATAAAGTAGACCTAGAAAGACCTAAATGGGTTAAGTTAATATATTAAAGTACACTAAGCCCAAATGGAATAGTTTAATTGGATTAGGTAACTAAGTGATTAATCAAATAGGCTACTTTAGTAAATGCGGTAATTAACTTAATTAAACTAAGTGGGCCCAAGTCAAAACTATATAGATCTACTTTCCTTTAGGACCTAATACCTTAATTGGGCCTTAGTAAGACATGAAGACAAAGACTTATAAATTAACATGAGACTTAAAATCAAAATGAGCTTGACCTCAAAAGGTTAAGCAAAATCTAATTAGATAATCAAAACTAACACTTAAGAAATAACATAAATAGGTCTAATTAATGAAGTATAAGTAATAAAATGAGCTAAATATAGAAAAAAAAAAGATAATTGGGCCTTCATATTCTTGTAATGCCTATGACTAGAAACTTAATAATGATTAATTGTCCAATATATACTTATTAACTAATAATTTTCCTTTCTAATTGTATAAAAATAAAACCTTCGTGATCATCAAAAATCAACTTTAGCTTCGAAATACTTTTGACCTTCCATATACTCAATAACTACATGTTACGTGCTAAGGTAGAATAATTAAACTTGACCAACAATTAAACTTGGCCAATTAATTGAGTGTTGCTTGTACTTGGTCACTTGAGTTAATAAGTGACACCCTTGGATTGAGATTACGACTATAGTTGTATACCCTAAAATGATATGTTGGATTAGGCAGTTGAGTCATCAAGGATGGTTAGGCAAATACCTAATAGGTGGAAGAATGTCAAATAATAGGCATTGAAAGTAGAGAGAAGGTATATTGGGACGTGTTCAAGATTTATAGGACTTAACATGTCATAAGGTATAGTTGGACTACAATTAGTAAAGACTACATAATGGTGATGAAATCTAAACAAGGCTACTTTTTCGGTTTTGAGGTTTTACATATTGACATGAAATTTAATTACTTTTGTCATCCTTCGATGACCATTGTAGTGGTATTGGGCCCTAAGTCTCTCATCATGTTTTTAGAGTCATGAGTATTCTTATATTGAATGTTTACTTAATTAATTGTTATTATAAATTAAAATTGCTTGTTGCATTAGAATTAGGCTTGGATGACATTTGCTTGTGTGTGTTTTACTGTATACTAGGCTCTTATAGCTCACTCCTTCTTTTTCAGGTGTGGATGACTCTTTTGTACCTTTCATACAATGTTATAGGATACGACTCTAAGGAGGAGCTTTAGGGCTATGCAAGGGAAGTAGTGGATGAAGACGATTATTTTTAGTTTAGACAATCTCTAGATTAAGGCTTTTGAACTTTAATGGACTGTATGTGTTGGGAGCCATCTATGGTTCTATAAGTTGTTTTAATATGTTTGTAAACTTTTAGTATGGGCCAAATAGGCCTTAGAACTTATATTTGAGTTGTGACTTAGCTTTAAGACTTAGTATCGATTGGCAACAATTAAAATAAAGTAAACCATCAATGTTTTTGTAAACCTAACTAAATGATTTCGAGGTTCTAAAATCAGATTAGAAATCCACTTAGTTAATTGTAAGCCTTATGTGTTTTACTTAAGTGAAGCATGTGATAGACTATTGTCACCTTTTAGGTTTCAAGGCATGACATAAACCATTCTCTAAGCGTGACAAATGACTGAAGGAGAATTAGCTTAGTGGTTTTAAAATAGGGATCATTAAACTGGTTTGTCTACATCTAAGTTTTTTCAAACAAGCTAATGCACTCATGAGGATGGCTATTGATCTTGACTTATTAGTAAGTTTATTTAAGATAACAATGACATGAGTAAGCTCCATCTCATCCATTGATCACTAAGATGATGAAATAGATGTCATCAAATGTAAGAGCTTATAAATACTCAGTCACTCCTCTTCATTTGACACTTTTGGAGAGAATAGACAAACAATATTTTAGTGCATAATTTCTACTCTCAAAGATCAAGCAAGCAATTTAAGTAATTATAGATCTCAATCGTAAAAGCTACAAGGTTGATGTTCGAGGTTCCTTGGGTTCCCTTGTCAATTACTTGTACATTTGAGACAGTAAGATAGTTTATTCCTCTTGTTTGTCATTCTATCTAAGTCATCTCACTACATTTCATCTCTACATCACTACTTTAAAGTCACATGCTACACAAAATTAAGCAAGCAACTTAGGTAATTACAAATCTCAACCACACAAGTTGTAAGGCCGATGCTCAAGGTTCCTTGAGGTCTCTTGTTTGTCACTTGTACATTTGAAACAATGAGAGTGCTTACTCCTCAATGTTGTCATTTTCTCTAAGTCATCTCACTATGTGTTATCTTCACATTACTACACTAAAGTCATGTGTAGCACAAGACTTGTTTGCAGTACACATGTGACCACTCCAATTGAAACCCCACATTTATAATATATATGTATGTATGTATTTATGTATATATGTATGTATATCTACTGACATTGATTTTGATAGGAATGGTTTAGAAAAATAAATATTACCGTATTTCTTTTAGTTATTTGCTATAGCAAGTAAGCTAGGTTAGCATGCTTTTTTCCTCATCTATGTCGGTTAGAAAACTTAATTGCCTTTAGTTTTCGTCAAAACCCAACTATTAAGCTAATATTATGTTAAAGAAAAGGGTAGGAATTAGATGGGAAGAAAAATCGGGAGTAAGAATTGAGAGGAAGGAAAGGATTGGAATATCTAATTCCTTTACTCATGTTTGTTTAGAAGAGGGAAAGGAAACTTAGAAAATTCAATTATTAATAAGAACAAAAAGGTGATAATTACTTAAACCTTTATCAAATTTAATAATATAATCAATTATAATGAGTAAAATTAAAAATTGAATCATATTTTTGAATTCTCTTGACTCTCTCTCCATCTTGGGAGTGAATAGGTTTTAGTGGGGCTCATGGATCCCTCCAAATTTTCCTTTTAACTAAACAATGGAAAAGAAATCAAATTCCCCCTAATTCCATTTGTTCCAATTTTTTCTTATCACCTCTCCTTCATTTCAAGCACTATGTAAGTCTTGAAGCATTGTATTTTTCAGGTCTACTAGTTATCTTTGATAAAGATTCGATAAAATGCATTTCATCATTACATATAAAATCTAAAATGAAAAATTGATTATTAAGTTAAATGTCACATTTGGTACTTGAACTTTATCCATTCAAAATAAATTCATAAACCATATTAAATATCTAACATGGTGGAAGTTTTTGAACATTAAAAAAACATTTCTCAAAAGATACTGTCTATTACAGTTAAATAACATAATTTTCTAAAATCCTAATTACCATAATAATAATTGTAATCTTCATCTTTCTCTCTCTGTAGTTCAGCAAAACCTAAATTATCTTCTAGGTTATCATCTCTCTCAACACTTGCATAAAAAAATTATTTCCTAAAGGGTGAGCTAATGCCCAATATGTATAACACAAACACATATGCATGAACAGACAAGAACAAATATCACACATGTCATGCAGTACTGACAACTGTTTCATAATACAATTTATGTCAATAAGTAATAAAAGGGTACTCATGACCCTCTTAACACACTTAACACATTAGAACATGAATTGGTGATGGGAACTGCTACTACAGGCCCCATACCAATGATCCCTTAATCCTTAAACCCGGTGATGGGAATTGCCACTATGGGCCCCATACCCATGATCCCTTAATCCTTAAACCTGGTGATGGGAATTGCCACTATGGGCTCCACACCTATGTTCACTTAAACCACTTAATCTTGATGATGAGAATTGCCACTACGAGCCTCATACCCATGTCCTCTTAAACCTCTTAATTAACATCCAACCTAGATCATTTCTAAGCATGAGTCCACTAGGGACAACACCATACAAAGATCATTGGGGTACCCTCTAGGGATCTACCACTATGGGCTCCTAGGCCAAGCCAAGCATATACAACAAACCACTTAAACACTTAATCCAAATCATTTAACTTAATCAATTTCAATGTATAAACTAACTTAAACAAGCATAAATCAATACATAAGTTACACATATCTTGAATCCTAACCTTAAGAACTTCTAGTCTTAGACTTAATTGAAATTTGTACACATTAACAAGCTCATCTTAGTACTTAATCTTAGATTAAGATCATCTCTTAATTCTCTTAATCCTATTCATTTAAGTTTTCTAAGGCTCTACTAGCTATTTAGGTTGCGTGGAAATCAACTTAACTAGAAGTTAAATGGATATATAATTAAATTACACTTTATTCAACATGGCCATGTTGGGGGTTATGTTGCTTAACATGGGTTGGAGCACGTTTGTGTTAAAGGTCGTATATCTTTTGGTGTAAAGTTTGGCTTCAACATGGTTGGAACATGGCTATGTTCTTAATTCAACACGGTCGAAACACGACCGTGTGAGGAAGCTGTGTTACCTTCGACTCAACACAGTCGAAACATGACAGTGTTTGGAGGCCGTGTATCTCTCAGTGTAACCTTTAAACTCAATACAGTCGAAACACGACCATAGTAGGGGACCGTGTTACCTTTGGCAATCTTCGCAAACGCCTAATTCTTCATTCCCATTGCTCTTAATCCTAATTCTCTCTATTCCTAGGCTTGATTAAGCCTCTGAAACATATAGTTAGATATAAATTACAAGGAGTAGATTACTTACATCAGATTTCCAATGGTTTGAATCCTTAAGCCCTTTGAGTCTCTTCCCCATTATGCTATCCTCAAATTTTTGAATCCTTGTGTGATTGGATTGAACCAATTTCCCTTGATTGTCTTTAGAATTCCTGTAAACACCCCATTTTTGCTCCTAATAATTAATAATAATCAATTTTCAAAATTTCCCATGTTTACAATTTTTCTCATAATTTAGCAAAAATAGGAAAAATATTGAAAAAATAAAATAAATAGGAAAAATACATCAATTTTGGAAAATAATTGTGGAAATGATAAGAAAAGGAGTTAAATAATTTTTACCAATTTTTAGAATTTCAAAATAATAAAGAATAATAAAAAAATACAAGACACATATATAATTTGCTTAATTAATAAAATTGAGATTTGGGCTAGCTCAGTTGGCTCGTATGTGTGCTTGGAACATGTGAGAGAGGATTGAGGTCAGAAGTTTGAATCCCCCGCTTGCGCCCGGAAAAATTTTTCTTTCTTTTCCCCTAGAGTTGCCACGTGTCAGCATGCGATTGGTCGAGAGAAGACACGTGCCTCGCACGTGATCGTCTTCTTCCTCGAGCCTAACAGGAGAAAAAACCGCTAGAAGTCCAACGAGGTCAAAAATGCTGGATTTCTTCAAATCTTTTTGGATTTCGATCAATCTAAAACTGAATTATCCAGATAAATCGCAAGATTACAACAAATCAGTATCTAATCTGTTGGATAAAATCGAATCAAAAAAATGGAAAAATTTGGATTTCTTCGAATCGAAGATTTGAGCTTATCTAGGGGAGTCTTCCGACTTCTATAAATAGAGGGCAAAGGCAGTAAGCATGATCAGGGATCAGAAGTGAGGAAAAGAGAGAAAATCGAAGCTTCGCTAGAGTTTCCAAGCCGTAACCACCGATCAAGCACCAAGTTGCCACCAGAAGGCGTTTTTAGAGAAATCTACCGCCACAATTAAGTTCCTCACCCTCGAAAATCTAAGAAATGACACCTTAATCGCTTCGAAAGGTCGCCGGAACGCTGTCAACGAGCACTCCCAACTGCTGTGACTGATCGATAGTTTAGTATAGATAAATAATATAGGAGAAATTTTTTTAATAAAAATTAATAAAAATTAATAAAAATTAACAAAAATCAATAAAAATTAATAAAAATCAATAAAAATTTATAATATTAGAAATGGGTTAAAAAATAGAGAAATGAAATTTTTATCACTTAGAAAAATCATTTTCTTAAATAAATCAAAATTGGTTTTTCCTTAAAATTAATATTTTTCAAAAAAATCAAATGATCAAGTTTAAGCTTAGATTTTTTTAGAAAAAATACTAAAATGGTAAAAACATAAATAAAAATAAATTTCATAATTAAAAATCACCAACACATTAAAGTTTTTCAGGAAAAGCGAACTACGGCTCGTTTGACCCTAAATAGCAGGTACGTAGGCACCTATTTGGGGCAACCCTAAAAAGAATAAAAATCATTTTCTTAGAATAGGTTATCTAAAAACACAATGAGAAGACAACAAAAATATAAATAAAAGACATTTTGGATAAGGTTTAGATTTTAGGATAATAGGGTGGTAACCTTAGGGTTTTAATAAGTTAGCCTCCGAACCTAGAAACTTTGGTTTTCCCTTTTCTCTTTTCACAAAAAATGAAAAAAGGAAATTACGCTGACTAGTGGTCTAAGTTAGGATTAATCTGCTCAATTAGTTCTAATTCAATCTTTCCCATCCACAGTTGGGTGGCGACTCTAAAATAAAACGAAATTCCTAACTCAAGTCGATGGTTTACATTAGATGAGTATAGGGTCTAGTATATATCGGATTAGGAATGAAAAATAAAAAATTAGACTCAACAATTCCTAACAAGAGCATCTCCTCCTTTTTCCTGTTTGTTATTGTATAGTTATTGATAGGGTGAAAAGAGGAGAGCTAAGGTTAACATAGAGTATTTATACTCTAACCGTAAAAAGACATATTCGTCCCTCAGATTTTTATGAATTCCTTGTTTTAGCCTTAATTTTACTTTATAATTTTATACCATATATATTGATACATAAAAAAAAAATAGTTATTACATTCTCCCCCCTTTATAAAAACTTTCGCCTTCGAAAGCACTTGATTTCGGATACTTCTCCTTTATTTCTGTTTCCAATTCCTACATTGCTTCTCTTTCTGTTTGGTTAGTCTATTGCACTTTATCATAAGAGATTGTTTTCCATCTTAGTACCTGTTCTTTAGTGTCTAGAATTCTAATTGGCCATTCTAAAGACATCAAATTTAGTTACACATTCAGTGGTTCCAAAGCCACTATTTGATCTGGGTCAAGTACATACTTCCTTAGCATGGATACATGGAATACATCATTTACTCCAACAAAATTTAGTGGAAGAGTTAACCTTTAAGCCATTGTGCTTATTCTCTCCAAGATCTCAAACGGGCTTATATACCTTGGGTCTAGTTTTCCTCTCAACTCGAATCTAATCACTCATTTTATTGGAGAAATCCTCAATAATAGCTTATCTCCCACTTGAAATTCTAAAGGGCATCTTCTCTTGTCTACATAGCTCTTCTATTAAGACGGGTTGTCTGAATTCCTTGCCTGATTAGTTTCACCTTATCTATCACTTCTTATACTAACTCCAGCCCCATCAATTGTCTTTCTCCCACCTCATCCTAGTATAGTGGGGATTTGCACCTTCTTCCATAAAGAGCTTCATATGGTGCTATCTGGATGGTTGCTTAATAATTATTATTATAGGAAAACTTCACCAGAGGTATGTACTCATTTTAATTTCCTCTAAAATCTATTGCACATGCCCTGAGTAAATCTTCTAATATTTGTATAATCTTTTTAGACTAACCATCTATTTGTAGGTAGAATGCTGTACTAAATTATAGTTTGGTGCCTAATGCTTTGTGTAGGTTGTTCTAGAATCTACTCACAAATCTTGTGTGTCTATCAGAAGTGATTGTCACCAACACTCTATGTAGTTTGACTATCTCCTATATGTATATTTGAGCCAGTTTCTCCAACTTGTATCTTACTCTAATAGGTATAAAATGAGTAGACTTGGTCAATCTGCCCACTATAACCCAAACTGCATCTTACTTCTCCCTAGTGTTTGGGAGGGCTATAACAAAATCCATTGTCACGTGCTCCCTTTTCCACTCTGGTATTAAAAGAGGTTGTAATTCTCTAACTGGTCTATGATGTTCTATTTGATCTACTGGCATATGAGGCATCTGGCTACATATTCAACTATTTCTCTCTTCTTGTTTCTTCACCAATAACAACTCTTCAAGTCCTTGTAAATCTTAGTACTTCTAGGGTGTATGGTGTAGGCAGAGTGATGTGCCTCTTTCAATATCTCTCTCTTCAATTCTTCATCCTTTTACACATATAGTCTCATTTTGTATCTTAAGGTCCCTTTTATAATCAAGTTGAATTTTGGAGCCTTATCTTGTTCCATTTTACTCTAGATCTCTTAAATGTCTTTATCTTCCATCTGACCAGCTTTAATTTTGTCTATTATGGTTGGCTAAATCCTTAAGGTAGCTATTTTTTGCTCCCACTTCTTATGTTAAAATTTTTAACTCCAATTTGCACATGTCTTCTAATAACTCTTTCTACGAAGTGATTAGATTGGCTATATTGCCCTATTTCTTTTTGCTAAGGGTATCTACCACCGCATTGGCTTTTCTTGGATGATATTGTATCTCCAGGTCATAATTCTTAATTAACTCCAGCCATCTCCTTTGTCTCATATTCAACTATTTCTATGTAAATATGTATTTCAAGCTTCTATGGTCAGTAAAAATTTTGTACCTTTCTCTATATAAGTAATGCCTCCATAGTTTCAAAGCTAGTACTATAGTTGCCAATTCTAAGTCATGATTTAGGTAGTTCCTTTCATACGGCTTTAATTATCGAGATACATAAGCAATTACTTGGCCACCTTGCATTAATACATGCTCAACCTTTAAACTGAGGCATCACTATACACTATGAACTCTTCTCCACTCTTGGGCAAAGTTAAAATTGGCGCTAACATAAGTTTCTCTTTGAGGATTTGAAAGCTAGCTTTACATCTATCATCCCATTCGAATTTCACATTCTTCTTTATCAATCTGGTGAGAAGAGTTGCTATTTTGGAAAACCCTTCTATAAATCTCCTATAGTAGCCTGCTAGACCTAAGAAACTTCTTACTT
This sequence comes from Laguncularia racemosa, assembly GCA_037954665.1. Classification (NCBI taxonomy): domain Eukaryota; kingdom Viridiplantae; phylum Streptophyta; class Magnoliopsida; order Myrtales; family Combretaceae; genus Laguncularia; species Laguncularia racemosa. The sequence continues at coordinate 1,449,987 of JBBMOL010000018.1, read as the reverse complement.
TTGTAATTGTCTTCGGTCTATGTCAGTCTACTATTGCTCTCACCTTTTCTAGGTTTATAGATACCCTATCTCTGTTGACTACATTACCTAAGAAGATTACTTATTCCAACTAGAATTCACATTTACTGAATTTGGCATATGACTTTTTAGCTTATAACTTGCCTAATACTAGTCTCAAGTATTCTTCATGCTTCTCAATGCTTTTAGAGTATATCAAGATATCATCTATAAAGACGATTACAAATTTATCCAAAAAATCCTTAAATACTCTGTTCATTAAATCCATGAATGTAATTGGTGCATTCATTAGTCTAAAGGGCATTACTGAAAACTCGTAGTGCCCATATTTAATCTTGAATGTTGTTTTCTAGATGTCTTTGTAAACACCCCATTTTTGCCCTAGGAGTCAATAATTTTCAATAATAATCAATTTTCAATTTTTCCTAATTTTTCCCGATTTTTTCCTAATTTAACATAAAATAATAAAAATGTTCAAAAAATAAAAATAAATAGGAAAACACTTCAATTTTGAAAAATGATTTCGGAAATAGCAATAATGAATAATAAACAATTTTTACAAATTTTTGAAATTTCAAAATATACAAAAAAATAGAAAAATCGCATTGCATATATGCAATTTGCGAAATTAGAAAAATCAGGAAAGTGGGCTAGCTCAGCTGGTTCGGACCATGGCTAGGCGCGCGCGCAGGGGGGCTCGGTCAGACGTTCGAATTGCGGAGGACGCAGTTTCCGCGTTTTGCAAATTTTCGACTTATCCAGGACACGTGGCAGAATTTGATTGGCTGGAAGAAACGCACGCGCCGGGTGCGTGATCGTCTCCTACCTCGAGCCCGAGATCGCCGGCGAAGAAAAAATTCGTATTTCGGCCGTTTTGATTCGATTTTTTTTGCACAAATCCAACAGATCTTCAACAGAAATAAGATAAACATTATCTAATTAGAATCAAATCGCAACAAATCGTTGGATAGGCACGAATCGGAGTTGGTTTTTCAACCGAAAATCCGATCAGCTTCAATCGGAGGAAATCCAAGCTTATCCAGCTCGGTTTCAAGCGCCTATAAATAGAGGAGGAGATGAGGAAGCAAGAACAGAGATCAGAATTGCAAGAGAGAGAGAAAAGAGTGTAGATCGGAGGAAACCCAAAGTTGCGACCGCCGATCGGAGTTGAGCCACAGCAAGGAGACGTTCCGGGAGTAAACCGCCACCACCATCGGATTCAATACCCTCGAGAAGCTAGGATTCGACACCTCAACCATCGCAAAGGACCGCCGGAACGCCTTGAACGAGCCAACCCCGCCGCCGTGTCCGACCGATCAGACCCGACCCGATTCGACCCGACCTACCCGACCCGCGCACCGACCCGGATCTAGGTAAGTCGGATTTTCCGGATTTTTTTTAATTAATTTATTTATTTTGTTTATTTATTTATTCCGAATTGATTTATTATTTATTATTTGTGATTTAGTTAATTATTTATTTATTTGTTGGTTTTTGTTCTATTTTCAATAAATAGAAAAATGTAGAAATTAGGTTTTTCTAGAATTTAATAATGTAAAATAATTAAAAAAATAATAAAAAAATAAAAAAAAAATAAAATGAAGAAAAAAAATATTAGGAAAATAATAATAAAATTTTAGATTTCAAAATAGGATAGAAAATAAACTTAGGATAAAATTTTCAACAAAAATCAAAAATCAAATCACAAAAATCATAAAAATCATAATAAAAAAAAAGAATTACAAAAAATAAGTTTTAGCACTTAGAAAAGTCCTTTTCTTCAAATAAACTCAAAATTGATGTTTTCCCTCAAAATCATTTTTAAAAAAAATCAAATTCAAAGTTTAGGCTTAGAGTTTTTAGGAAAAATCCAAAAAATGGTAAGAACATAAATCAAAAGAAATTTCAAAATTAAAATACACCAACAAACTTAAAGTTTTCAGAAAAGCGAACTACGACTTGTTTGATCCTGAGTAGCAGGTACGTAGGCACCCATTCGGGTCAACCCATAAAATAAATGAAAAATCTTTTTTTTTTGAAATAAATTCAAAAACATAACAAAAAAGTAACAAAAACACAATGAAATACATTTCTAAAGATGAACAATTTTAGGAGATTAAGTGGTAACCGCATAGGTTTTAATAGGTTAGACTCCGGACTTAGAAACTCTGGTTTTCCCTTTTTCTCTTCTCACAAAAACGAGAAGAGGAAATAACGACGACTAGTAGTCCAAATTAAGACTAATCCGCTCCTTTAGTCTTAATTCACTTTTTCCCAACAACAGTTGGGTGGCGATTCAAAAAATCAAACGAAATTCCTAACTCAAGTCGAGGATCTAGATTAGATGAGCATAGGGTTTAGTTTAGATCGGATTAGGAATGGGAATTCAAAAATTAGACTCGACAGGATGGCGACTCCACTAGAGAGACTAAATTATATAGCTCGGTTTATCTCACAACTCACCGACAAATGCCGGCCGCTATTCCGTTTGTTGAAGAAGAACGCCGCAATAGAATGAGACGACGAATGTGAAGAAGCGTTCAGGACAATCAAAGACTATCTTATAAAACCCCCGGTCTTGATAGTCCTGAAACAAGGAAAACCCTTATTCTTATACCTCACCATACTCCCCGAATCCATGGGATGTGTGTTGGGGCAGAAAGATGAGCATAAGGTTTAGTTTAGATCAGATTAGGAATGAGAATTCAAAAATTAGACTCGACAGGATGGCGACTCCACTGGGGACCCATGCCAGTAGGCTAGCCACCTGAGATCTTCGAATTGTTCTCTTTGAATGTGTTTTAATCATTACTTTGTTACTAACTTTGCGGGATTTAGTTAGATTTTAGTTTCTTTATTGTGGGGGTTTTGCATGCATACATAAGTTTATGTGAGTAGATGCGGTCGAACCCGGACCGTCCTAGAAACCTAAGACGGGGAGCCATTGTGTAGGTTTCAGGCGAAGTGAGTTGATTCACCGTTCGGGACCGATTAGGCTACCCCACCCTATGCTTCGATATGGCCTGAGATCCATTTCTTCGAGAATGCGGGAGGCCATAGAGCTCGGGAACCAGTTAGAACCAACCTACTTGCATACATAACATCGTACGAGGGGTTGACAATTGGATGACAATGTAATGGTTTGTTGTTTTGTCCTTGGAGTTCAGGACTATTTCCCTGTAATGCTTTCATAGTTCTTGTTGTAACTAGGCTGTTTCTTATTGTAATAGATGGCTAGCAGCGCAGTTGATCGCCTCCTCCGCAAAGAAATTCGGGTATATAAGCCTTTGGATCCAAAATTGGTACTGGACCACTTGGTTTACCTTGTACAACCCAGAAGAGCAAGCCTTCATCCAGCAGAAGATCGGCCCCATCCTCTCACTGACTAAGACAGAGGTGAATTTACCTATGGTCCGGGCCATGCTCCAGTTATGGGAGATCGAGCCCACAACTTTCTTCATCGGGCCGCATGAGATCACCCCTACCCTGGAGGAGTACACCCAGTTGCTACAGGCTCCAGCACTAACCGATCAGATCTACATGCCAGACCTTGAGGCCAGGCCCGCCGGTACCTTCAGCAGGTTACTAGGCATTCGGAAGACAGCAGTCAACAAAGCCCTAGCAGACTGTAATGGGTATTGCATACGCATGGATGATCTAGAAGCCTGGTTCATCGCCCAAGAAGACAATGGGGATAGAAAGGACATCCTATGTGGGGACCCTAAGACTTACAGACAGAGAAGGGTGAACGCCTTCCTCTTGACGGCCTTCGCCACCATTTTGTTCCCCACAGGAACTTTCTATATTCATTACCGGGTTGTAGAGCTGGTAACCCAATTCCTGGAAGGAAGATCTTACATCCCCGCTCTACTGGCTGAACAGATCCGAAACCTAAATTTCCTCAAGAAGAAGGGTCATGGCATCCTCTGCTCCAGCATCAACCTTCTGCTAATATGGTTCGTAAGCCACCTCAAGTGCTTCGGGCTGAACATGGTCAGGAAAACCCTAGCCCAACAGGTGGATCTGGTGGATTCCTGTATAGAAAAGGTGAAGTTACCCAACGACATTACCAGCTACAGTTGGGTAGATCTGCTTAGAAGCCTTAGCGCCGAAGATATTCTATGGATAGCCAGGTGGAGTTGCTGCGATAAAATCATCTTAACCTGTAGTAATTTCCAAGCAGTGCCATTAATCGGGATCAACGGATGTATCGGATATCACCCCAACTCCGTAGTCCGCCAATTTGGTACCATCCAAGACATAGTTTATTGGTCCTCACTTGAAACAATCACCTTTGAGTATCAAGATCCAAACATGTTGGTAGCCGAGAAATTTGCTAAGCTGGCAGAGGTCAAAGCACTTTGGGAAGCCAGAATCGAAAGCCCAAATGTAGACCTCGGGGAGTTAGATGGCGAAGTGGGAAAACACCGAGCCACCAGAGAGTTTGTAATCCGCTAGCTATATCAGACAGGAGAAAGAGCATATCGGGTTCCAAACGTCACTCAGCCTAGACCAGATCAGATCAACCCAGAAATAGAAATCTACCTGGAGCAGGTTAGGGCCCGGATGAAAGTATACTTCGAAGCTGCAGACTATAAGAAAGACATCTGGAAGGGACGCTTCAAGGAATCTGACCAAAGAAACAAGGCCTTAGAAGCACAATTGGAGAAATCCCAAGCCAGGGTCAAGAAACTAGAAGTCGTCATCAGTGGGAAGCCTGAGCTTCCACAACAGAAGACTAAGAGAACTAGGAAATAGAGCATTATTTGTAATCTTTCATTTTTATTGAACTCCAGAGTTATTAATAAAAGTAAAGTTTTAATAATACATTGTCAATCAGTTGTTAACCCTTTTATCTTTTAGCATCCGCGTGACACATGCATATCATTCTTGCATCCATCACACTAAAATAAAGGTATCAAAATAGCTTCCAAGCGACCGAACCCACCCAGAAGCCCAGTCCTTACGCGCTCAAGAGAAAAAATGGCCAACAGCAGTGACAACCGCCATAACACCAACGCTGAAGCTGCCTCAGACTCTAGGATCATAACCCTAGAACAAACGGTCCAACAGTTGGCTGCCCAGGTTCACCTCTTGACTGAAAGCATCGGCCTCCTGCGCAACACCCAGTCGGCTCAAGAAGAGTATTTAGGGGCCAGGAAGGGAAAAGCAGTGGAGGGACAGCCTCCGGAATACGAAGAAATCAATTCCCACCTTAACCCAGCCTTCGAGTATGAGCCGGGCCGACCTCTGATGATCTGAAAAAGGAAATGGAAGAGAGACAAAAGGAGATGGAGAAGCGACTCTTCCAGCAGCTCAATGACAAGATGAAAACTATTGAAGGCCCTGATGGTTTTGAACAGGCCAGAATCACTAACCTGCCAGCATACATGGAGGAGGCATACCCTGACAAGTTCAAGACCCCAGATTTTGAAAATTATGATGGGACCGGCTGCCCCAAGATGCATACCAGGCTATATGCCCGGAAGATGAGCAAGTATGCTCAATATGATCAACTCATGCTCCAGACCTTCCAGGATAGGCCCCGCATTGGTTTGGTATGCTCACCTCGACTTCAACATTGTCAACACCTGGGAAAAGCTAGCCCGGGCCTTTTATGATCAATACAAGTTTAACGTCGAAGTTGCCCCATCTGTAATCGATCTAGGGAGTCTCCGAAAAAGACATACTGAGCCGTTCAAGGAATATGCTCAGCGCTGGAGGGCCCAAGCTGCCAGGGTAGCCACTCCGATATCTGAAAAGGAATTGACATCCATATTTGTCAATACCTTGGACAAAACTTACTTTTCACATTTGGTAGGCCAGACCTCCTCCAGTTTTGTAGAAGTAGTGGCTGCAGGTTGCAGGATCGAGAATGCCATCACCACTGGCAGGCTCCAATCAATGGAACCTCCTAGGGTCACACCAACTCAAAGGCCTTTAGGAGGAAACAGAGTTAAAGAGCCCACAGTCAGTACAGTGCATTCTAGTAAGGCAGAAAAACCTAGGACTTGGGTGACCTTCCAAACCACGAATACCACAGCCTAGCAACCTACGACGGGTCATACACAGGCCGCCAGGCCCCCAAGGCAGTTCACTCCAATCCCTTATACCGCTCAGTCAGGTCTTCGCTCGGTTGAGGCAGATAACTTGATTAGTTTTGAACTCCCCAACGACCGATATAGGCCCAAGAACTTCGACTCTAACCTCGAGTGTGACTATCACATAGGTCAAGAGGGGCACTCCACAGATAGGTGCTGGAGGCTCTAGCATAAAATCCAAGACTTGATCGACGCAAGGATCATACAATTGGATTTTGTGAACACCCCAGCACCCAATGTCAACACCAACCCGTTGCCCAATCACAGGCCTACCATCAACATGATCACGTCAAAAGAGTCAGCTCCCAAAGAAGCCCTTAAACAGAATCCGGCTAAGCAACCTGCTTCGGGAGAGACTCCAAAGGCGCACATTAAAGGAAGATGGTTATCCGGGGACCCCATGGTTGGCCCTTTGGGAGAATCACACGGGAAGTTTCAGTACCTGGTAAACTATTCTTACACCCCGACTAAGCAAGGGCCGCTTAGTGGGTGGGGGCCGGAATTTGAGAAGCAAGACAATCTAGCAAAGGAAGAGGGAAAGACCATCAACATGATCAATTCTCAAAAGCCCCGGGTTATACGATGCTATGAGGGACAATCAGTCGAGATGCAAATCCCGAGGAAAAGGTATGTATTCAATGTTCCCGTACCAGCAGAGAATTACAAGGCTGCACCATTCGACTATCGGGCCCTCGAACAAGAGCGACCTCCTATAGTGGGAGGTATCACCCGCTCTGGGAGATTATACGATCCGAAGTATAAGAGCCCGACCGAAGAACCCAATACAGAGAAAACAGAGGAAGAGGAAGAGGGTCTTGCTGCATTTACAAAGATGGTAAAGGCCAGCGAATACAAGATCATGGAACAATTGAATAAAGTTCCAGCGCAGATATCTCTCATGGGCCTTCTCACCACATCTGAGCCCCACAGGGAAGCACTCTTTAAAGTGCTAAAACAGATTCAAGTCCCGGAGGGTATGGCTATAGACAAGATGGGTCACGTGGCAAACTCTATCTTCACCATGGATCAAATATCTTTCTCTCCAGAAGAGCTAGGAGAAGAGGGAGACCAACATACCAAGCCACTATTTATAGTGGTCCAGTGCAATGACACCATCGTCTCCCGAGTACTTATCGACAACGGATCATCCCTCAACGTTTGCCCATTGGCAACACTCGACTTATTGGGGGTCGATCCAAGCAACATAAAACCTAGCTCCACAGTAGTCAGAGCCTTCGACGGGTCGAAGAGAGACATTGTGGGGGAAGTGAACCTACAAGTGGAAATCGGTCCACAAGTATTTCACATCTCCTTCCAGGTCCTCGACATCCCAAGGTCTTTTAACTTGCTCTTGGGATGACCCTGGATACATGCTGCTGGTGCCATTCCCTCTAGTCTCCACCAAAAGGTCAAATTCATCACAAATGGGCAGATAGTTACAGTACTGGGCGAGCAGGATTACGCCATATACAAAGAAACTGCCATACCTTACATCGGGGATGAAGGTTCAGAAGACCTGGGGTTGCAGATTTTCAGCGAAGTGAATATGGTGACCAACAAAGAGGGCCATCAGTTTAAAGAGGGGCAGCACGGGACCTTCGGACTGGGGTATGTTCCTACGACCGCGGAAGAAGCACAAGTAAGGGGCAGAATGAAGGGGTAGCTGATTGACACCCAGATGTGCATTCCACCTCTCCAACAATCTTTCCGAAGGGCAAATACCATTCAAGAGCTTCGAATAAACAAAGAGGACAACAACAAAGGGAAATTAACCTCCCGCATGACCAACCAACATCCAGCTCTGAACAACTGGTTTTGTTGTCCTATCAATAATGCTAGGTTAGCTCAAGAGTAGAAAAAATCATTGAACAAATTTTATTGAGACTATTTATCGAATTCCATTACGGTTTGTTTCTTTTATTATATATGATTTCATTTTTTTTATGTCACTCAGATCTCCCACCATCGAACATCAGGGATATTTCGCGCAAGTAGAACGTAAAAACGCTGATATCGTTTCCAACGCTGCTGGGTCAGTTGTTGAAGACGATGTCTTAGACCACGAAATAATACAAGAAAATTGACTAAAACATGAACAAAGCGGAATCTCGATCGACGAGCCTGTGGAGACAGTAAATCTAGGAAGCATGGAAAACCCTAAGAACCTCAAAATTGGGACCGGTTTAAGTGCCGAGCAAAAATGTGAGATAACCGAGCTATTAATCGAATATGCAGATGTGTTTGCCTGGTCATATGGTGACATGCCAGGGCTAGACCAGTCGATAGTAGTTCATAGGCTTCCTACAAGGGAAGATGTCAGACCTAAAAAACAAAAACTAAGAAGATTTAGGCCCGACATCTTATTAAAAGTCAAAGAAGAAGTCAAGAAACTACTAGAAGTAGGGTTCATCGAAGTATCCGACTACCTAGAATGGGTAGCAAATGTAGTCCCCGTTATAAAAAAGAACGGAAAAGTACGCGTATGCGTGGACTTTCGGGACTTAAACCAAGCCACGCCAAAGGATAACTTCCCCCTACCTCATATCGATGTTCTAGTGTATAACACCGCGGGAAACCATCTCTTCTCATTCATGGACGATTTCTCAGGATACAATCAAATAAGAATGGTCCGAGGAAGACAAGACCAAAACAACCTTCATCACGACATGGGGAACTTTCTGTTACAAAGTCATGCCCTTTGGTTTGAAAAACGCTGGGGCAACGTATCAGAGAGCTATGGTCGCCATACTTCACGACATGATGCATCGTGAGGTTGAGGTATACGTCGACGACATGATAGCTAAATCCAAAGAAAGAGAAAGCCATGTAGATATCCTAAGGAAGTTGTTTAAACGACTGAGGAAATTTTAGCTTAAGTTAAACCTGAAAAAATGTACTTTCGGGGTTACAACGGGGAAATTGTTAGGGTTTGTCATCAGCCAGGAGGGCATTAAGATTGACCCTGACAAGGTAAAGTCCATATTAGAGTTACCTTCCTCACGCTCCGTTAAAGAAGTAAGAAGCTTGCTGGGGAGACTAAATTATATAGCTCGGTTTATCTCACAACTCACGACAAATGCCGGCCGCTATTCCGTCTGTTGAAGAAGAACGCCGCAATAGAATGGGACGATGAATGTGAAGAAGTGTTCAGGACAATCAAAGACTATCTTATAAAACCCCCGGTCTTGATAGTCCCGAAACAAGGAAAACCCTTATTCTTATACCTCACCATACTCCCTGAATCCATGGGATGTGTGTTGGGGCAGAAAGATGAGCATAGGGTTTAGTTTAGATCGGATTAGGAATGGGAATTCAAAAATTAGACTTGATAGTCTTCTTCTTTAATTCTTAGTTGATGGTAGCCTGATCTCAGTCTACTTTGGAGAACAGTTGAGCTCTTTGCAACTTATCATATAGGTCATCTATCTTAGGAAGAGGATATTTTTTTTTTTTTTTTTATTGTGACCTTGTTTAACTCCTTGTAATCTATACAACGTCTCATGTTTCCATCCTTTCTTAATTCATCCAATTCCACTAGTGTCATCCTGTAGACTGATTTTGATATGGGCACTGTGCCTTGTACCAAGTCAATGTTGAATTCTATTTCCCTGGCTAGGGGTAAACTAAGAAGATCTTTTGGAAACACGTTAGGAAATTCCCTCACTATCGGTACTCCTTCCATCTTAACTTCTTCATTGGCTTCAATAGATATAGTTGCTAGTACACTTTTTCCCTACATCTCATACATAGGCAGTCTAATGGGTCTCTACACTTCTAACTTGTATTCAAAATATCCTTCCCCTGGTATATTAAATTGCACCACCATGTTAAGAAAATTAATGGTGGTGTGATATTTTGATAGCTAGTTGACACCTAGAATAATGTCAAATTCTATCATCTCAAATACCAAGAGGTTTAATGGCATTACCCTATTATATATTTCTATTCTCACTCCTTTGCATGTTTTACTTATTCTTCCTTCTACTCTCAAGAGAGTACTAATAGCTAGACAATCATTCATGTGTTTAACATTCAAAGCACATGCACATACAAAATTCTCAAATACGTACAGTATAAACGCACCCGTATCGAACAGTACATATGCATTGCAGGAGTGTATTGGAAGCATACCTGCAATGTTGTCAATGTAAGGGATATCTTGGTGGTGCTGCTAGTGAATGATAAACACTCTGGTAGGAACTCTTTGTCTAGGACCCCCTACTTGTGGTCTACCTCCTTATACTCTCACTAGAGGTTTGGCTACTTGTTGGATTAGGCCCGCTTGATTTTTTATTTGTCTTTGAGGATAGTTGACTGCCTTGTGTCCCCTTTGGTTGCATACATGATGGACAATTACGGGGATTGACCTCTCAGTGCAATACCTGCTAATGTGCCCAATCTTCCCATAAGAAAAACATGTCCTATCTAGCCATCTACACTCTCTTAACTCATAAGGCCCATAACATTGAGGACATTTAATATTTGGGCTTGTTGTAGTGAGTGCCAAAGGCACTTATCTAATTTGGAGAGGAGGGTTATAGCACTTGATGTTCTACTTTGTAGCATGTGATGTCTTTTACTCCTATCTTGCCCCATTCCACTAGAGGTAAGACTTTTTCCTAGAGCTATTGTTGCTCTATGACTCCTCTATTCTTCAACAATCCTCTTATTCTACTTGAGGTACTTCGCTTTGTCAACCATTTCAGTATATATATTTAGATGAAAGGCTCCTACTGCAAGTTGTAGGTCCAAGTCCAATCCTCTTAAGAACCTCTTAGCTCGAGACCTATCATCATTATGTACATTTTCGGGAAGGAACCGAATGAGGCGATTCAGCTCTGCCTCATACTCTTCAACTATTTGGTTCTGTTGCTTATAGTTGTAGTATTCATTCTCCATCCTCTCTTTAGAGCTACTAGGGAAGTATCTTTGATAAAATAACTCCTTAAATATAGCCCAATTCATGCATTCCCCTATAAGTCTAAGAACCGAAGTCCACTATTTTGTTACGATTTCCTTTAGCATAAATGTAACATAATTTACCTTCCTATCTTTTGGTATCTAAAAGGTAGCAAATGTCTTCTCGATTTCCTATACCTAATCATCAGGCTCGATTGGGTCATCCACTCTAGGGTTAAATTCTTTAGCATTCCTTTGCTATGGGAAATTGGAGGCTTGGTGTTGTTATGCTAGTAGTCCCATCAAGTGATTCATAGTATACAGTAGTTGAACTGTCTCTTCATCCATCTGATCTCTTTTACCTTATGGCTGTGGATTCTGAACTTCCTCTTCATTAGGGTTATCATGTCTAGCACCCCTTTCAGCTCCTGATCTAGTGATTCTTCTTGGAGGCATTATGTTTAAGAATAGACAACTGAATCTACTTAAGTTAATCTTAGTCATGGTCAATATCATAGTGTGTAAGTATATACACTTATACCACTACACATGGGTTTCTACTTATATGTATAACTTAGTCAGTTAGAAGAATGTAAGTAAAGTAATAATACAAGAAAATAATTACATAATTAAGTAAACATTCCATATTTTACCTAGTCTCTTCATGTCTCACTATCTTACAGATCAACTGCTTAATTTTTCTAAAGATCATATCTTAAGCTTTACTTTTTAAAACTTATGTCTATTAATCATCGCTTAGTCCTAAGGATCATTACCTAAGCTTTTTAGGATCAATAATCTATGCTCTATAGATCAAAACTTAGGTCATAAGGATCATCAACCTATTCTCCATAAATTCAACCTTAAGTCCCTAAAGATCATAGACTAAGGCTCTAATACCACATAAGCTGTAATGCCCTAAAACCCAGATCGTGCTACTGCCTACTACGTGTCCATATCTCGTAAGAACATGTTAAGGCTTTGAATCAACTTTGATACATTTTAACTTGTAACTCCTATATAAAAGCATTTCATACATACCTAAATTTCAAAATAAATTCATAAACCATATCAAATATATAACACAATAGAAGTCTTTGAACACTAAAAAAACATTCCTCAAAAGATACTATCTATTACAGTCAAATAACATAATTCACCAAAATCCTAATCACCATAATAGTAATGGTAATCTTCATCTTCCTCTCTCTATGGTTAACCCAAACCCAAGTTATCTTCTAGGCTATTATCTCTCTCAACACTTGCATCTAAAAATGTTCCTTGAAGGGTGAGCTAATGCCCAGTACGTATAACACAAACACATACGCATGAACAAACATGAATAAGTATCACACACATTATACAGTACTTAAACACAGATAACCGTTTCATAATATAATTTATGTCCACAAGTAATAAAATGGTACTCATGACCCTCTTAACACATTAGAACATGAATTGATGAGAGAAACTACCACTACAAGCCCCATACCCATGATCCCTTAATCCTTAAACTTGGTGATGGGAACTGTCACTACAGCTTTCACACCTATGTTCACTTAAACCACTTAATTCTAATGATGGAAACTACCACTACGAGGCTCATACCCATGTCTACTTAAACCTCTTAACCAACATCCAACTTAGATCATTTCCAAGCACGACTCCACTAGGAACAACGTCACATAAGGATCATTAGGGTGACCCTTAGAGATCTACCACTATAGCTGAGCCAAGCATATATAACATAACACTTAAACACTTAACCTAAATTATTTAACTTAATCAATTTTAATGCATAAGTTAACTTAAACAAGTACAAATCAATACATAAGTTACATGTACCTTGAATCTTACCCTTAAGCACTTCCAGTCTTGAACTTAATTGAAATCTGTATACATCAATAAGCTTTTCTTAGTACTTAATCTTAGATTAAAATCATCTCTTAATCTTCTTAACCCTATTCATTTAAGTTTTCTAAGGCCTTACTAGCTATCTAGGTTGCATGAAAATTAACTTAACTAGAAGTTAAATAGATATATAATTAAATTATACTTTATTCAATACAGCTATGTTGAGGGCCGTGTTGCTCAACATAGGCTGGAGCATGACCTTGTTAAGGGTCATGATCTTTTGGTGTAAAATTTGGCTTCAATACGGTTGGAATACGACCATGTTAGGAGGCCGTGTTCTTCTTAATTTAACACAGTTGAAGCACGACTGTGTTAGGAGGCTGTGTTACCCTTGACTCAAAATGATTGAAATAAGACCGTGTTAAGAAGTCGTGTATCTCTAGGTGTAACCTTTAAACTTAACGCGGTCGAAACACAACCGTGTTGGGAGGTCATGTATCTCTCAATATAACCTTCAAACTTAATACGGTCGAAACAGGATAATGTTAGGAGATCATGTTATCCTTGGCAATCTCCACGAACTCCTAATTCTTCATTCCCAATTTCCTAATCCCTATTCTTTCTATTCTTAAGCTTGATTAAACCTCCAAAACATGTAGTTACATATAAATTACAAGGAGTAGATTACTTACATCAAATTTCCAATGGTTTGAATCCTTAGGCCCTTTAAGTCTCTTCCCCATTATGCATTCCTCAAATTTTTGAATCCTCGTGTGATTGGATTGAACCAATTTCCCTTAATCATCTTTAGGGTTCTTGACAAGAGTGTCTACTCCTTTTTCCTGCTTGTCAGTATGTAGTTACTGATAGGGTGAAAAAAAGGAGAGTTAGGGTTAACATAGAGTATTTACACTTTAACTATAAAAAGACATATCTATCCCTTAGATTTTTATGAATTCCTCATCTTAGCCTTGGTTTTATGTTATAATTTTATAACATATATATTGATACATAAAAAAAAGTATTACAAGTACGCTTGGCATTTGTTCTATACTAGCAATGGAAATCATTTTTTAATCATTTTGCAAAATATGAATTCCTTCAAAAAAAAATTATAAAACAAAATCTAAAAATGATATGAAAAAATGTGGTTGACAATTTTCTACTATACGATTATTGCTCACGCCTACAGCATTTTCCCTTTTTTTACGTAATCTACAACTACCTACTTTTGCATTTCGATATATGCAACTAATCTTCTTCTTCTTCTTCTTCTTTATTTTTTTGTCAACTACACATTATACAAATGAGGAGAGGAAATTCGAACCTATTCCATCTCAAATGGAGAATAGTGTTTTTATAGACTAGGTTACAAGACCTTAGCCACTTAGTCTTCTTATTTAAAGGTACGCTTTTTTATTGTTTGCATGACCATTTAACCTTTTATATAAATAATAAAAAAGTAATTTTAGAATTTTTAAATAATCTTTTCAATGATAAAATAGTAAAATATAATCTAAAAGCGCTTTTGGTTTTTCAAATATTTAGAGGTTTAAGAGCTCAATTTAAAAATAAGCAATTTAATGTTCCTTGAGCTATTGTTATTTATTTTTGGACTTAGCTTCATAATTTTAATGTTGTGAATTTAGCTTAGATTTAGATATTAAAATGGAACTTCTCATACTTTTTCTTTCAAGTTTCGAGCACATTATCTAGCTTATTTCACACATGCAATTTCTTTAGATTTTAAGCTCCTTGAGCAATAAAACATAAAATTATATTCTAAGAGTGCTAGTTAGGGGGCTTGCTAAATTTACTCATTAAAGAAAAAATATACAACTTTCACATATTTTATGAGTAAAATAATTGTAATGAAAAAGAAGAAGCAAAATTCTCTTTTTGTAATGGATGGTCATAGAGTTACACAATTTGAGACACTACTATGCAAAATCCAAATACATTCTATTAGGATTTTAAATAGTTTAGGTTCATCTATATGCATCTCGTGTCTGAAAGAGTACAAACTAATCATTCTTTTCAATGACTCAAGTATTAATACGCTAAGAATTTTAATTTAGTGTTTGATAATTACATTAGTATAAGGATGGTTTATTTAGATTATATTTAAAAAAATATTGTTGCATTTTATATAAAAAAATGTAAATCATAAAATTATTTATTTAGATTATTTAAAAAAATATTGTTGCATTTATATAAAAAAAAATGTAAATCATAAAATGAGTTTTATGCGTATATAGGAGCATATTAAAATATGAAGCCTTTAACATGATTAATAAATATGATATCTTGAGTAACATATTTATTATGTGAAACCTTGAAAATTTGATGAGCTAAATTTCTAAAATTTCGGATACTATATTATTGAAGACAACCATTTAGGATTTTAGCTAGGTGGGAATTGACACCTTAAGTTTTTTCGAACCATCGAATTGAGACATTTTAAGAAATAACCACAAAGTTCAAGCTTTGTTACAAAACCTATACAATACCATTAATTTTAATATAGTAACTATACTTTAATTTTATCAAAACTCCAATATGGGACATCCCTTCTAATAAAAATTAAATAAATTATACTAACAATTGAAATTATCATAAGGAATTATAATATAAAAGGGTAACATATATAGGAAACAATATGTGTGTGATAAGAATAAAATGGTTTGGTAGCAAATACTAGAAAACTCTAATTTTAGAACTTATACTAAAATATTGTGGAAAATGTAAAGAGCTTTAGAAATAATTGTGTTTCCCTATATGTGAAAACTATATAATAAAATTTCTAAATTTATATGGGAACTCATTAAAGGCTATTAAGAATACTATATTGAATATGTATACCACTTAGATTTAAACTCATATTATTTCTTTTTTCCCAATCAAACTAATATTTGTTTCATTCCAATAATACCAACCCCAAAAACAACAACATTAAAAATTTAATAGATATATTTATGTATGTACATTAAGAATATAAGAACTATGAAATAAAAAGGATATTTATTTAATAAACATATTCCCTTATTTAGAACGATACTCATAGGCCTTCTAAATAGTTAAGATAACCTATTACACGGTATTCTAAATATAACATGGGAACAATGCAACGTTTTAAATTAAACTTATAACAATAATGGACGAAAAAAATAGTAATGGTTAGTAGTTATAATCATAATTGAAGATTTAAAACTCAACATGAAAATATTTAACATAATAAAACTGCAAAACCTATAGTGCTCATTATTATTCTGATAATAAATGGTAATACAATATAAAAGTTCTAGATTGAAAGAAAATAATAAAATTGGAAATAATATTCAATAGCAACTATAATTTATACACTCCAGAGATAAAAATCTCATATAACATGTCAATGGAAATAACATTATCACAAGACACAATAAACTCTGTAAGTATGATATCAAACTTGTATATTTTATCGACTTACGTGAGTAAAATAACAATTCCATGCTTGTAACTATAAGATATAATCTATATATGTATGTATGTATGTATGTATGTATACTTTAATTAGGTCATTTGGTAAATCCTTGAAAAATTTTAATTTTAAAAATAAGGAAATTTTGCAAACACTAATAAAGAAAGCAAATCAACAAATAGTTGTCTTTACTGATTTAACAAATAAGTTAACCACATACTCAAGATGATTATCAAAAGGATTGTAATATAAAATAGGGAATATCATTTTTGATATTTGAACTTTACCCATTATTTCAATTAACTACTTGAAGTTCTGATATGTCAATTCACTTCCTCAATTTTGTCCATTTTTGTAATTAACTACCTAGACTTTGTCTATTTTTACAATCAACTACCTAGACTTTGCCTATTTTTACAATCCACAATTTGAATTTCATTTATTTTTACAATTAATTATCCTATGTAAGAACTATAAATAATGTTGAAAAGTTTATAGATAATAAATTAATATTTTTAAAGTTTAAATAGTTAATTACAAAAATAAGTAAATTTCAAGCACCAAATGTAACATTTACCCTATGAAATATATGAATATGTAAAAGGAATAGGTTAGCGAATATTTAAATGTAGTAATATAATGAGGATGTGAAATAGATATTTAAGATCATGAACTTTAGGTGATTATTTACACATGGGTAATAAAGTGGGGAATTTCTAACTTTAAAATTCTATAAGCAAATTAACTAAATAAGTTCAAGGGAGAAATCAAGTCCATTTAAAATCGAAAGAATAATTTACAATCCTTGAAATTCTATTGTTAATTATAAGTAGGGAATTTATGTAACCATACCAAAAGTTGATAAGATCTAATATAAGTTTGATTTCAGAAAGGAAACATTTGCAATTTTTATAAACAAGGAAAAACTGCCAATTTAGTTTTGTGAGACATGTATTAGATTTGATAAAAAACCTTAACCATAAATTAAAGGACAATTTTTGTAAATCCTAGATTATGATTTTAAAATCCTAATTTTAGACCTAAACATTAGAAAAAATTTTAACAATTAAAAAAAAATGAAAATAACCTTGCTATCCACACTATAATAGATAATCATGTACAATGAAAACTTAAAATCTTAATGTCTTTTCTTAAGCCGCTACAATGCACACCAAACACCTTAAACCACTTTTTAATTTTTTTTATTGTTATATGCCTAAATTAGCTTAAGGCCTTAAGGTCCATCTTATTTCCATATGACCAGAAAGTAGGAAAGTACTTAAGCTGATAAGCATAAATAAGAAAAGTAATCTAGATCCTTTGAAGAACACACTATAACTGTATATTTTCTATTATAATTAGGGCGTCTTTAGCAAGATCTACTTGCCTAAAATATAACATTCACATAATGGTATAAAAGGTGGTCCCTCCATCTAAGTAAATCATCTAATACCATCTAATACTCTCCATAAGCTTTGACTACCCTACCTTTATGCTATTTCTTTAACTTAAGCATCAAAGTCCAAGCGCTATAGATACCTTTGGCACCTTGATAGCTTATGTTTTGGACTCCGTCAACTTGAGGATTTGATCAAGCCTAAGACCACATCAAGGAAAATTGAGCAATCAATAATTAGCGCCCACTTTCTTAAGGTTAATTATGACTATAGCTGGCATAAGATTTGGAAGAAACTTTAGCAAGAATGCCTTAATGACCACAACCTACTAATTGTTGAAAACAATCACCCTATAGTGCCACTAGTACCTTTTCACGCATAACTAGGGGACTAAAGTAAGATTGCAAGACTTAAGAGGTAACTTGCCAATGTGGTGGTTAAGAATCGTTATTTGAGACATTAAGTTAATGGAATTAATCAGAGCTCCCAACAAAATTCTTAGCCACTAAGTGAGTAGCAGAGTGATAGTGTTTCACAACACTATTGGAACACACCCCCAATTTCATATAGAGCCCTTAACCTAAAAGGCGAGTAGAGTAATAACAAGAATAATAACTTTAAAGCACAATCCATAAGATTCTTGGTTGATCAATCTGTTGATGATATAGATAACACAACCAAACGCCTAAATGAGCTCAAGGACAAAGAAACTTAACCTATGGGACATGTTTACCATAGTGAATTCTCCTTTCACCCAGGAAATCCAGGATGAGCAACTCCCTACACGTGTTTGAATTCCTCAATTGTAGTTTTACAATGGGAAGATTGACCTGATGGAGCACTTGAGCTACAACTCAGACGAACCTTCTCAACATCTTTAATGCAATAGTATGTAAGGCCTTTCCAAGAACATTAAAGAAGGTAGCATAAACGTAGTTTTGAAGCCTCAAGCTAAACTCTATCTCTAGTTTTCGTGAAATTGCCATACAGTTCTATCAACATTTTTTGACAAGAAAAATGCTTGAATGAGATTCCTCTACTCTCAATCTTATTCGATAAAAGTAAGACAAGACATTCAGAGATTATATCTTTAGGTTTAATAGAGCAATGCTTGAGATTCCTAATGTTGACATGAGTTTAACTCTCAATGCAACAGTTAATGGAGTAAAGGACAGATCCTAGTTCTTCTACTTCCTCATCTTACACAAACCCAATAATTTCAAGGAGTTTCAAGAAAGGGCTACTAACTACATTACTCAAGAAGGTGTCATACTAGCAAGACACCAAGTCAAGTAGGAATCCTTTGACAAGAAAAAGAATGGTGAAGATCGACTCTTTGCAAAGGATAAGCTTGATCTTGTTGTAAATGGTAATGAGTCCACTTGAAGTGGTAATAGTAGCAAAGAGTGAACCATCCCTTTCTAAAAGCATCACACCCCACTCAACAAGCCCTGCACCAACATCTTTATGTAGATACAAAACTAGGGCATTATCACCTAGCTTAAGAAGGTGAAGAACAATTTGGCCAAAAGAAACTTTGACAAATATTGTGACTTCCATAAAGGTAGGGGTCACACTACTGAAAATTGTACACAGTTAAAGAATTCTATTGAAGACCTCATCCAATGAGGTTTTTTTACAAGAATACATCACACAGAATGAAAAGCCTTTGTAGTGAAGAAAGAGGGTAGAAATAGGATAAACCAAATAGAAGCAAGAAGCTCGCCCCACCTAAGGGATAATCAACATGATTGAAGGTGGGTTAACCATGGGAGGATGATCTATGTCCTAAAGTAAGGCATATGTCTAGTCAAGA
This sequence comes from Laguncularia racemosa, assembly GCA_037954665.1. Classification (NCBI taxonomy): domain Eukaryota; kingdom Viridiplantae; phylum Streptophyta; class Magnoliopsida; order Myrtales; family Combretaceae; genus Laguncularia; species Laguncularia racemosa. The sequence goes on along the minus strand of JBBMOL010000018.1, from coordinate 1,430,442 downwards.
AGCTATTAAAATGTATTCTTCACTTAAGAAAAGTACCCTAAAGTGGACACTACGATTATTTTTTTTTTTTACGATGACCTTAAAGGCATAATGTTCCCCCATGATGATGCCCTTATGATTTGAGCTTGAATTATTGACTTCAACATCTACAAAATTTTGATCGACAATGGTAGCTTTGTGAACATTATATATAAGAAAGAGTTTGACTAGATGAAAGACTAAGCTGAGACAAAACTTAAACCATACGACAATGAGCTCTTTGGTTTCAACAACTAACCTATAAAGCTAGAAGGCATCACAACTCTCCTTGAAGAGCTTAGAGATGAACTTAACAAGATGAAAATCCAATTGATTTTCTTGTCATTAATGTATGGTCTCCCTACAATGTCATCTTTGGGTGCCCATCACAAAATACTGTAGGGATGATAGCCTCTGTGAAGCATGTGAAGGTTAAGTTCATTACTCCTATTAGCTTTGGTGTTTGTAATGGTGACTAACAAACATCTAAGAGCTTGCAGCTATAGACCATCTCCCAATAGGAGGTCTTTATAGTGGAATATACTCTTGAGGAAAAACTGGGATCAAGAAGGGAACCTACTAAAGACATAGAGAAAATCCAAATATGCAGTGTACCTAAACAAACTACAAAAATTAGAACAGTAGTGTTAGCTAAACTTCGCCAACAATTGATTACTTTCCTTTGAGCTAATATAAATATTTTTACATGGTCACCATCTAACATGCATGGAATTCCCCCAAAGGTGATTACACATAGGTTGAATATTAACCCTGACATAAAGGTGGTCAAGCAAAAGAAGAGGCATTTTACACTAGAATAATAGGCAAATATATAAGAAGAAGTATAGAAACTTTTAAAGGCCAGATTTATACGAGAGGAGTTGTACCCTACATGGTTAGCTAATTGCATATTGGTGAAAAAGTCTAATAGGGAGTAGAAGATGTGTATCAACTATATTGATCTCAACAAAACTTACTCAAGGGGCTGTTTAGGCTACACCCCTCGATCAATTAGTTGATTTAACCTCAGGCTATGCCCTACCGAGCTTCATGGATGGCTTTTTAGGTTATAATTTGATTTAGATGCACAAGCCCAATCAGATCCACACATCCTTTATCACCAACTTTAGAACATATTGTTATAATGTTATACCCTTTGAGCTCAAGAATGCTAGTGCAATATACTAAAGACTAATGAGAAAGATGTTCATACACCAAATTGGCCTAAATATGGAAGTCCATGTTGATGATATGATTGTAAAGAGTAAGGAACCTTATCAACACCTTGCTAACCTAAAGGAGACATTTAAGACATTATGATAATATAACATGAAACTAAACCCTCAAAAGTAAGTCTTTGGTATGATATCTAGTAAATTTCTTGACTTCATGGCTACTTCACGAGGGATTCAAGCTAATTTTGAGAAGATCGGGGAAATTTTGGACATGCAGCCCCCCTAAGACAATCAAGGAAGTATAAAGACTAATAGGGCAGATTGCTGCATTAAATAGGCTTATATCTAGGTTAGTAGAAAAATGTGCCCTATTCTTCAAAGTTTTGAAGAACCCAATAGATTTTCAATGGAATAATGAGTGTTAAGAAACCTTTGACGAGTTGAAACACTTCCTTACAACACTTCTAGTCTTGTCCAAGCCTATCATAGAGGAAGAACTCTATCTTTACCTCTCTATTAATAGCTAAGCCCTCTTCTATATACTTGTTAAAGTAAACAATAGAGAGCATCGACTAGTGCACTATGTAAACTATGTCCTATGGGGTTCATAAATCAAATACTCCAAGTTAAAGAAATCTGCCTTAGCTATGGTTATCTTTGCTTGAAAGTTATGCCCATACTTTGAGGCTCACTCAATAGTAGTCCTCATTAATCAACCTTTGAGGCAAACTCTTCATAAGCTAAACGTATCAGGCAAGATAGTCTATTATGCATTAGAGCTCAGTGCATACAACATCCAATACTAACCATATAAAGTTATGAAAGTGTAAGTGTTGGCTAACATAATAGTCGAGTCAACAGCAAACATAAAGTGCACATTGAAAATCATGAAAAGCCTACTTGGGCACTTTATGTCAATGGCACATCTACTAAAGGAGAGAGTAGAGCAAGGCTTATACTATGTAGCCTACATGGAGCTAAAATTCAGTATACTCTAAAGTTTAGATTCTCAGCTATTAATAACAAAGTAGAATATGAAGCTCTCATTGTTAGATTAAAATTGGTAAAGGGAATAAGAGTAGAAAAGGTAGAGATTTTTTTACTCACAAATCATAGTCTAATAGTTCAATGGAGAATATGCTGTCAAAGATGAAGGGATAAACAAATATTTAAATGTTGTGAAATCCCATCTTTAGTTTCATATCGTAAAGCATCACAAGATCCCTCTAGCCTACAATGCCAAAGCAAACAACCTGTCTAAGTTAGCCTCAACATCATTCTTTGATTTGGGCAAGCAGGTGTTTATAAAATTCCTCCCATAGAAGAGTATTGATAGTCTCCATTGGAATGCCTCGCCAACAAGCAATACTAGATGGACTAGAATATTGAGTACCTAGTGAATGGAATTGTCTTTGATGATAACAAGAAGGCAAAAGCTTTAAGGTAAAAAGCAACCCTATACACTATCCTTAATGGGTAACTTTATATAAGGGCATATAGTTTGCCACTTCTTAAGTACCTCTAACCTTACAAAGCAGAGCACTTACTGATTGAGCTCTAAGCAGGGGTATGTAGCAACCACATATTGGGCTATGCCTTAGAAAATTAATGCACTCTAAGCTAAATACTATTGGCCTATCATAAAAAGGGATGCTAAGGTGATTGTGCAGCGATGCAATAAATGCCAAAAGCACACTTTAATTAACGAAAAACCTAGTAGCAACCTGATGCCAATCATGAGTCTAAAGCCTTTTACTTAATGAGTGCTTAATAACCCCAAGCCGTTCCATAAGGCCACGGGACAATGTTAGTACATCATCATCATAGTGGTTTGCTTCATAGAATGGGTTAAAGTTGAAACATTTGCTAAAATCACATAGCACAATGTTAAGAACTTTGTTACTTGTGCCATACTATGTGGATTTTAGGATCCCTAGTGCCATCATTATTGATAATAACACTTAATTTGACAATGCTAAATTTCGAGAGTTTTATGTAAGATACAGAATCAAGATCCATTTCACCTTGGTCTCCTACCTACAGTTAAATGGCTAAGCTGAAACCACTAACAAAGTAATCTTGTAGAGCCTCAAGAAAAGAATTGATTAAGCTAAAGGGAAGTGAGCAGATGAGCTCCCCTACATTTTATGGGGCTATCAAATGAACTCGCGAATCATGATTGGAGAAAGCCTTTTTAGCTTAACCTTTGGAGCTATGGCTGTCTTTCCTATTAAGCATAAGCTGTAGAACCTTTGCACTCATGAATTTGATTCCTAAGTCATCAAGATCAGCCTTTAAGCTAATCTTAATCTCCTTTAGGAGCTCTAAAACTAAGCCAGTTATAGGCTAATCTTAAGTAGGTTCATGGGTCTTCTCTTCAGCTTGAATCTTGGGAGGTGGTAAAGGTGGAATCTCTTTAGTAGGTAGAGAAGAAGGTACTTCTTTCTTGGCTGAAGGAGGACGAGGAATTTCTTCTGCATCTATAGGAGGAGGAGGAAGAGGAAGAAGACTTTCTACTATGATCACCTTAGGTAACAGAGGCATATGCTCATTATTTACTTCTTCCTAAGCCTTAGCCCCTGCCTTCTCCATCTTCCTTTGCTCCTTTAGAGGGGTGTTTAGCACGTGCATTTTTTCTCCTAACCAAGAGAGATTATATGAAGGATCTCTATTGTAGATCCAACACTTTATGATTCTTTAGCCTCCCTTCATTACTTTAACCAATTGCTTGGCATACGCATCAGAGTCTTGAATCTTTATGTAGTATCAATCCCTAGCAATTCTTTTCTTTTCCTTTAACTCTTAGATCTATGTATCCTGATTAGCAGCAAGCTTCTCAAGATCCTCATCCTGCTTCTTCATCATTGCCTCTTCACGTTATATTTATCCAAAAGTTGTTGAGCCATATCTAAGTCTCTTTTTTAGTCTAATGCATTTGCTTTCTCTTACCATAGCTCAGTTGTGAGGTAAGTCTCTCATTGCTATAGCCCAAAATCTCCTCTAAGAAGGCATTAATACAATTGATTGCCCCTTGAAGCTCTTGCTATGTCTTTGTTAGTTTGGAGCCATTTCTCCAAACTCCATCCTTGACTTTAGCCACCTTATGGCAGCAGTTTTCCCTTACAGCTTTAAGCTTTTCCTAAGTTTCCTTTAGCTCCATTTCCATTGTTACCTACCTCTACAAATGGGTATTGTTATACTGGTATTGGTAGTTGAATACCTTTAGGTAAGAAGAACATTCTATAGTTTGTACATGTACCTATCATTTGCCTTCAGCATAGGCATAGATGACCCCATAAGCAACCTTCACAATTTGCAAAATACGATTGGCAATGAGAATGACTAAAAGAAGAAGAGAAAGGAAAAACCAAAAAAAGGAGAAGGGTTAATGATGACTTATCCCAATGAGACAAGTAGAGAAGAAGCTACATTGGTTTGCCATCGATATCTTTGTTGAAAGGTTCTTTACCTCCCCTCTTTCCTAAAGATTGATGATCCCCTCGGAGAGGTTAGCTCGACCTAGCTCTCCCTCTATAGCTTGAGCCATCAGTTGTACTAGAATACCAGAAGAGGTGGAATCAGAAGTCCTCAGAGGGTCTTTGCTCCCCTTACATTCCTTTCACCTTAGGGGGTTATCATGACGTCATTTTTGTTGATGCTCTCCTACAATATCACCATTCGTGCCCGAAACTATGACTCTTATCTCATTATCATTTGAGATGGCTATCACCTCATTAGCATGGCTGCACTTCAAGCCAAGTACTTCACTTTGGTCCAAAAATCACTAGGACTGCCCTAAATCTCCAATTGGAGTTTTTCACTTCTTATGGCAACTATAGGAGCATGTTTCGCTATGCAAGGGGACTTCAAGCCCCTAATAATGATCTTACCTACGACAACCTTCTTTATAGGAGAGGCCACCAACTTGCCTTTCTTCCTTCCTTGAGCTTTCTTCTTGCCATGGCTAGCTTGACAAGTGGCCAGATAAAAAAGCTTCACTAGTTAGATTAGGGCCATTTTTGGAAAATAAATGGTAGAGTTAGCAAAATTAAAACAAAAATCATTATCTAAAGAAAACTCTATGAGGGAGTATAATTCTTTGAGCTATATCTAATGAACTTACCCTTAAGCCAACCTTATCCTGAGCACAAACCCTTACTAGCTTCCCTATTATCCTTTAAGCCTTGTGACCTATCATCTCCTATAGCCTCGAAACCTTCTAGATTTGCTACTCTAATACCCACGAAGCTCTGCATCTAGCTCGGAGCATCAAAAGGTTTTCTATTCTTCTCTAAAGCTTTAAGTAAAATTTTAACTTGATTTTGCTTATTAGATAATAACTTAATGCCCCTAGTCTATATCAGATTCACTCAAAGAATCCAAAAGTCTAGCTCTTCTTCGGTCTCAATCACAAAAAAATGTATCTTTCTAGTCATATATTGAGGAAGGTAGCCCATCCATTAACTTTACACTTAGTTGGCTAGCTAGGTGATACCACCTTGGTGAAGGTACCTGTTGCTTTATATCATAGAATGAATGAAATAGTTGAGGAGTAAGATGAATCCCATACAACTCGCATAAACTTTCAAACACCATAAGAATTATGTATGCATTTAGAACAAGCTAACGCAAATTAACTCTATGATAAGTAAGAAAACTATTTTTAGAAGTTGGTAAAGAGGAGCCATAAGCCAAACTCAAAAAACCGCTCGTACACACCAAACTAATTTCCCTCTAACATAGCTACACGATCATCTTCACAAGCTTGTCGAATGTCGTAGCCCTTAAGAAGTAGGGAACTGTAAAGTCCTACAACATCGGCATCGGCCTCACAGACCTTACTTTTAATGGTATCTAGTCTTAATCTTAATGAAATAGGACCTTCAAAACAAGGATGAACTAGCCTATAGTCTTCTCTATCATCGAGGTAAACATCCAACTCCAGTTCTCTATGAATTTCTTCATTGCCCTCTTCTTTGAATGGTAAGGATCTCACTATCCACCTCTTTAACCATTGTTGTCAGTGCTTAAGATCGACTTAAGGGCCTTGCCTCATTGCCTATTGCATTAGAGACAACCTTTTGGACAAAATCTTAAGAGGTTATTAGAAGAAGAAGAGCCTGACATACCTAAAGGCTTGATTTATTTAGAAAATTGGAAGAGTGAAAGGTTAGTTCGAATGAATGAAGGCAAATGTGAGAGCTTCCAAGAGAGCAAAGGAGGACTTTAAGTAAGGAAGATGCGAAAAAGTGTAGAAAATGACAATTTGGTGCCTTATATAGACAATTATAAAGGATATGTGCATTTTCTAAGACAACCTAAGATTGCACTATGTGCCACACTTCTAAAACAAATGGTTGAGATTGTTTCGCCTCTACAAATACTCTAAACTTCATCTTGCCACATGTTATGCTACAGTAAATGCATGGATTTGCGCATGCAAATAGGATTTAGAATTGGCAATTGAAAGGATGAATGCATACCTGGTAAGCCTTTTTGCTTTTACTAAGGCTTGGAGTTAGTTTTGGAGCTAGAAATTTATTCGCCATAGCTTAATAGTAATTACATGGCTTGACATGACAACCTCAATTCGGATCGATGGCTCCTTACCTTCACTTAGCTAAGAACGAAGGAATCTATTACAAAATGAAGCTCATCGAATGTCCTAGAACAAGTCCTCTAAATGTCCAAATTGGCCAACATCTTCCCTAAGTCGGATTGATGCCTCTCAACCAATGAAAGGCTTAGCCAAGACATCCAAACTATTACTTTAGAAAAGAAATAGAACATTGCCTTTACTCTCATCAATTTTGCAACACCAAGTGGGGTAGGGTAAGGGGGTAGCAGGGGTGCTTAAGGCAAGTGTTATATGCCTAAATTGATTTAAGGCCCTAAGCCCCACCTTATTTCTACACGACCACAAAATAGGAAGGTGCCTAAGCTAGTCAACATAAATTAGGAATGTAATCTAATTCCTTTTAAGAACACACTCTAAGTAGATATTTCCTATTATAACTAGAACATTTTTAGGAAGATCTACTTGCCTAAAATAGAATGTCCTCATAATGCCACAAAAGGAGATAACTCCATCAAAGTGAATCATCTAATACTCTCCATACACTTTGATTATCCTACCTTTATGCTATTTTTTCAACTTGAGCATCAAAGTCTAAGTGCCAAAGACACCTTTGGTATCTTAATAGCTCATGTTTGTTTATCTTGCAAGTTGGACTACATCAACTTGAGGGTTTGATCCAACCCAAGATCACATCAAGGCAACTTAAGCAATCAACACTTGTATTAACCAAATGCAATGCACCTCCCAATTAGAGTGGTTAGATGACAAACCAAAGCAATTTTACTCCATGGAAGTGGGAATTTTCATCGTTTAAGCTACTGCTCTTAAAATTCGAGATCTTATGTTTAAAGGATGAGAGGACATAAAATATGTCCTATGCATGCATAATACTAAGATGTAGATCCTCATAATATTCATTTGCTATAAGCCCAAGTTAAGGATTGAGTCACAAGTAATATTTATATAGAGAAGGGCTTGGGGGCTCATTTAGAGCGAACCCTCCAATCCTATAAATTACTTTAAAATTAAAGAGAAAACTAAAGAGAGAGCCCTATCATACATTGAATTTAGCCATTCATGAATTCACCTATTCATAAATCTATTCATTCTTTAAACTAACCTATTCATAAATGCTCCACTCATTTAATCTAATATAATAATAATAAAATTGACATAATAAAAACATATTAGGATAATTGAAACCGGCATCTCTAACATTATTTCCCCCTTAGAGAATGAGCTTGTGCTCAAGCTTAAGTAATTGCTTGACTAAAAAGAAGCATCTACTTCTTAGGAAGGACTATGAGTGCCCAATTTGCAACCCCTTTTGATGGATGCTTTTCCTTTACCCTTAGATTTATGCATTTTTTAACTTTGTCTTCACTTAATCTTATAGTAGCCTATGTGACAAGACTTTACTAGCCATGAGACAATGTATGTGACGGGAATCAACTTGCACCAACTCTTTCCAGTAATTCATTGGAAAGAGTTGGAAGACCAATGAGAAGGGCAAGAGCAAAACGTATAGAGCAAGCTTTAAATGGACTTGTTCAAGATCATTTGGACCAAGCATTGTAGTTGAGTAATCTAAGAGATGAAGAGATTATTTTCCATTTATCAAGCATCTCCAATAATAATAATGAAGATCAAAGCCTAGAGTAACCTTAGCAAATGGAAAACTTTGAGCTTTAAAGATGTCACTACTTAGAAGATATTGAAGGTCGCCTAGGAGTGGAAGAAGGCTGTTGGTGTTGTGGACTTAGGCCGCTGGCCTACTTAGCTGGCCTAGAATAAAGGCTGCCAATTTTGGAAATTTAGGCCATCGGCTTTGTGGTCGACTTAGGATGCCAACCTTTATTTTTCAGTCTTGTAATTTCTTTACAATTTGCCCCTTTATTTGTAGACTATAAATAGTCTTTGGGGGATATGAAAAAACAGTTTTTGTTCATGAAATTAAAGAAAAAATCCTTCTTTGTTCTTCATCAAGAACTACATCTGATCTTATCAAGGTGACTTGTGGTGATCAAAATCTTATTATAGCTTTGGTTCTAATTCAATATTATGAATTAGGGTCAAGTTTCATTGCTTGATGTCAAGATGATTCTAGGGTTTCTTTTCTATCAGATCGGGTTCTAAGAACATCTCAACCTAAGGTTTGCATCATTTGGTATTAGAGCTTTGGCTCTTGGAAATTAGGTGTTTATCTATCCTTTAATTATTGCATTGCTGTCTTTCATTAGTTTAGTCCTTTGAGTTTTGATTTTCCTTATTGTTCTTGTTCGTAAAAAAAAATAAAAAATCATCTTATTAGAATTCTTTATTTGATTTGATACATTGTTGTTAGTCTGCGCTGTTAATTGTATTTCAAGAGTTAAAAAGAAGAAGATGAAGAAGAAAAGAAATTTATATATAAAAAAGGGGGGGCTTGTCATGAAATTCCCTCTTGGATTGATTATACATAGTTATTCCCTTGTTCTTGGTATTACTTTGTCGTTACTTACTGCTTGGTAGGGTCATCAATAAGTTTCTTGTTAAAGAACTTGTAAGGAGGAGTTTATTGGATAAAAAAAAATTAATTAAGTGAAACACGAGTGATTTGAATTCATATTTTTTAATGTAAACACATGAGTGAGAGTTTAAGAGGAAAAGTATCTTGTTACTAACAAACTCATTGTAGGTTGTGAAAACATGACTAGTGGAGGAGATAATGTGGATTCTGATATGAAGTTGTTTATGAAGGCAGTCCAAGATCAATTTAAAATTCTGAATATAATGTTAGATGATCTTGAATCTCCTTTTAAGCATTAATCTTTTTGAAGGAGTATAGATAAGGAGGGGGAAGATGAGGAGTTTGATGTTGATATGACTAGTTCTAGGAGAGGTAAAAGGGTTATTCAAAGATAAGATAGTAATTTAGGAAGCATTAAGATGACAACCCCTACTTTTCAAGGGAATAATGACGCTGAGTTGTATTTGGAGTGGGAAAGGAAGGTAGAACATGTATTTGATTATCATAATTATGTTGAGGAGAATAAGGTTAAACTAGCTGCAGTTGAGTTCACTGATTATGCTAGCATTTGGTGGGATCAACTTGTGGTTAGTAGGCAAAGAATTGGGGAGAGACCAATTAGGTCATAGGAAGAGATGAAGGTAGTAATGAGAAAAGGGTTTATACCTAGTCATTACTATAGGGACTTGTATAGAAAGTTACAAGGGTTGACTTAAGGTTCCATGAGTGTTGAGGATTATTACAAAGAGATGGAGGTAGCTATGATTCAGGCTAACATAAAAGAATATTGTAAGTCAACGATGGCTATATTTGTTAATGGCCTGAATAGAGAGATGGCTGATATTGTGGTGTTGAATCATTATGTGGAGATGGAGGAATTATTACATAAGGCTATTAAGGTAGAGAGGCAGTTAAAGTCTAAGGGTACCTTTAGGTATGACTCCACTTCTAGCTCTTCAAGGAAGACAATATGAAAAAATAACAAGGATGCATATAAGAATTTGAGAAGCTTAAGATTGAATTTAGGTGGCATGAGGAAGGAGAGGCTTAAATAGCTGCTTTGGAGGTACAACCTACGCTTTTAGATAAATTAAAGGCAATGCAGCGGGTTGACCCAAAGATCATAGAACTTTGGGGAAAGGTATAATAGGGAGTCAGCACTGACTTCAAGGTGGATCCAGAGGGAGTCTTAAGATTAAGAGGTAGATGGTGCATACCATTGGATCTACAATTGAAAAATGATATCTTCGATGAAGCCCATAATTTTGGTTACACCCTTCACCTGAGGGGAAATAAGATGTACCAGGAACTTAAGAGAGGCTATTGGTGGAAAGGGATAAAGAGAGATGTAGCACGATTCATTTCTCAATGTTTCGTCTATCAACGAGTTAAGGTCGAACATAAAAAACCTAAGGGATTGCTACAACCATTGTTGATTCTAAAGTGGAAGTAGGAATGGATCACAATGGACTTCGTTATAGCATTACTGAGGACCAGGGCTGGATATGAAGCAATATGGGTAATCGTGGACCGATTAACCAAATCCACCCATTTCCTACTTGTTAATATGACTTATTCCTTGGAAAAGTTAGCTGGGATCTATCTACGGGAAATTGTGAGGCTCCATGGGGTGCCACAAAGTATAGTGTCTAATCGAGATCAACAATTTGTATCAAAGTTCTAGAGAAGTCTACAACAAGCTCTAGGAACTAAATTACAATTCAATATAACATATCACCATAAAATAGATAGACAATCTGAACGAACCATCCAAACTTTGGAAGATATGCTACGAGCTTGTGCATTAGACTTTAAGGATAGTTGGGAGTGACATTTGCCATTAGTCGAGTTCGCCCGTAACAACAGCTACCATTCATCGATCAAGGTAGCCCCTTATGAAGCCTTATATGGACGGAAATGTAGATCTCCGTTGTATTAGGATGAGATCAAACGTAGAACAATTGGGCCAGATTTGCTACAAAAGATGATGGATAAAGTTGCCACTATTAAATAGCGAATGAAGGAAACCTAAGATGGCCAAAAGAGCTGGGCAGCTTTGAAGAGAAGGGAGATTGAGTTCTTATTAAGAGAATATGTCTATTTAAAGGTTACTCTAGTTAAGGGAACTAAACGATTTGGAATGAAGGGAAAACTAAGTCCTAGTTACATAGGGTCATACAAAGTATTAGAAAGAGTTATAGAAGTGGTCTATCGTTTAGCTTTGCCTCCTCAACTTTCAAGGATTCACGATGTCTTCCATGTGTCGTTACTTTGAAAACACATCCCAGACCCTAATCAAGCTATCGAGATGGACATCCTGGCGATTCAACCAAACCTGATGTATCGAGAACACCCTATTCGAATTCTTGATAGTCAATCTCGAGAATTGTGCAACAAGACCATCAGATTTGTTAAGGTGTGCAGTGGAGTCGACACCCGGAACGATAGGCTACTTAAGAGAAGGAAGATGAGATGAAGGAAAGGTATCCCCAACTCTTTAGAGAACCAAGTACATCCTAAAGTTTTGAGGACAAAACTTTTGAAGGAGGGGAGAATGTAAAATCTGCAAAATTTTGGTCATGTATGATAGCAAAATAATTAAAAGATTGTACTAAAAGACTTAAACACACTTTGTATAAAACTACGATGAAAGAAATAATCATACGAAGGGCAAACCATAAGAAATTATTGGTTAAACGATAGAATAAATTAAAATTATGGACTTAGGATTATGAAATAGGAATTCTGAGTGAATATTTACGCTTGAAATAGTTAAATTAGCTTAAGCATAATATTTCATAATAAAATGTTTAAATCTTAAATTTTATCGATGCTGTCGCACATGCAAAAATATATTGGGAAATTTGAAAACCCTAATCCTAATAAAGTATTAATTAATAATATATACATATATATAAGGACGGCAGGTCATGGAGGACCCGCGACCACATAAAAGAAAACAAAAGAAAAGGAAAAGGTGAGGAGCAGATCAGACAGACAAAAGCTACGGTACAAAAAGGGAAAAGAGAGAATTGAACAAAAAAAAATCATAACTCACACATATGAACTTCAATTGATGATTCGAGACTATCAACGTATTCTTTGAAGTAAGTGCAACTTAACTAGACTAATTTTTTATGAAACGGAGTTAGTTTTTAAAAGTTATGTACAAAGAACAAATAGGTGTAAAGATTAGTATTTTACCTAAAATTAGTTATAATAGCTAGAGAAATACTAGGTAAAGTGATCTAGACTATGCGTAGCATGTAATGACATATTTTTTCCTAATTTTTTTTAGGTGAAGAAAAATTTAGTTTGAAGATACCCGAAGACTATTTCAATTAAACTCCAAGAAAATGAAACCAAGATGAATATGACTCTGTGATGTGTTGTATTATGTGAATATGTGCTGTGTGTTATGTATGCATACTGTGAATTTGTTGTCGTGTAACTATATATATATATATATATATAAAATAGGTGCTGGAACAAAACGAGGTCCCTTCCTTTCGTGCGTATAATGATTCCATTATTTTGAATGAGGTTATATATATACATATGTAAAACGTTGTTAGCTGCTAATCCTTAACTTCCGTAATGGATGTATGTTGTAGTTTTACTCGCTGGAGGCAATTGTTTTTTTTTTTTTTTTCTTTCTCTTCCTCCCCTGTGTGCAGGTGAAGCCCTCGTGCCGCACATCAACCAGATATATATATATATATGTATATACGTATATGATATTTAAGGAGTGTTGGGCATTTTTTTTCTTTTCCTTTTTGTTCATTTGATATCCATGTGTGAAGTTCTGGTTGCTGTTTAGACATATATATATGCTTATATACTGGTTGCTGGGAGGGATTGTATATGTGTAAGTACATGATTTTGGGGAGGCCAAAAGTGGAACCGCTGGACATCATTGCTGCTCTCTACCGTAAAGAAAAGAAAAACCATGTATGTGTATGTATATTACGGCATATTGCAAGGACGTGGAAGCCATATGAGAAGCTGGTTGCTAGTGGACGTTCCAAGGTTGCCGCAACATATATGCGTATATCTATATGCAAGGGAAGGGAAGGGCGCATGTGCTGCTAACAATTGTTTGGGTAAAGATATATATGGAGATGCGGGTTGCTGTAAATAAAACTATATACGTATATGGGTAGATGCACACTTCGTTGGATTGTGAAGCTAGCGGGAATGCTATATAGGTATGTTTATATGTGGGATGAAGAAGGTGGAAATGGAAATTCAACTTGAGTATGTGGGCTATAAAATGACACGGAGGTAAAAGTGGGAATTATATTGATGTTGGTTTGATTATGTGCTTGTGTTGGGAAATTGGAAGAAGGATGGAAAATTCATGAATGAGGGTATGAGACAACATGTAGGAGCATATAGGTGTTGGATCTATTCCTTAATGTGAGTACATTTGATTTTACTAGTGGTAGGAAAGGTATATACTATGGCATGTGTGTTGTTGCAAATTGCGGTGGTTGATGTAAAGAATATAGACGTGCATAAACGTGCATTACAAATTGTGGGGAAGGAATTTTAGGCTCCCATAATCTTAAGTCTTTACACTTGTGCATACATATGTTATAAGTAAGTGAGAGGGAAAGATAAGATGTTGCAAGTGATATAAGCTATAGTTATATAGGAGTAAGGGAGGAAGGTGGACTCACATGACCACCAATAATACATGCATATACATATGACGTATATATGGTTAAGGGGGATATGAGAATCTAACTTAACATGCATATGCTATAGGCATATATGTATACATATCCAAAGATAAGATTTATAATTATAATTATAAGCGCAAGTTATACGAATGAGAGAGAAAAGGGGATGGCAACGAATGTACTTGATTCAAAGCTCTCTTGCTTAATGATTTCCTGCTTAAATCATATGGATGTTGTTTCCTTATTGATGTTACGTTCATGCCTTGTTCATTGAAATGACTAAAGGTGTTATGAGTAGATTGTCGACATGATTGATGCTTGCGTATATGCTTGACCTTGGATGATCGCCCTAAAACATTAACTAATTTTGAGATCTAATTAATAACTTAGCATGCATTGCACAAACATTGCATTGTTCAATGCCTTCACAGCTACAGGATGTGCTGGAAGTGATTAAAGGATCATTGTTCTGCTAAGTGCGAACTAAGTGATTAGGAGATTGTCGTGCCTTAATGGTTTTGAGTCCAGCCTATCTCTTGTGGCTGTGTAAATACTCGGTGTATAAAAGGCACCTGAGCCTAGATCACTAAAGCTAAGACATAGATATAATAAAGCAATAAGAGTAATTAAATTGTGTGTAAGACTTGAGCTCTAATGGTAGCTTCGGAATCCCCAACTCAAGGTTAAGGAGAGCGTAAACCTTAGACTTTAAGTTAGTTACCAAAAGACCACGCGAGATGCTGCATTCATGTGATTGTTATGCATATCATTTGTTGATAACTTGCTTGAAATTGTTGTGTTATTGCAACAATGAGAGATTACACCCTATCTCACTAAGCTTTGGCTTACCCTCCTATAGATTTTTCCTTGTAGGTTGAGACTACCTAAACTTCCTGATGAATTGACAAGCCAAGGCGAGTACTTGTCGTCTAACTGGGGGCATGGTTGCAAGAAGGATGTGAGGTAGACATCATTAGAATGGATTTTGTAATTAATGTAAATGTATTTGAGAGATCCGATAGGATCTTGGGTGTACCTGTGGCGGTGTAATGGGACCCATTTGAGGCCTAGTGATATATTGTAATTGATTACTTTATGAGCGAGGAATGTTATTACTATGATTAACAGCATAATGCTGAAGATTAGATGCTTCATAGTTGCTTAACCGGGGGGGGGGGGGGGTTTAAGTGATTATGGTTGGTTATCACAAGGAGCCCTCAGAGTAGGGCTTGACATGATCTGCACCATGTAAGTGGAGAGAGAAAATGCATTTAAGCCCTAATATAGAGGGAGAAAATGATGATTACTAAAAAAATGAGATGAAATTGATCGAATTTGTTGTTGAATATATGTTTTTTCATGATCTTGCAAGCCTATTTGTAGGCAAAACCACATTCAATCCTTTGGAATACAATAGATCAAAGGTTTAATTTATTATTATTATTTATAAAATTAATAATGTGAGAAAAAAGAAAAAGCGGAAATAAGAAAATAACATCCCCATTTCGATAGAAAGGAGATTTGAGCCCATCACTTTTGATACACTTGCACAACTCTATCTCCACTAAATTGACAACAAGCCCATCTAATTTTTATTGAAACTAAATTAAATTTAAACTTAACTAAACTCTATTGGACTAAAAGTGAACCTTGGCCAACATTTAGTATAAGCTTGCTAATTCCTAAAACAAATCTAATAGGGCTTAAAATTTTATTTCACTTATTATTATTATTATATATTTTTGTCATTCATCATTTCATTTTGATCATTTTTTTTAATTACTCTTCCTTTCTCTTTTTTTTTTTTCATTTTTATAATAACAAAATCATCATTTTTAGGGTTTTCTTCCAACTTCTAGTTTTTATTTTTATTTTTATATACAAGATGCAAAAATGAGGTGTCGACATTTACAAATTTGTAATAAAGCATTATAAAATGTGTAGAACCATAATATTTATAATTAATTCATCAAATTAAGCCTTTTTCCAAGCTTTACAATTTAACTTTAAAATAACGATTATAATGTCTATTTTATAAAATCTCCATTTTATATATCAAAATTTATAGTTACAATGCTTATTTAAAAAATTTACAATTTGAACATAATCTAATGGCATATCAATACTACACTAGCAAATATTATAATGATATAATATAAATACTTCAAGGATTTATACACTTGTTTATGATGAAAAGAAAGAAGTAGTGGCTTAATCAATAAAGTAGAAGGTAGAGTGCAAGTTAAGCTATAAAAGTTAGAAGGTTAAGTAGTGTATCGTAGACACTCACTTATTGCAAACTAAAAGATACTTATGTTGATTTAGTCTAAAATGATACCTAAATGAGGAACTAAAGGGGTAAATAACAACTATAAATTGATGAGAAATCAAACAAATCGAATCTTGAAGAATCTTCAAATAATTTTGACTACCATGAACCTTCTTAGGTACCTCACATAAATGTGGATCCCATTTAACCAAATGAACAACTCCATATAAAGGTATCCTTCAACACCTTTACTTCTGCTAAATTTGTGAAAAATTGACTTAAAAAGAGAAATTTCTAAATAAAACATTAACAATTGGTCATAACTAGGAATGGGGCAAACTACGGTGGATGTTTAGTTTTAGTCTTTCAAAATGCTTATAAAATTTTATTTATCTTTTAGGTGACATCAATTTTGAGGGCCCTTCCACTAATAACCTACTTAAGGATTATCATCTTTGAGCACTATGGACAAGTGAGTGACTCTCTATGATTACCATATTTGTTTGTATCTGTAATCTAGTTACACTCTAATTCAATAATGATATGAAGAATTGTGTCGAGAAATAGATCACGTATGTGCTTGATATTAGTTGTTTTATTTTGTGAAAATACTCTTAATATATGGAATGGAATATTGATTTTTGCATCACTTTACACTTCATATTTTGCTATATGTCTACTATATTTAAATTATCACCCTATAAGATATCTAATAATGATCAAAAGTAAATATAAAAACTTGCATGAAGAAGGCTATCAACATCACACAATGATACAGAGATGGTATACAAAGGTGATTTTCTATTTGATGTAACCTTGCTTAATCTCTAGAAACAACTTGATATTAAAAAATGCCGTCCTTTGATTGGGGCTCCATCTAAGGATTCACCACTTAAAGATGAGAAAGGCTGTGTGTGCCTCTTACATCTAAACTCTTAAGTAAATTTATGTATTATCACATCTATTATTTTAAGAAAGAAAGAAAATACATGATAATAAATAATTAGCTTAAACCTAGTTTGTGAGCAAACATTTTATTAATTAATTACTAAGGATGGGTCATGATCTGATTTGATGTGGTTTTTCCTTTAAACTAAACTAAACCATAAAAATGTGGTTTGATTTTTTATCACTTTAAATCAAATCATACAATTCAGTTTCAAAACTTTTTCAAACCATAAAATTTTGGTTTTGTTAGGTTTAGTTTATGAATTGAATCATATTTTTCTTTTTAAAAAAGTATAAGAGCTTGACATATTATCTCATGTAAGTAGTACCAAATTCATTTAATAATAACGTATATTGATATTTATACAAAAGATTGATAAAGTCAATATTTAAGCAACAAAAAAATTCCAAATGCGTGATACAATTAATTTATTCCTCAAGCAAGCATATAATAAGAATTTTGAGTCAAAATATATACATATTTGCTATATTATGGTTATAAAATTGACAAAGATCAGGACGCATCCAACATTCGGAAGCTAGTCAAAGCCAATGATCCTTTACAAGGTATTGGGGGTCCTATGACATGATCACGGACTAAGCGAATGAAGGAGGCATTACAAGGATTGATTATGGAACTTCAAGAGCAAGAGGTGATTTGACATAACTCTAACACAAATCCTAAGCTCATGAATAGCATATATCAAAGTGGGGACGAAGCGGAGGACATCAACAATGTATAGATGACCTTCAGCAAAGGAAAGGCCACCAACCTGTCATCTAGGCTGTCAGCCTAGAATTGGCCGACCTTTAAAAAAAAAATGTACGCTAGCAATAAAGGCCGCCGGCCTTGACATTTACACCGTTAGCCTACTTGCCAGCCTTTCCCATCCGTAGAACATTGTTTTTGTCTTTTCATTTCAAAGCCGGCCCTGGATGTATTTAAGCCGCCAGCTTATAATTTATGACCATTATAAACTCCTTAAGAGGACATTTGAAAGGTCATTATCAAATGGTGAATGAAAATCATTGAGAGAATTCTCTCTTCCTTTGGTTCTTACAATAGAACTACCTTAGGTTTCTTCATCTTAAACACTTGGAGAAATCGATCTTGATAGCTTAGGTTCTAATCGGCAGGTTCGATTGGGGTCTGGTTATGCACAATACTTGATTCAATTTCGATTCTTGGGTTTTGAATTCCTCTATTGATCGTTGGGTCTTAGATCAACATCTAAGGTTCGCGTCATTTGGTATTAAGCCAAATTCATTGAATCGGGTAATTTCTATCCTTGTTCATATTTTATTTATAATTGATTGTGTGAATTTTCTGTCAAAGTTCAAAAAAAAAAGAAAAAAAAATTGTCCGTGAAATATAGTTTCGTCAACTTCGTGTTTCTTGTGGTTGCAAATTGTTTCTTTGATTTTCCCCATTGGCTAACCTTCAATTCGGCCAAAAATATATACTGGATTCATCATCCATGCCCGTTCGCTCTCTACGTACCCACGCTGGAGCAGTTTGTAGTCCGTTTGGAGATGCCAAGCGTTTAAAAAAAAAATTGTTAGTAAAAATTTGGTTCGTCAATTCCATTGTTTACTTTTTTGCTGTTGCTTTTGTTTTACATTGGCCAGTTCCTAAACTCAATTGTTTACTATCACATTTGTCATCCCATTGGCCAATCTATATTTCTATCAATTATTGTTGTTAATTCTGGTTGAGGAGTTTTATCCTTCCAAATTGCAATTCCAGGCGTGATTGATTGATTCAAGGGAACAAAGAACCTAGTTGTTTAGAGTTTAAATAAAAAAAAAGAGAGAAAGAAAGAAAAGAAAAGATAATTTGTATAAAAAAAAAGTTGCTGAATATTAAGTGAGTTTCGTTATTGTTCTAGTTTGTTTGTTAATTGTTCCAGTGAATTATTTTCCTATCAAATTCATTCATTTTCCATATCGATCATTAAGTTTGTCGTCTTTACTTCTTGTTAAATTTCTAAGTTGTCACATTGATTTATCCTAGTGGTTTATTTGAAGAAAATTCATTGAGTCAGTTCTAAAACAAGGGTTTGTAAAGGAAAAGTAGAGTGTGAGATTAATATCG
Organism: Laguncularia racemosa; assembly: GCA_037954665.1. Classification (NCBI taxonomy): domain Eukaryota; kingdom Viridiplantae; phylum Streptophyta; class Magnoliopsida; order Myrtales; family Combretaceae; genus Laguncularia; species Laguncularia racemosa. The sequence continues at coordinate 1,411,165 of JBBMOL010000018.1, read as the reverse complement.
TGAGAAGTCCCAAAATTTGTGTTACACACGAGTGAATTTTCATCTTTGAGTGTAAACATATGAGGGAGTGAATTGTGAGGCCTTGTTATATTATTATTACTAGCGTTCTTTGTTGTAGCAAACATGTCTAGTCAAAGTTCTCCTGACAGGGAGAAGGGAGTAGGAGATAATGAGTTGATGTTTGATGCGCTATTAAGTGAGATGAGGAAAATGATGAGGGCTAAGTTGGAGCCAGTCTATCAAAGGATGGATAGGATGGAGCAAAGTAGGGAGCCCACGGGTGGCACTACAGTGGGTCGAAGATCTGAGAGGCTTCTGAGGAGGGGAGTGAGAATGGAATTAGAAGAAGATACTGAAGTGGGAGAGTATAATTTTGTGATGGGGAGAGATAATACCCAAAGGAGAGATAGTAATTTGGGTAGTATAAAGATGAAAATACCTTCCTTTCAAGGGAAGAATGACCTATAATTATACTTGGAGTGGGAACGAAAGGTTGATCACATATTTGAGTGTCATAATTATTCAGAGGATAAGAAGATTAAACTTGTAGTAGTCGAATTCACTGACTATGCGAGTGTATGGTGGGATCAACTGGTTCGAAATAGAAGACGATATGAGGAGAGACCTGTCAGCACATGGGATGAGATGAAAACAATCATGCAGAAGAGGTACATTCCTACTCATTATTTTAGGCATTTACATAGGAAACTACAAAGCTTGACACAAGGGTCCAGAAGTGTAGAGGATTACTTCAAAGAGATGGAAATGACCATGATTAGAGTTAAAGTAGAAGAGGATGATGAAGCTACAATGGCTAGATTCATTAATGGATTGAATAGGGAGATCGCTGATATCATTTATCTACAACATTATGTAGATATTGAGGAATTGTTACATAAGGCAATCAAGATTGAGAAGCAGTTGAAGGCAAAGAGTACTTCAAGTTATAATCCAACTTCACGTTCTTCTAGGTATAATTCAACTTCTAGTGCTTCATGGAAGTCAAATTGGAAGAATAATAAATCATCACCAAAAACGAAGGAGGAAGAGAAGGTTAAGGCACCAACATCCTATTTGAAAGGTAACATTGAAACCAAATCTACTTCTAGATTACGTGACATTAAGTATTTCAGGTGCCAGGGATTTGGGCATATTGCATCGCAGTGTCCAAACACTAAGGTGATGATCCTTTTGGAGAGTGGTGATGTGGAGAGTGTGAGTTCAGGGGATGATGATGACCTACCCCCATTGGAAGATTGTAGTGATGTGGATATGGAAGGTCTTGTCAAGGGAGAGTTTCTTGTTACCAGGTGGATTCTCAATACTCAACTTAAGAATGAGGGTGGTGAAGTGCAGCGAGAGCACATTTTTCATACTAGATGCCATGTAAATAACAAGGTGTGTAGTTTGATTATTGATAGTGGTAGCTGCACAAATATTATTAGCATGTTATTGGTAGATAAATTGAGCCTGAAAATTGTAAAGCATGATCAGCCTTATAAGTTGTAGTGGTTGAGTGAATGTGGAGAGGTTAAAGTGACCAAGAGGGTATTGGTTTCTTTCTCTATAGGGAAATACCATGATGAGGTATTGTGTGATGTGGTACCTATGCAGGCTTGCCGCATATTGTTGGGATGACCTTGGTAGTTTGATAGAAAGGTCACTGATAAAGGCATATTTTACTCATAATTTATTAAGCAATTTGCAAGTATTCATTATTGATTTTAGAGAAATCACAAGGAAATGGTACTTAATCATGTTTATTTTTACATTTCAGATGTTGGAGGACTTTGAGTTCAAAGCTTAATCAATTAGGAGAGATTGCATACAAATTGAAGCATGAAAAGATTGAAGGATGGCAAAGGAAAAATCAAAGTCACTGGCCTTTATGGCCGGCTTTCCATGCAACACTGCCGGCCTTAGGCCGGTCTTGTTTTAATTGCATCTCCTCGCCTCCCTTTCATATATATAGGTCCTAGGTCAATTTGTAGGGGATCTTTGGTCAATTTTTCTTGTTCTTAAAGTAGTTTTAACCTAGTTTTAAGGGAGAATTGTAGAGATCAAATCTTGGAGAAAACTTTGTGATCATGGTGGAGATTATCATCCTTTGTGAAGGATTTGTGGAGTTCCTTGCAATTAAGGTTTTATTTGTATTGTTGAATTGGTGATTTCTGAACTTTATGTCTTATATGTAATTCAAGTATTTGATCCAACTATTGAATATGATTTCTTTTGTACAAATCTCCTTGAATCATAATCATGTCTTTATCTCCATGAATTGCTAGTCTTTTCCTTGGGAAATTGGATGAAACCCTAGAATGTTAAAAGGATAATTGTAGCCATGTTATATGATTAGGAATTATTAGGATTATTCATGATTGCAATTCCTTTGATTTCAATTATAATTGTTAGAAATCCTTTTGATACGGGAGTTGATTAGGATTTGTTAGGCATTCTTAATTAGACTGATTGTCAATACGGGAGTTGCGATAATTGGTTTAATTAGAGTTTATGGAGGGTGCAATGCAATGTTTCTTGTTAATTAATCACTAAGGGATTAGGGTTAATTGATTTAGGGCATTAGTTGTTTGTAGCATCGGGAGGTGTATGAACATAATTTTGATTCCTTGGTTAATTAGAGACGCGAAAGTCGACTAATTGATTTAAGGTTAACTTCCCTAAAAAGGATTTTCTAAACTCACTTGAATAACCTTATAACCACTAGTTGATATAACATGGTAGCAGTTTGATTAACGAATCTAGGGTGAATTCTAATTTCCCTTATTCATAATTGATAGATTCTTCATAAAATTCTCCTTGTTTACTTTAAGTTAAATTTTTAGCTTAGACATTTCAAAACCCCTTTTTAATCACCTAGATATTGATAAGAATTGCCATACGTCTAGTACTCTATTGGTTCCTCGAGGGATCGATAACCTTACTTTTCACCACTCTATTACTTGATACGACCAGTGCACTTGCTGCTATTGCGCTTTTATTTTATATACATTCTGAGCGTATCAAGTTTTTGGCACTGTTGCTAGGGAACTAATAGATATTAGATTTCGTAGTTCTGTTGGTAATCTAGGTGCAATTTTACGTTTTTCTTAGCTTTTGGTCTCTTTGCAGGTGTTACATGCGCAGGAGTAGGAATGCTGATCTCCTACCATTCGATATTGAGATTGAGCGTACTCTATGTCAGATTAGAAGAGACAATAAGCAAAGAGAACAAGTAGAAGAGATGGTGAATGAGGATAATCGCCAGATTCAGGGTGTTCAGCGAGCACTTAGAGATTTCTCTATTCCTAGGATTCAAGAATCGCCCATTGTTAGACCAGCTATACAAGCTAACAATTTTGAGCTTAAATCAGCACTCATTCAGATGGTGCAATCGAGTCAATTTAGAGGGTATTCAAATGAGAGCCCTGATGATCATCTTACTGGGTTCCTTCAATTCACCAACACTCTCAAGCAGAATGGTGTCACTGATGATGCCATAAGATTGTAGCTTTTCCCTTTCTCATTGAAGGATAAAGCTAGATCTTGGTTTTATTCATTGTCCCAGGGATCTGTCACTACCTGGGAAGACCTATCAATCAAGTTCTTGAGGAGATTCTTCCCACCAGCTAGGATCGCTAAACTAAGAAGTGACATCACTAACTTTACAAAGTTTAGTGGTGAATCACTTTGTGAGGCATGGGATAGATTCAAGGAAGCAACTAGAAAATGCCCACATCACGGTTTACCAGATAATCTCCTTATTGAGATCTTTTACTTGAGTCTGGATGAGACATTGAGGTCTTTTGTGGATGTTGCAGCTAGGGGTGCACTAATGGGAAAAACTTACTTAGCGGCCAGTGCATTGATAGAAGAGATAGCCTCTAGTGCACACAATTGGCAAAATGAGAGAAGTGGTACAAGAGTGGCTTCAATGAATGACAATGTAATATAGCTCAGTTGATTGCTCAGATAGCTGCCCTTACCACTCAGGTAAGTAGACTCGCCTCTTCAAATTCTTTTAATGCTAATCTATCTTCTAGTTGTGAAATTTGCTTAGGACCTCACTTAGCTAGTGAGTGCATGGTTGGAAAGTCGTCAACTCCATCTAGTGGAGAGCAGGTAAACTTTGTAGGCAACCTCCAGAGAGGTACTCAAGGACCATATTCAAATACATACAATCCTGGGTGGCGCAATCATCCAAACTTCTCATGGAAGAATGAGAATCAAGAACTTAACCCGCCCCCTGGATTTCCCAAACAAGCCTCTGCTTAGAATGCCTATTCTCAATAGCAACCCACTCAAATGGAAGAGCTCATGAGGAGCTACATACAAAAGACTGACACCCTCCTGCAAAACCAACAAGTTTCTATCAGAAACTTGGAGGGTCAGCTCGGTCAAATTGCACAGCAGCTAAGTACTAGACCCTCAGGGTCTAGCAAAATTGAGGAGAACACCTATCATGTCAACGCCATCATGCTATGGAGTGGTAAGGAGGTGAAGAAAGCTGAAAGGTAGGTAAAAATTCAAGAGAAAGATCCAAAGAAAGGTAAGCAGAAGGAGGAGGAACTCACATCCAAAGAACCAGTGTTGCAGCCTTATGTTCCACCTATCCCCTTCCTAGGAAGACTCAAGCAGAGGGAGTTGGAAGCCCAGTTTTCCAGGTTTTGTGACATATTTAAGGGGCTTCAAATCAATATACCTCTCTTAGAGGCCTTGAAGAAAATTCCATCCTATGCCAAATTCATGAAAGAGCTGCTCTCTAACAAAAGATCCATGGAGAGTGTTGAGAAAGTAATGCTTCTTGGTGAGAGTTCAGTTTTCATAGAGAAGAAATCTGCTTAGCTACCTAGAAAGCTGAAAGATCAGGGAAGTTTCAGTATCCCTTGCACCATTGGTAATATTGATTTTGAGAATGTTTTGATTGATTCTGGTGTAAGTATTAATTTAATGCCACTTTCAGTTTTTAGGAAGCTTGGAATAGAGCCACAAAAGTGCAAGAGGAGACCAATCACTATGCAGCTAGTTGATAAGAGCTCAAGGTTTTCCAAGGGTACAGTGGAGGATGTCTTAGTTAAGGTCGATAAATTCATATTTCCAGTGGACTTTGTCATACTGGATGTGGAAGAAGATGATGAAATTCCACTCATTCTGGGTAGACCATTCCTAGCCACAGTTTAAGCTCTAATTGATGTAGGACAAGGTAAGCTCACCCTTAGAGCACTAGATGACCAGGTAACATTTGATATGTATGATCCTGTGTTTTTGTCTAATGAGAAAGCAATGTATTCTGACATATCTGCTGAGGGTTAAATTACTAACAATGATGTGGAGGAAGATGTAGGGCAAACCACTCTTGAAGCTATCTTAAATGAGATAGATGATTGGGGGGATGAGGATGAGCAAGAAAACAAAGGCTATGAGCAAGTACCCCAGACTGAAAATGTTGTTGCTTTGAGAAGATGGACCACTATGAAAAGCCACCGGTGCCGACACTAATGCCCATGCAAACACTTGAACCTAATGTCTTTTCTAATCAATTGTTTGATTATGAGTGTTTGAATTCAGGAAATCCATGGCCTCACATTATTCCAACGCTTATGACAAGAGAATTGCAGCAGCAGATTCAAGGCCAGTTGGATGAACATAGGGAAATCCTGGGGTGGTCAAGGGCAGAAATCCAGCAGGTAAGTTTGTTGATATCCACCTACAAAACATTGGTGGAAGTTGAAAAGAAGGGCACCATACCATGGAAGGAAGCTTGGAATCCAAGTCTGAAGACGATGGTGTTAGAGGAGTTATTTAAACTCCTTGATTTAAGCTGAGATGATAAACCCTGATAGTCAGGCTGATGACTATAAAATAAGCGCTCTATGAGAGGCAGCCCATATTTACGTTTACTTTATTGTGTTTCGTTGGTTTTCTTTTAATTGTTTTTAGGAAAATTCAAGGTGAATGTTCACAAGGATCAATCTCTCCAAGTTCAACTTTGATGGGATTTAAATATGGCTTCTACATGTTATACCAGGGGAGTACCGATTCCTTTTGTCTTATTTCCTTCCTATTTTGTTATTTGCATTGATGTGAGACAGTGTGGACACTGTCTATTCTTAAGTGTAGGGAAGGGAATGTAGGTATTAAAGTTGAGATGAGTATTGCCTGTTTTGTGCTTTAATGATCATACTTTTCCATTATCTTGAACTGTATTTGTCCCTAATTTATCTGACAATTTTAGGCCAATTTTTTAAATTTTTTGATGGAAATCTAGAGATTATACCAAAAAAAAAAAAACAATAGCCTTTTACATCTGTTTATGATTTATTAAAAATAATAACTCATTATTATGCCCTACTCACCACTGTTGTGATTCTTGTACTTAGTTAAAATTAATGAATAAAATCTTTAGAAATCAAATTTACCTAGTTTTTAGCCTTATAATTTGAAGTTTAAGAGTCTATTGAGTCCTCTTGTGAAAGATAAACAAGTTTACTTTGGGTCTCTTCTCTAGCTAGTATATCTTCTTGAAAGTTGCTTTGAAAGCTTTTCAACATCTAATGAAAGAGGTAAGGGAAACTCCTCACTTAGTGATTCCTTATAAAAAAAAGTCTTAATTCTGTATAGCATTCAAATGAGATAAGTTTCCTTACTCCAATGACTCAGGTAATTGAGTTAAGAGTATCCAAACTTGAATGCTAGAGTGAGGGAGAGTTCGATGGGGTCCCTTTTAAACCTGGTCACTTGGGTGATGAGCCCGAGATGTGCCGAATCAGTGATCTCACTATAGCAATAAGGGCGGAGAAGCAAAAGTTCAATACATGAACTTATTTTATAGTAAAAGAGAGAGAGAGAGAGAGAGAGAAAGTAGAGTTTTAGTGAATGCTCATCAATAAAGTACATTGGACTTATAATAAAAAGGGAGAAAATCTAAGAAAGGAATTGATACCATATGCTTTCATTTTATGTTGACCTGTTTAAAGAAGTGATGGGAAGGATCATATGCTTGCTAATTGCCAGTGAAGTTTAAATGGGTGTTTTTCCTTTAGGACTGAATATCTACTTTTGGAATAAGAATTCTTAGATTAAACGCTTGGATTAAAGTTTGTTTTCTCTAGATTAGTTGGTTAATTTTGAGTATAGTACTCTAATCACATATTCCCAGTTTGGTTTGAGTGGTGGGCATCACTAAGTAGTGAGTCAGAAGTAGAGATGATAAATGTTCAAGTTTGTATGATAATGAAAAATTTTGTACTTTCTAGGATGGATTTCTTTCTGGTATTATTTTACTTGAGGACAAGCAAAAGTTTAAGTGTGGGGGAGTAGATAAAGGCATATTTTACTCATAATTCATTAAGCAATTTGCAAGTATTCATTATTGATTTTAGAGAAATCACAAGGAAATGATACTTAATCATGTTTATTTTTACATTTTAGATGTTGGAGGACTTTAAGTTCAAAGCTTAATCAATTTGGAGAGATTGCATACAAATTGGAGCATGAAAAGATTGAAGGATGGCAAAGGAAAAATCAAAGCCGCTGGCCTTTATGGCCGGCTTTCCATGCAACACTGCCGGCCTTGGGCCGGTCTTGTTTTAATTGCATCTCCTCGCCTCCCCTTGCATATATATAGGTCCTAGGTCGATTTGTAGGGAATCTTTAGTCAATATTTCTTGTTCTTAAAGTAGTTTTAACCTAGTTTTAAGGGAGAATTGTATAGATCAAATCTTGGAGAAAACTTTGTGATCATGGTGGAGATTATCATCCTTTGTGAAGGATTTGTAGAGTTCCTTGCAATTAAGGTTTTATTTGTATTGTTGAATTGGTGATTTCTTAACTTTATCTCTTATATGCAATTCAAGTATTTAATCCAACTATTGAATATGATTTCTTTTGCACGAATCTCCTTGAATCATAATCATGTCTTTATCTCCATGAATTGCTAAGTCTTTTCCTTAGGAAATTGGATGAAACCCTAGAATGTTAAAAGGATAATTGTAGCCATGTTATATGATTAGGAATTATTAGGATTATTCATGATTGCAATTCCTTTGATTTCAATTATAATTGGTCTTAGATTATAATTGTTAGAAATCCTTTTAATATGGGAGTTGATTAGGATTTGTTAGGAATTCTTAATTAGATTGATTGTCAATACGGGAGTTGCGATAATTGGTTTAATTAGAGTTTATGGAGGGCGCAATGCAATGTTTCTTGTTAATTAATCACTAAGGGATTAAGGTTAATTGATTTAGGGCTTTAGTTGTTTGTAGCATCGGGAGGTGTCGGAACATAACTTTGATTCCTTGGTTAATTGGAGACGCGGAAGCTGACTAATTGATTTAAGGTTAACTTCCCTAAAAAGGATTTTCTAAATTCACTTGAATAACCTTATAACCACTAGTTGATATAACATGGTAGTAGTTTGATTAACGAATCTAGGGTGAATTCTAATTTCGCTTGTTCATAATTGATAGATTCTTCATAAAATTCACCTTGTTTGCTTTAAGTTAAATTTTTAGCTTAAACATTTCAAAACCCCTTTTTAATCACCTAGATATTGATAAGAATTTCCATAGGTCTAGTGCTCTATTGGTTCCTCGAGGGATTGATAACCTTACTTTTCACCACTCTATTACTTGATACGACCAGTGCACTTGTTGCTATTGCGCTTTTATTTTATATACATTCTGAGCATATCAGTCACCCATGATGGTTATCATAATAGGTATTCCTTTATTCTGAACAAAAGACAGGTGGTTTTGACACCCCTCAATCCTTAGGAGGCTAGTGAGGATTAGTTGAGGATTGCTAGAGAGTTTAGAGAGAGAGGGAAACACAAGAGTGAACAAGAAAAGAAGAGTGAGATTGTGAAAGAGAGTGGTAAAAATACACTTGTGAGCCATGAGAGGAAAGAATTAGAGGGAAACATGAGTGAAATTGGTGAGACAAGTGAGATTGAAAGTGCCTTGAAGGCAAAACGACACTTACTTGTACTGATGTACAAGGATGTTTATTTTTCCACTGACCATCTTAACCCTTCTTTGCCTATAGTCGTTGTTTCTCTTTTGTAGGAATTTGCTGACTTGTTCCCTAAGGAAATACCTAGTGGATTACCTCCATTGAGAGGTATTAAGCATCAAATCGACTTCATTCCAAGTGCCTCAATTCCAAATAAACCAACATATAGAGCAAATCCAGAGGAGACAAAGGAGATTTAGAGGCAAGTGGATGAGCTGGTAGAAAGGGGATTTGTGAGAGAGAGCCTTAGCCTATGTTTGGTCCCTATTATTCTGGTTCCAAAGAAGGATGGATCATGGCGTATGTGCGTAGATTGTCGAGCCATCAATAAAATTACAATTAAGTACCGACATCTCATACTTAGGCTTGATGATATGTTAGATGAGTTGTATGGTGCGTGTTTGTTTTCAAAAGTTGATTTAAAGAATGGTTATTACCAAATACGCATGAGAGAGGGAGACGAATGGAAAACTGCTTTTAAAACCAAATATGGTCTCTATGAGTGGTTAGTAATGCCCTTGGGTTTGATAAATGCACTAAGCACATTTATGCGATTAATGAACCATGTTCTTCATGCTTTCATAGGACAATTTGTTGTAGTCTATTTTGATAACATTTTAGTTTACAGTAAAATTCTAGAAGAACATGTTTAGCATTTGCAAATGGTTTTAACTGTTTTGAGAGAAAATAGGTTATTTGCAAATTTAAAGAAGTGTACCTTTTGCATGGAGTTTGTGGTGTTTTTGGGTTTTATTGTAGGTGCACAGGGGATTTCTATTGATGAAGAGAAGGTAAAAGCGATCAAGGAATGACCAACACCTAAGAATGCTAATGAGCTAAGAAGCTTTCATGGTTTAGCAAGCTTTTATAGAGATTTGTGAGGGATTTTAGTTTTATAGCTACTCCTTTAAATGACCTTGTTAAAAAGAATGCCGAGTTTAGGTGGACTGAAACACATGAGAGAGTTTTCAATACTTTGAAAGAAAAGTTGACCAATGTACCTTTGCTTGTTCTCCCTAATTTTGAAAAGGTTTTTGAAATTGAATGTGATGCTTTTGGGAAAGGTATTGGTGGTGTTTTGATGCAGGATTCCAAGCCAATTGCTTACTTCAGCGAAAAGCTTAATGGGGCAACATTAAACTATCCTACCTATGATAAGGAGTTATATGCATTAGTGAGGACTTTGCAAACTTGGCAGCACTATCTATGGCCCAAGGAGTTCATTATCCATTCAGATCATGACAGCTTGAAATTTGAAGACTTAGGGTAAGTTGAACAAAAGGCATGCTAAGTGGGTGGAATTTATTGAAACTTTTCCTTATGTTATCAAATACAAGCAAGGAAAAGAAAATGTAGTAGCCGATGCACTGTCCAGGAGGTATTTACTTCTAACCTCTTTACATACAAAATTGCTTGGATTTGAGTTTATTGAGGATTTGTATGAAAATGATGTTGATTTTAGTCAAGTGTGGAGTGTTGTTTCTGAGCATGCATATGTTGATTTCTATAAGCATGAGGGGTTTTTGTTTAAGAAAGACAAGCTTTGCATTCCTAAATGTTCTTTGCGGGAGTTGCTTGTTAGAGAAAGACATGGGGGTGGACTAATGGGACACTTTGGTATATAGAAAACATTAGACATTCTACATGAGCATTTTTATTGGCCTAGGATGAAACATGATGTGCAAGCTATGTGTGAAAAATGCATTGTGTGTAAACAGGCTAAATCCAAAGTAATGCCACATGGAGAATACATCCCATTACCTATGTCTCATCAGCCTTGGATTGACATTTCTATGGACTTTGTTCTAGGTTTGCCACGATCTAGAAATGGCAAGGATATCATATTTGTTGTTGTTGATAGGTTTAGCAAAATAGCTCACTTTATTGCCTGTTCTAAAACTAATGATGCAACACATATTGCTGATTTATTCTTTAAAGAAATTGTGTGTTTGCATGGCCTACCAAGATCCATAGTAAGTGATAGGATGTTAAGTTTCTCAGCCATTTCTAGCGCACTTTGTGGAACCAATTAGGAACTAAATTGTTATTTTCTACTGTTGCACATCCTCAGACAGATGGTTAAACAGAAGTAATTAATAGGACCCTTTCACAATTGTTGCGTGCTGTTTTGAAATAGAACTTAAAACAATGGGAAAATTGTTTGCCTCATGTTGAATTTGCATACAATAGAGTTGTGCATTCTGCTACATTATACTCACCATTTGAGATTATGTATGGATTTAATCCTTTGACTCCCTTGGATATTTTACCCTTGCCTCCTAAAGAATTTGTTGATGTTGATGGAAAGAGAAAAGCAAAGTTAGTCAGGGAATTGCATGCTAAGGCTCGAGCTAACATTGAAAAGAAGAATGAGCATTATGCTCGACAAGCAAACAAGGGTCGTGTCAAGCTTACCTTTCAACTTGGAGACTGGGTTTGGTTACATTTGAGAAAAGAAAGGTTTGCTACACAGCGGAAGTCCAAATTACATCCTCGGGGAGATAGTCCTTTTCAAGTGCTGGAGCGCATCAACGACAATGCTTACAAACTCGATTTGCCAAGTCAATACGGTAATGTAAGCACTACTTTTAATGTTTCTGATCTTTCGTTATATGATGTAGGTGATTTGAGGACGAATCATTTCGAGGAGTGGGGTGGGGGGGATGATAGAGATCAGGACGCATCTAACATTTGAGAGCTAGTCAAAGCCGATGATCATTTACAAGGTATCGAGAGTCCTGTGATACGATCACGAACTAAGCAAATGAATGAGGCATTGCAAGGATTAATTATGGAACTTCAGGAGCAAGAGGTGATTCGACACAACTCTAACACAAGTCCTAAGCTCATGAATATCATATATCAAAGTGGGGACGAAGTGGAGGACATCAGCAATGGATAGACGACCTTCAATAAAGGAAAGGCCACCAACCTGTCATCTAGGATGCAGGCCTAGAATTGGCCGACCTTTAAAAAAAAAAAACAAATGTACGCCGGCAATAAAGGTCGCTGGCCTTGACATTTACACCGTTGGCCTATTGGCCGGCCTTTCCTATCCGTAGAACATTGTTTTGTCTTTTCATTTCAAAGCCGGCCCTGGATGTATTTAAGCCGCTAGCTTATAATTTATGACCATTATAAACTCCTTGAGAGGACATTTGAAAAGTCATTATCAGATGGTGAATGAGAATCATTGAGAGAATTCTCTCTTCCCTTGGTTCTTGCAATAGAACTATCTTATTTTTTTTCATCTTAAACGCTTGGAGAGATCAATCTTAATAGCTTAGGTTCTAATCAGCAAGTTTGATTGGGGTCGAGTTATGCACAATACTTGATTCAATTTCGATTCTTAGGTTTTAAATTCCTCTATTGATTGTTGGGTCTTAGATCAACATCTAGGGTTCGCATAAAAAACTTATATATATATATTATTTCAATGAATGTAAATTAAAAATTGTTTTAAATAATATATTATAGTAAAATATTTTTTTAACTATAAGTAAAATATTTTTTTTTTCAAAACGATTTGATTTGTATTATCCCTTCAAACTAAAGATAAATTTTTGTTTGATTTAGATTGATAATTTTTCAAACCAAATTGCAAAAAAAAAAATTGTATTTTTTATTTAGTTTATTTTCTTTTTTCCTTACTCCTATTAATTACGCTTAAGCTTTGAGAACATGATGAGATACTGAATTCATGAGCCTAGAGGGTTGTTGTCCAGAGTGATTGAAACCTGAAACTAATGTGTTGGAACTTATTTCCCGACCCCTAGTGTCCAAAGGGCGTAAATTTAAGTTACACGTAGTTTTTTTGGATTGACGTATATATTGTTGCATCCACATAGTTGTATCATGTATAACATGCTAATAATTGATAATGTATTTGTTATTGCTTGTGGTATGGTTCAAGAGATAATCCCATTAAGCAGTGGTAGTTTATGTCCCAATAGTTTCTTTTACAGTTAATTTTAAAGACTTCTCCAACTTAAGTTTGCTAAGAGGAGTTTAGTTATAGAGTTAGTCTAGTAGAAATCCTAAATTATAAAAGACTAAGACTTATTTATTCCTTGAAAACTAGATTGTCATTTCTTTGAAACCCAAATCATTTAAAATGGGAGAAAATTACATGTGAGAGAATTAATGTCAGGAGTAGTTCAAATAGGAAATCAAACTTTTAAATGATTAAAATAGATAATCAATGTCATATTAAGTGGTTAAAATAGATAATCAAACTTTTAAGTGGTTAAAATAGAGGATTAACATTTTGCTAAGAGGTTTGAACAAATAATTTGTTATTATCTCATAAACATGCTTAGTTTGAACAAATAATTTGTTATTATCTCATAAACATGCTTAGTGGTTGAAAAAGAGAATCCATTAATGTCTATAGTGGTGTCATAATGGGATCTTTTATTTGAACTATTTCGTATGACGTTGATCTTTTATTTAAGATTCAAATGTTGAACTTCCTACGAATCAGTACTTCTAACACCTCAAGTTACTGTAATCGACTGTCTGCTTTCCTTGTGTAGAAGTCGAGCAATGGAATGTCTTTGACTTGCCAAATTTGGAATTCCTTCTTCTGTATATGCAAGATACTTTGGAAGGGGACAATTGAAGATCTTGCATTAGGGTATTTGGCTAAGAATGATCTTCCTTAACATCGTTTGAACATTTCATTGTGAAATCCATTTCATTCCAAATATTCCCCAAGCCATCATCTTGAATGTTGCTTGAATCATTCCCTTCACCATCTACACCATCATAGACGCTTCTCTTGTCCATGAAGCATCTTTGAACCTTTTGTTTATCCAATTGTCTCTAATATCTTTTAACGAACTACTTGTAGGATAACTCGCAAGATTTAGCAATCCTTAAAGGTTTTGTATCATCTTCTTTCTTCTCTTCTTTGTTGATATTTCCACCTATGAGTTCCTCATACTTTCTATTGGTTTTCATCCTCACTCATACTTTCATCATACATACACCAACCTTTCCCACACATCACATGCACACCAACATATTCTTATCCATATACATACACACTTCACACACCACGTACACACCTATACATATATACACACAACCATATCATACACCAAATTGCACACACCAACAACTACACATTATTATCCTCTTTTCTCCTCAAGTCCACATGCACACACACTACTAGTGCATACATACACACATACACACATGCCCCACATATACTTCACACCACTAATACATACTTACCTACATACTCTACACACATTATACACTTCCCATATCTATACTTACATACCTACACTATACATCATCTCATACACTTACTCACATACTCCATATACACCTTACACCATCAATACATATACCCACATACTTTGCACACACCACATTTGCCTTCCATACCTATACATACATATTCACACTCTACACATCATCTCATACTCATACATACATATCTCGTATACATCATCCTTAACTTCCGTACTTACATACACATATATGTCCTTGCACCACATATTATTTCACATACATACATACATACCTACACATACCACTCTTTCCTTATACATATATACATGCTACATACTTTACACACACTATCCATATACACACTAGTACCATGTATCCTACACCTTCTATACATATACACACACACTCCGCACATCCCACATCTTCCATACACATACATACCCTCATGCTACATGGCATCCACATATACACACACAAACCGCATCTACCACACTCTATCCATATGCATACACACACATACCTCCTCCTATATTCTGTACACCACCACACACATTTACTTACATACCCTTACACACATCACGCATCACCACAAATACGTACGCATACATCCTTCTACATTCCGCACACCACTACACACTCTTACATACACAACCTTACACCCCACACTCTTTCACCTACACATACACGCATCCTTACATACCTTACACACCTTCAATCACACATACACATACACACATCTTCATTTATGCACACACACATACACATCCCGTTCACCCTACACCTCTTCATACACATACATGCATATCTCCATGTACACCTCACATTCTCCTACATTTACTTTCTTATTCTTTTCCTCCTTCTTTTCTTCCCTTTCCTTCCCCTTTCCCCTTTTTCTTTTCTTCCCCCTTTCTCTCACGGCTTCACCCCAGCTAGACGTCATCTAGCGGGGCAACATCTCCTTCTTACATTCTACTCCACTTCATCCCTTCTTCCCCACTAGTCCGTCGATACACGCATGCTTGGGACCCGATCACCTAAGGAGGTTACTGTTGTGGTTGTCGTCGTAGCCGCTGGTGTGGTTGCTGCTGCCAACGTTGTTGTGGTCCTCCTCCCTTGCGCGCACACACACACACATAACCATCCACCATGCCTCCTCTAGCGCCCACCAATCGGAACATCTGCAGCCATGCTATCATAATTTCCAATCGGTGAACCTCGCCTAGGCGTCGTCCGTCATCGCTGTCATTGTGGGTGCGGTCTGTGGTGGTCGCTATAGCTACCATTCATCGCTGCCGTCGCTGTTACTGTCGTCGTCATGGTCGTCGTTGCAATTGTTGCTACAGTCATTATCATGGTTTTTTTTGTTGTTGTTGGGGTCGCTATCGTGGTCATCATTGCTATCATCGTGGTTACCGTCGCTGCTGTCCTTCGGCTAGATGCTACTGTCACCGTTGTTGCTATGTCGTTGCTGTCACTACCGTTGGACTCTTCTCTCATACACACACATCCTCATGCTTACTTACATACAAACACTAGCACCCCCTTACGCACACACACACCTCCTCACACACATATAAACATACCCTCATACACCATCTATCGCCGTTGCTGTTGCTGTTGAGGGCCGTTATTGCTGCTGTTGTTGCTGTGGTTGGGGTAGTTGTGGTCGTTGCCATTGCTGTGGTTGCTGGGCTGTTGCTGTTGCTTTTGAGGTTTCCACGGTTGCTACCATGGTTAGAATTGTCATTGTCATTGTTGTTGTTGTTGTTGTTGAGGTTGCCATCGTTGTGGTTGCTATAGCTATTGCCTCCATCGTTGGGAAAGGAGACAAGATGGACACGACACTAAGCTGCCATCCGTTACCCTACTGTTGACACCACCACCGTTGCTATTGGGATTGTGGTCACTGCTGCTGCCATTGTTGGGGTCGATGTCACCGCTGTTGTCGTGTCATTATTGCTATCCCCGTTGCTGCGTTGTTATGGTCATTGCTGAAGAAGACGCGACTCAAAGGTGTGAGAAGGCAGCTGAAGAAGAAGAAGAAGAAAAAGAAAAGAACGAAGGGAAGGAGAAGAAAGGGAGGGAACGCGGGGCTGCTAGGTTGTGATCCGAGAATGAAGAAGAAAAGAAAAAGTAAAGATAGGAAGAAGAGTGCTATAGAAGGAGAAGAAGAAGAAGAAAAGAAAAAGAAAAGGAAGGAAGAAAAGTGAGGGACGGGATAGCTGACTCCGACGACGTGATGGACAGGACGATTGGACCTATTGCTGCCACTTGAGGCGTTTGATCTAACGGGATTTTATTTTATTTTTTTTATTTACGGTTATATTATACTATATTATATTATATTATATTTCATAATGTCCCTATTTTATTATTCTGCTCGTGTGAGAGAATATCTTTAAATTTTATATTTTTAGTGTTTTATTATGAAAGCTTACATCTAAGCTAATTTGATTATATCGAATATAAATATTCATTCCAAATTTACATTTGATGTTCCTAAATCTATAATTCAAATTAATTTCATTATTTGACTAAAGATTGTTTGAAAATTACGTTTCGGAGAATTTATTATTCTATTTATTTTCTTTAATTGTTTATATAATTTTTTGAATTTTTTAGGACTTTACAGATAAAGTGAAAAAAAAAATCATATCACACCTAAATGGATTGCCAATATATATGTAATATTAAATACTACATGTCAAAAAACATTGAATCACCATGTAAAATTGAGGGAATAGGCTATTAAAAAATATACAAACAATTTTTTTTTTCTTTTAATTTTTAATTCCAGTCATGAATAATACAAATTAATTACTTGCATGCACTTATCGAAAGCAACTTTGTGAAATTTAACATATAATGGTAGATGATAGGAATGCTTAAAAAACTTTTAAGTAGAAGAGTATAATTAATTTATATACATATGACCTAGTTTGCAATAATTAATTTAGGTTAAATTTCATCACATGCCATTATACTTCTAAAAAATACCATACTAAACATTGAAATTTTGATTGTTAAGATCACTAAACTTTTCAAAAAAAAAAAAAACAATTATACTTATTCTGATGACTGCTTTATCATATGGCAGTCAGAAATCATACATGACAATTATGACTTGTCTTTTCTTGATCAAGGTGTCTATATGCCATCCTAAATGTAAATATTTATTCATTTTTTTCGAAGACCCAAATAATTAAAAAATAAAAATAATAAGTAGCCATAATTTTTTAAACCTTGAATGACTAACAACTGTTAAAGTTGAGCAAAAATTCATACTTCTAGATGTTTATGCATTTAAAAAAAATAAGGAAGTGAAAGAGGAGATCTACCATAACAATAACAAAAATGCTTTCAAGTAAGATGTGAAGTCCAATGAGAATTATAGTCGTTTTAGTGAAATAGTGTTTCTAGTCGCATGTTTATTTATTTATTTAATAATTTAGGCTTTTAGAAGAAAATAAATAAATATCTATAAGGACAATAACACATAGACATTATTGATAGGCCTTTTAGGACCTAAGCCCCAAAGTCCAATCCAACTCACCAAAGCTTAAGACCGAACTCTAGAGATCAAATTTAAGCTCTCAAATCCTCACTTAACCTTTTTAATAAGAAGCATAATTAGCAAAGGTCAGATCGAGCAACAATAGGTCTCATCAACCCACCTTAGAGTTGGACTAAACCAAAATAGCTTGGATCTTTACACCCATCCTAAGACTTGAGCCACAAGATTAGGTCGATCGAATTCAATCTATTGTTCAATTAAGGAATGCAAAGAAGTCTCTTGATAAATAAGGAAGGATCTTAGTCAAAGATTCTAATCCCACAAAATCTTGAGCAATTTTGAAGACATTAATCCCCCTTTCAAATATAGTTTAGTCTCATTCCCTATAAATGGGAGATGAAATCATATGGTAAAGATTTGAACCCTCTTTACTTCCATGCATGTTACTCTCTACAATATTGTGTTGACTTAGGTATTAGAGTGGTTATGTTGAAGCATCCTCTAGCATCCCCCTTAACCTTGTTTACTTCTTCTATAGGTGACTTCAACCACCTAGATTTACAGCAAAATAGACATCTTAATTAAAGAAAAAGACAAGTCATGAATGCCATACAAGATTTCTAAATGGCATATGATAAAACATTATTAATGTTGGTATAATTGGACTTCTTTTTTTTTTTTTTTTAAGTTCAATGGTTTTAGTGGTTAATTAAAATGGTATTTTTTGAAAGTATAGTGGTGTGTGGTAGATTTTACCTATAGGAAACTCTTATCATTAGGTATATTCAATCAAATTATATAATAAAAATGACAGAAGAAATGCAAAAATCAAGAAAGAAAAAACTAAGATGCAACTACCATGACTTCTCTACTTGTGGGAAGTGTTTAGTTGCGATTATTTTATGGTATTAGACTAAATAAAAGACATCAAGGCACCAAATAAAATCCAAAAAAATTATATCATATATTTAATGTATTAAAATTTATTTTATTAGACAAAATAAAGACAACCTTAAAACCCAAAATATAATCCCATGTTATTATCATTCTTTTTACTACTACATCTATACCAAAACATTTTTTTGGTAAATTCTAATGTTAATGTGAAAACTAATTTGATATAATTAAAAAAATTCGTATCTTATATTACATAAATCAAATACATTACAACAAAATTATGTTATACTATTATTTTAATATAATACTATCATATTCTCCATATATTATAAAATTCTATCAGCCGAACCCAACACTGCTATAGTTAGCTACCCGCAACTAAGGGTTTGCCTACCACCACTCGGGAGGAGTACAACACCCTTTCTATGTGTGGTGCTAGCCATGCTTGGGGATGCTTTACACTGTCTAATAGGACGGAAGACTCAAATTAAAAGCAATCAATGTTAAGGGTTAGTTTTTTAGTTTTCTCGAACTTAATTTTAACATAAACTATAAAAATAAAAACTTTTATAGTCAATGTCCATTAATTTCAATTAGAAGGTTTCAAATGATTAAAAAAAAAGAAAAAAAAAACTATAATTTCTAAGTAAAGATAATTGGGTGCGCCATAATCTACATTTAACAACTATAATTGTCGGAAGTATATTATTGGCGTTAAAGATATGAATGGAAATTCATTTTCAGCCGTTCTATGAATGCGATTCTCCAATCCCATATTAAGAGAAAATGTAATAATAAAAATATAATCAACACATTTCCGTGGAAGCAATGGCTCAAGAAAAGCTCATGGTATTGAACAAGGATTATAAATTTATAATATTTTATCGAGAGAAACAGCATCCCATTTGGTTGTTCAGAAGGTAATACTTGGGAGTTCAGTTACGATTTTGCGGAGATATTATAAGTTGCTATTCAAACTTGGATTCAATTGTGCACCTTTTTCATTGTAACTATTCCTATAAAAATTTATTTCGAGTGCCCTCATCACAAGTTATTAGACCATGTTTAGTGAGAATAGGGATGCTAACAAATGGCTTTTAATTTGTTAATTATCTTATTGGTACTATGGGTTTCAAGATAGGTTTGGATATTATTTTAAAATTTTATAGGATTTTAGGTTTAAAAAAAAAAAACCTGATAAGAAAAGCCGACTCGCAAAAAAATGTTAAGTAATAAATTTTTAAACTCAAATTTCAAAAGTTAAAGACTGATCTACTAACCTGATATATTAAATTAAATAAGACTGTTTTTCATTTTATTTGTTAAAATCCAAGAAACCCTAGTCATATATCTATTGCCTAATTTCGCTATTTCTACTTCCTAACTACATCTAAATCCCTTATTCTCATGTCCCTTCTAATATATTTTATATATTTTTTTCTTTTTATAGGTATAAATATAATTAAGAAAGATGATGCATTGAACTTCAATTAATTTTAATCAATATTTAGGAAAACGATGTGATGAACTTTAATTAATTTTTTAAATTTGGCGAGTTATGTCATAAATTTATAAGAATATGTGATTGATGGGTTGAACTTTATTTAATATAGAATTTAGACAAATGTCTATATATTATATTGAACTCCCTATTACAACAATTTTCAAGTGTGATTTAATGAAATTTATTTATTGAACTTTAAGTTTTCAAATATGATTCAATGATATCTTTATAAAATTACCTTATGAGAATTATAATTATAGGTTGCCATATTTAATGTAGTTGTTTTCTTATAAATAATTTATATCAACATATAACATGTTATCGCTTTACTTCTAATATATATTTCTATAAATGAAAAAAAATAAATTGCAAGAGTCTTGATAATACCTTATTTCATTATTTCACATGAAGTTAGTTTGCACAAATTGTATTGTTAGGTCAGTGGGTTGAGTTGTGATTTTTATAGTATTTATGATGGAGTGGGTTTTGGCTATTGAATTAAAATCCTATAGGGTTTTGAGGTGGGTTATGGGTAGTCTTACAAAATAGCAGGTCATATTCAAATTTTATAAAATCCGTTTCAAACCCGAATCAATAGCATCCTTAAGTGGGAAGTGTTTGACACTTCTCTCAATGCTTAGGACTCCTTTTTGGGTCCTTATGGATTACACAAGGTTCCTTAAAAAAAGTTGAAAGAATTCCAAAAAATATACCCACTTTTTTTTTCCCTTAAAGTGTTGTTTTGATTGAAATTTTGTATTGCAAGTCCCTTATATATTATAAATAAATCTTAAAGAATTTTGTTTAAGAAACTTAGTAATAAAGTAGAGAGTTTCTTAAGGAAGAAAATTCCTTAAAATATTGATATGGTACTTAGGGATTCGAAATAGACTTCTTAGGATTGTTCATGGTCATAAGATTTAGGAGAGTTTTATTGAGGCATAGGGGGTTGGTAAATTTGCTCAATAAGAAAAATATGCAAGTTTTTAAATATTGATTACACATGATAAGCATAATGAAAAAAGAAAATTTTCATTTTTTTACACATGATAAGCATAATGAGAAAAAAAAAATCTCATTTTTATAATGAATATACATAAAATAAATCATAAAATGAGTTCATAGCAATATAAACATATGCATGATAAGAGCATTAAATCATGACTCATAACATGATTAATAAATGAGTCATCTCACATATAATACATTTATTAACCGTACTCCCACAAGTTTTTTAAACTCCTTATCATAACATGCGTTTATGTTGTATACAATTCGTATATCAAACAGTTATATATGTAACAAGGCTTGTAATCATGATTTCATGTCTTTCGTCTACATTATATCACATTCCATCAAGCGGGTTTGTAATTTCATTTGCAGCTGAATTTCAATCTTTAGTCAACGTTTGGGAACACTCAACCCTGAAAGCATCATTAGAACTTATTCACGTACATTCCATATCTGGTTACATGTACTATTAAGAGAATATTTCATCTCTATATGTTGTCATGTTAAGTTGGGAGAAGTTAGTCTGATGCATGCTTTATAACCTTTGAAAGAATTAAGTTTCTATTTTATTTATTTGCCATGAGAAAGTTTTATCTATTAACAGAGTTCCTCAATGAGGAAAATAGACGAGAAATGCATCTAATGACCTCTTGATCTAAATACAATAAAACGAGAGGGGAGTTTTCAACCCTAACAAAACTCAACCCCTTCGAGTCTCCAGAAGCAACCAGTCGATATATATTCACTTTTCTGCTTTTTCATTGAATTGCCATGCAAGTTGCTGAGGAAATGGCTAAAAATACCCCATTTAAAAAACTAACTTTTAAAAAGTAATCACAAAAAAAAAAGAAAAAGTTGAAATATGGTAACCAAGATGCATCTCTAGTATTCATTCTACATATGGGTTCCATGGTAAATTTTCATGTGAAAACATGCATTTAGGATGCATTTTACTGTAAAGCCATTCGTAACTTGCGTTTTTAATAAATAAAAGGATAAATTACTCCGCCACTCTTGATAACTTCAGCAAATATATTAATAACGCCCTTTCAAAATTGAGGATTCCCCCCCTTAGACATGTTGCAAAATCCAATGTGGCATCACCACATTAGAAAGATTAATAAAAAGAACAAACCATAAAATGGAGGAAAGCCAAAAATAACCCTTCTTCACCGGGCCCTCTCAACAATGTCCAACCAATAAATAAACAGATCAAAATCATCTTTCCAATTCTACATAACAATTTTACTCAAAATTGATTCTACCCCACACCAATCATGGCTAATCAAGTCTTTACGGGTTAAATTATTCCCATAATACATAATAAAATATCCTTAGCAAGATAATATTGCTTTTGGAAAATGATGGTATAAATTTTTTGAAACTTGCTACATGATTTCATTAGTGTCATTTTTTATATGTATGAATGGTTTGAAATGGAATGAAATAAAATGGAATTTTAATTTTCCTTTTAATTTCAAAAATTGAAATTTTACTGCAAGGTAAAATCGTTGATTTTAGAGAATCACGATTCTATGCGTCAAAGCACATCTAAATGTATGAATGGGAGTAAAACCTGGAATAACAATTCCACTCTAGGTCTATACAACTTTGAGAAGACCTTTTGCAATCTCTATTTGATAAGAGAAAAAACAAAAAAAAAAAAAAAGAAAAGAAAAGAAAAGAAAAGAAGAGAAAAGAAAAAGCTTTTTTCATAGCATTTCTTTACATCCACTAAGAAGCTATTTTTTTGTTGTTGTTAATTTTATAACAAAGTTTGATTGATATTATATATTAGTTTTGAGAGGAGATAATGTAAGCCTCTGCAAGTTAGGCATGTTTGCTTATAGAGGAAGAGTAATATCTATGCTATTAGAAGGTACTTGGTCCAAGTTTTAATGAAATTAAATCATGTACAATATTGAGTTAAATAATGAAATTAATTGAAATTATAGATTTAGGAATTTCAAATGAAAATTTTGAGTAAATATTTATATTCAGAATAATCAAATTAGCTTAGACGTAAAGTTTTATAATAAAATACTAAAAATACAAAATTTGAAAATAATGTCGTACGTACATGAGATATTAAAATATAAATAATTATAATATAATATATAAGTATATATATATATATATATATATATATATGACGGTGTGAACAATGAGTGGTAGGTCAACATAAAAAAAAAATCAAAACACTATAAAAGGAAAGAAGACTTCGGAAAATGTGAGAGAGAGGGATAGAACAAAAATGCGAGAGAGAAACAAAGGAGGACAATGAGAGAACAAGAGAGGAGGAGAAAAGAAAGGGAAAAAGAAAAATTGAAGAAAAAAATTCATAACTTTTGCATATGACCTCCGATTCACGATCTGAGATTGCTAACATGTTCCTTGAGGTAAGTACAACTCAACAAGATTAAGTTTATACAAAACGAAATTATTATTATTTTTTTGTATAGGTACTAATGTCAAATATATAAAAATTTTAGCATTTATCTTAGAAATTAGCCGGATTAGTTAGAAATACTATAGATATGAGTATCCTGAGTTCAAATAGTATATAATAGTGTATTTTTACTTGCGTTTTAGGCAAGGAAAAATTGTTTGAAAATATACTTGAATTTTTTTTTTGTAAAACCGAAGAAAACAAAGCCCAACAATGGAGATCTAATGTGTGCATGTTGAGATGGGGAGGTGATTCGGTGGTGTATGTACGTGATATTGTGTGTGTAGGTTTGTGTGTGGAGGTGTATACATGCTATGCGCGTGGGGTTATGATTGTGTGTATGTGTTCTAGTGTGTGTGCGTGGGGATGTGGTACATGTGTTGGTGTGTGTGTGTACGTAGAGGGAGTGTGTGTACATGCTTATGCATGTGTGTGTGTGTGTGTATGTGTTGGTGTAAGTGCATGAGGTGTGTGTAATTGCGTATATGTTGGTGTGTGTGTGTGTGTAAAGGGGGTATGATATGTGTGTGCTAGTGTATATGTGTGTAGAGACATGTGTATATATATGTGAAGCGTGAATGTGTGTGAGAGTGTATCTGTGGAGTGTGTACGTACAGGTGTGTGTGTGCACGGTGTACGTGTGTGGTATTTGATGTGCAAGTTTGTAGCAAAGAGTAAGAGGGAAAGAAATTAGGAAAAAGGGAAAGAAGGAACAAAAAAGAAGAAGTAGAAGAAAAGAAGCTAAAGTGGAGAAGTCCAGAAAGTGAAGGGACTTTAGTGAGAAAGTAATGAGAAATGATTGTGTGTATGAGTGAGTATGGAAAGGATATGTAATTATAAGATTATGAAGTACTAATGTAAAAGAAAGAAATTACACTAAAATATTAAATTAGGTATAAATAGAAGATAAACAAATCTTACTTAGTACCTTTAACTAAATTAAGGCTCAGCTTAGATTCTAGACATTTACCTTATTTTATTTTATCTTATCATTAGGTAAAGGGGTTACATGTCGAAATCACTTGACGATGGTTAGGTTCACGACCACTATAAATAGATGAGTGGGAAACTCCAGGATATGCTATAATGTTATGATTGATTTTGATATGTTGTGTTTGATCTTGATATGTTTATATATATATATATATATATATTTATATATTGAAGGTGTGGATGTATATATGTGTATGTACATGTAAATGTATATGTATGTGCGTGATTATACGTATGTTTGCGTATGGGAGTATGCATTGTATATATATGTGTGCGTTCGTGCATGTGTGTGTATACGTATATATGTGTATGAGGTATATTTATATGAAAATGTGCATGTCAGTATGTATACGGTATGATATATAAGTATATGATGTGTATGTATAAATGTTGATAAGTGGGTATTGATATGGATATGTGTTGATGGAAGGGAGTATGCATTGGAATATGTGAAGATATGGGTATCAAATTCATGTATGAGATACGTGTATACACAAATGGGAAAAAGTTTAAGGGTACAAAATGTAATAGGTTTAATGGCGAGATTTGAATTGATTGTTGATGCTTTTTTGTGAAATGGTATTTCTTGAATTGTCAATAGAATGCTTTATTTTCTCTTATGTGAATTGGCTTGTTATTATATACTAATTGATTGCCTTAAATTAAGTAATTAAAGGATATGTGATGGGTGTCGAATCCAACAAAAATAAAAACCTACTCCTAGATAATTATATGATTTGCATATAGTGGTGAGTAGGGTCGAATCCACAGGGATTGGTTAAATATATTTCTATTCAAAGAGAATAAAGAGGAAAAGAAAAATGGGGGGTTTTGTTTGTGAATTAAAATAATGTTGAAACAAGATAATAAAATCGAATATTGATAAAAGCCTAGCCAAAGGAATCAAGATAGTTTAATTCTAGGAATTGATCATCGATGCAAATATTTTCTATTCTTATTTCTAGATAAACTGGTTATGGTTATTAACAAGCTCTAACAACCTATCTCTCCTTACTTCCTCGATAATCAAGACAAGCTCTTTGATTATTTCTCTTATCGATTAAACAACCCTAGATAAGCTTTTAGTATTTAATCTATCAATAGCATTAAAAATTAGAGAGACCACCAATTCATGCAAGTAGATTATAAGATAACCTATTTAAACATGATCATACACCTCCATAACATGAATTCTATCATCTATTTTATAACCAAACATATTATTATGTCACTGAGACTAGAACAATCAAACAATTACGGATTTGACGTGCTAGTTGACAATATATTAACTTGCTAATTGAGTAGAAGAGCTCTAATTCATACCAATCAACAAAGATAATAATGAAAAAACGTTCAGAAGATATATGAATATTCAAAAACAAATAATAGATTAAAGACACATCAATTAGATCTCACAATTCGTAGAGAATTAAACATCTATGACCCTTTGGCTAGAAAAGTAGCTTAGCTACACATGTTCATCAGCAAAACGGAAATTAAAAGAGAAAACATGATGAAACTCTATTTCAGTTTCCTGCTCTGCCTCTCTTTCTTCCTTCTCATCTCTAAGAGCTTCAAGATGATCCAAAAACTCTCCTAACCCTCTAGGGTTAGTCCTATATATTGTTAAAGGAATGGCAGGTGATCTTTGCTAGCAAGATACGAAAATATCTTTCCTTTTTCAAGTAGATTTCGAGAAGTGAATATTTGTCCACCTAGCACGCCCTATGACACGGCCGTGGGTTAAGCCGTGCCTCCGTCGGTTGATTCTTCTGGGCAGATACATGGCCGTGTACTTCAACCGTGTATGTTTCTGTGGATTCTTCTGGACAGATACACGGCCGTGTACTTCAACCGTGTATGCTTCTGTGGATTCTTCATCCGTGTCCAGTGTGTGCCACGGCTTCAACCACGGCCAGATCCTAAGCCGTGTCTTCCTCTGTCAATGTTCCACAATTTCTTCTCCTTGTTTCATCAAGCTTCCACCACGGTTTCCACCACGGCTGCCACCACGGCTTCCACCATGGCTTCCACCACGGCCGTGTCTCTCTCTTTCTCAAGCAGTGTGTAGCATGGTTTACACCATGGCCATATCTCAAACCGTGCCTCCTTCTAGACAGATACACGCCCATGTGCTTTCCTTTGGTGGTGTAAATCCTTGTGTGATCCAAGTTGTAGATGACTTCTCTAATTTACTTGAATTAGCACCCTTGACTCCATTTAACCTGATTTATGACCATAATAGAATTAAGTACCATTTCCTTATGATTTCTATAAAATCAATAATAAATTAACACAATTCATACTATAAAGATTGAGTATAAAATGGCTTTATCAAATTCCCCCACACTTAAACTCTTGCTTGTCCTCGAGCAATTGAATCAAATTAGTTGAGAAATCCATCATAGATTATACAAACTTTCTTTTCATCATTTTAAGCATCTATTCATTTGTAATTCATGACTTGTAATTTTAACGTCTACTACTTCAACCAAACTGGTTTTCTGTGATCAAATTACCATGGACAAAATTTAATAGCTAATCTAAACAAAACAAACTTTAATCCTCATGTTTAGCAAAAGAATTTTTTATTCCAAAAGTAAATACTTAATCCACTAAGGAAAAACACCCAATTAAACTTCATTGGACATTAGCAAACATATAATCCTTGCAACATAAAGTAAAAGCATATAGTATCAACTCTTTCCATAGATTTTCTCCCTTTTCTATTATAAGTCTTGTTTCATTCAATGAATATTTACATTCATGTTCTTTTGATTTATTCAAGCATCTATTTTGATGGGTTTTTGCCCGCTTCTTTTCATGAACTTTCGCCTTTTTCGCCTTTATCGTTATAGTGAGTTCATTGAGTCGGCAACATCCCGAGCTCATCACTCAAGTGACCAGGTTTTGAGATACCCCTACGGACTCTTCCTCACTCTAACATTCAAGTTTGAATACTCTTAACTCAATTACTTGAATCATTGGAGTAATGGCTATGCTTGATTCTTCTTCTTCTTTTTTTGTGTGTTGTTTTACAAACAACTTCAACGAGTATACAGTAGCTAATATAACCTAGAAGTAAACTTGTTTATTTTTCACTTAGGGACTCGACTTACTCTTAGACTTCCAATTCTAAAGCTAAATACAAGGTAAATTTGTTTCTTAAAGATTTCACTACTTAATTTTTAACCAAGTATTCTAATCACAGCATGGGTGAGTAAAGCATTTGAACAAATCAATTTCACATTTTGTAGATGCTTATTACAACATTTAGTACAATCTCTAGATTTCATGATAATTTTGAAAAACATTTGGCTTAAAATTGCTTAAGGACAAACATTCACAGATTCAAAGTATGAGTCAATTCTCTATTCTCTATATTTTATTATCCTCTCCCCCACACTTAGCTTGAACAGTGTCCTCACTGTTCCTAATTCAGCACAATTAAAGAGGAATTAACAACTCAAGGAACATTAGAGAATAAGAGAAAGGTAATACTGGTACTTCCCTGATATTGGAGTTCTCCCCTTAAGCTCTAGAAAGTGTCATTTAATGATATGTATCCTTGCTGCAGCTAATCCAAAGAAATCAAAACAACACTAAAACCAAAACAAAACTAAAACAAAACAAAATTAAAGCAAAACAAAACTAAAAATTGAATTTTTTTTTTTTAACATGGGTTACCTCCCATGAAGCGCCTTTCTCTAACGTCTTTGGCTAACGTTCCTGGCTAGATGTTCGGGTAAGGATTTTGATTCCAGCTTTGGTGCTTGGTGATGGGTTAATAACATTCGCAACAAAAACAAGAGAGATATCGCTAGGATGTTTCATGGCATCATAAATGTTAAATTTAATCACTTCACCATCAAATTCCATAGTGAGGGTACCATCATTTATATCAATTTTCGTCTTGGATGTCTTAAGGAATGGTCGCCCTAATAATATCATTGATGAATTATGAGAATCATTATCTTCCATATCAAGCACATAAAAATCATAGGAAAAACCAACCCATTGACTTGAACTAAAACATCCTCTAGAACTCCCTCAGGATAAACATTGGACCTGTCAGCAAGTTGAACAATAACACTCGTTTCCTTCAAAGGACCAACATTTAAACGTTGATAAACAGACAAAGGCATGACATTAATAGAAGCTCCTATATCACACATGGCTTTAGCGATTCCAAGATTACCTATTTTGCAAGGAATCGTAAACATACCTGGATCCTTACATTTAGGAGGAAGCTTCTTCTGAATAATAGCTGAAACATTTTCATTCACACTAATCTTTTCATTGCCTTTCAGCTTCCTTTTGTTAGTGCACAAGTCTTTGAGAAATCTAGCATAGCGCGGTATTTGCTTAATTGCATCAAGCAAAGGAATATTTACCTCGACTTTGCGAAAAGTTTCCAGAATCTCTTTTTCTTCCGCTTCATTCTTGGATTTCGCCAATCTGGAGGGGAAAGGAGGTGGTGTCAAGCATGACCTTTGGTGGCTCGACTAGAGACTTTCTAATCTGGTTGCCATGCTGGTGCGGAGTCGAAATCTCTTTCTTGGTCTCTTCCTCAAGATTAGACGGATGTCCTTTCTTATTTGATCCCTGCAATTCTGTTCCACTTCTCAAGTTAATTGCATTAACGCTTTGTTTTGGATTTGTGATAGTTTGAGAAGGTAACTTACCTTAAGTTTCTAACCTATTTACAGCAGAAGCAAGTTAGCTTACCTGATTCTCCAAGTTTTGAATGCTCTGCTTTGTTTCCTCCTGAAATTGTTTTGTATTAACAGCAAAAGACTTAACAATGTCCTTAAGAGACATACCTGAAGTAGAAAGAGCTTAGGTACTTGGTGTGATGGCTTAGGCTGGAATTGTTGGAAATGTTGAGGGTTATTGCCATATCGGAAGTTAGGATGATCCCTCCATCCAGGATTGTAAGTATTCGAGTAGGGGTCATGCTTCCTTTGCGGTTATCCTGGGAATCCTCCTACAGCATTGGCGTGTTCATGATTGTCATCTTGTAGTGTGGGGCACATGTCGGTAGGATGATTAGGAGCAGCACAAATTCCACAAGCCTTCACCTGCTGTGTTTTTCCAAGGGCTATCTGTTGCACAAGGAAGGTTAGGTTACAAATTTGATGTTCAAGGTTAGACACACTTACCTCATTTACCTTCCTTGAAGATGTATCATGCCTATACCCAAATTGTTGCGAATTGGCAGCCATAATGGAGATTAATTCCCTAGCTTGACCAGGGGTTTTGTTTACTATAGCACCTCCACTTGTAGCATCCATCATCTTCCTTTCCATCGGAAGCAGGCCTTCATAGAAGTATTGGATGAGAAGTTGTTCAGATATCCCACGTTGTGGACAGCTTGCACACAGTTGCTTGAACCTCTCCCAATACTCATGAAGAGTCTCGGTGTCCCTCTGTTTGATACCATAAATTTCTCTTCTTATACCAGTGGCTCTGGATGCGGGGAAGAATTTATCCATGAAGAGTCTCACCATATCTGTCCAAGTGGTTATAGAACCTGGAGGCAAATAAAACAACCAATCTTTAGCTTTAGTACTTAAGAAAATGGAAAAGCACGTAACTTGATTTGATCGTTGGTTATTCCTTGCGGCCTCATACTAGAACACACTATATGAAACTCTTTCAAATGCTTGTGAGGATCTTCATTCTCAAGACCATGAAAGGTGGGTAGCAGATGTATCAACCCAGATTTCAACTCGAATTCAACAGCTAGTTCGGGATAGTGAATACAAAGTGGTTGTTGATTCACATCCGATGTAGCCAACTCCCTTAATGTTCTCTTAGGATTTGCCATATCGTCTTCTTTTTCAGAATCAAGGGATGAATCAGACAAATCCGATGCTAAGTTCAGTCTAGGGGATGATCTAGCTTCTCGTCACAGCCTCTTCAGAGTCTTCTCAATCTCCGGATTATAAGTGAGTTCACCTGTCTGAGAAGAACGAGTCATACAAGAATAGAAATAAATTTGACACCAATCCCCAGCAACAGCGCCAAAATTTGATGGGTGTCGAATATAACAAAAAAAAAAACCTACTCCTAGACAATTATATGATTTGCATATAGTGGTGAGTAGGGTCGAATCCACAGGGATTGGTTAAATATATTTCTATTCAAAGAGAATAAAGAGGAAAAGAAAAATGGGGGGTTTTGTTTGTGAATTAAAATAATGTTGAAATAAGATAATAAAATCGAATATTGATAAAAGCCTAGCCAAAGGAATCAAGAAAGTTTAATTCTAGGAATTGATCATCGATGCAAATATTTTCTATTCTTATTTCTAGATAAACTGGTTATGGTTATCAACAAGCTCTAACAACCTATCTCTCCTTACTTCCTCGATAATCAAGACAAGCTCTTTGATTATTTCTCTTATCAATTAGACAACCCTAGACAAGCTCTTAGGATTTAATCTATCAATAGCATTAAAAATTAGAGAGACCACCAATTCATGCAAGTAGATTATAAGATAACCTATTTAAACATGATCATACACCTCCATAACATGAATTCGATCATCTATTTTATAACCAAACATGTTATTATGTCACTGAGACTAGAACAATCAAACAATTACGGATTTGACGTGCTAGTTGACAATATATTAACTTGCTAATTGAGTAGAAGAGCTCTAATTCATACCAATCAACAAAGATAATAATGAAAAAACGTTCAGAAGATATATGAATATCCGAAAACAAATAATAGATTAAAGACACATCAATTAGATCTCACAATTCGTGGAGAATTAAACATCTATGACCCTTTGGCTAGAAAAGTAGCTTAGCTACACATTTTCATCAGCAAAACGGAAATTAAAAGAGAAAACATGATGAAACTCTGTTTCGGTTTCCTGCTTTGCCTCTCCTTCTTCCTTCTCATCTCCAAGAGCTTCAAGATGATCCAAAAACTCTCCTAACCCTCTAGGGTTAGTCCTATTTATATTGTTAAAGGAATGGCAGGTGATCTTTTGCTAGCAAGATACGAAAATATCTTTCCTTTTTCAAGTAGATTTCGAGAAGTGAATATTCGTCCGCCTGGCATGCCCTACGACACGGCCGTGGGTCAAGCCGTGCCTCCGTCGGTTGATTCTTCTAGGCAGATACACGGCCATGTACTTCAACCGTGTATGTTTCTATGGATTCTTCTGGACAGATACACGGCCGTGTACTTCAACCGTGTATACTTCTGTGGATTCTTCATCCGTATCCAGTGTGTGCTACGGCTTCAACCACGGCCAGATCCTAAGCCGTATCTTCCTCTGTCAATGTTCCATAATTTCTTCTCCTTGTTTCATCAAGCTTCCACCACGGTTGCCACCACGGCCGTGTCACAAGCCGTGTCTCTCTCTTTCTCAAGCAGTGTGTAGCACGGTTTACACCATGGCCATATTTCAAACCGTGCCTCCTTCTAGACAGATACACGCCCATGTGCTTTCCTTCGGTGGTGTAAATCTTTGTCGTAATCCAAGTTGTAGATGACTTCTCTAATTTACTTGAATTAGCACCCTTGACTCCATTTAACCTGATTTATCACCATAATAGAATTAAGTACCATTTCCTTATGATTTCTATAAAATCAATAATAAATTAACACAATTTATACTATAAAGATTGAGTATAAAATGGCTCTATCAATATGACTTAATTTAAATGGGACATGCATTGCATGAGACATTGCATAAAGTTTGAAGGCCATCACTGCTACAAGGCTCACTAGAAGTAATCAGAGGAATACTGTTCCGCTAAGTGTGAACTAAGTGACTAAGGGATTGTCACGCCTTGACGGTTCTGAGTCTAGCCAGTCCTTGAGGGTGTTGCTCAATGCATGAGTCATGGTGAACTCTTAGTGTATGAGAACACTCGAGCTTATAACATCAAAGTTAAAAGATATTTTAATTATCAAATAGATAAGAATAATTGAATTGCTTGTGAGACCCAGGCATTGATGGTGGCTTCGGAATCCCTAACCCAATGTCAAAAGGGGAGTAAACCCTAGACTTCACGTTGGTTACTGGAAGACCGCATGAGATGTTGTGTTCATATGGTTGTTCATGTATAGCATATGATTTGATAACTTGATTTGAAATTGTTTGTGCATGTGTAACATTGAGAGTATTGCACTCTCATTTACTAAGTCGTAGTGTGCTCACCCTTCCATAGACTGTCTATCAAGAAATAACCAAAAAACTTGGGATGGGATAAGATATGATATGACTAGAGCTTTAGGAATCAAGAATGATATAGTAAGATTTGTGATTGATAAATTATTTAGAGAATATTATTCTTAGGAAATTGATGTGGAAATTGTAATTATGAGACTAACAATTATTTTTCCACTTTATTGATTTGGTAGGGGATACCGACTCTCTGCGATCTTAGTTGATCGTAGGGTACGAAATCCATAGTTATATTTTATTATATAATTATTTGTAATATAACTAGTCATAGATGTAATTAACTATTTAGAGTCTTACGATCTTTAACTCATAAGGCGATTATCATGTAACGAGTACACACATGACATGATAGCTTTTAGCAGAAACTTTCAGGCCCCCTTTGAGGTGTGACAGATCAAGTAAGAACAAGAACAATATAAGATTGATTCAATAGATGTTGTGTATGTTGAATCTAAAATTTGAGATTGAAGTGTAAGAATAAGAATAGTAAAGGAAGTGATAGATCAAATGGAAGAATAAGAATAAAGTATGAAGACAACGAATGGAATTGAAATCCCTAGAGGTTTGATATATCTTAGTAAAGAAGTTGAGGGTTGTTGTACCTATAAAAGGATAATCTTTAGAATTCGAAGACCTAAGAATATCTCAAGATCCATTTTATTTCCACAATAGAATTCTAGACTTTTAGATATTTCTCAGCCATAAGGATCCTTCTAAGAATAATAAAACTACTAATAATTAAACTTTTGACTATTAGAAAACTTTTAGTGATATAAGAGAATCCACATTACAAAAATAACATTTCATAAACCTCAATTTAATTAGTAAATTTGAATATCTCTAAGATTTTAAGATCAAATAATTGTAGAAAAATTTAGGTGTGTAAGAGTATAGAAAAACTACTAAGATAAGTAATTATAAAAATTTTGATAAATACACAAACTTAGAAAAATAAGGGAAACAAATACACTCCACTACTAATGTCACATAATATACCTATATGCAACCTAACATTTCATTCAGTCCATGAAATAATTAACTAAAGTCATGTATCTAAAATATAAATATGTATATGCCATCATAGTTAAAATAATGATTAAAATGAAAAGTAAGTAAATATTAAGTTAGTATTAAGATAACTATATAATGTATACAATATATATATAATAGTAATAATCAAAGCATTTACAAAGTGTAATTCTTTTCCATTTTCCCTCCCTAGATCATGCCTAAGCCCCCTAAAAACCATTTGATATTTTTCTTTTATTCAAAATTTAAATCAATTTTTAGCTCATGATAAATATTCTTGTCACATGATATAGATGAATGAAGTGTCATGCATGTCTTCTACCACCAATTCCCATACATGGATAACCCTTTGAACACTTAAGCTTCCTTAATCCTCTTATGCCAAAAATCTACAATTTCTTTTTCTTTTTCAATTTCCACAAAGACCCAAAAGGAAAAGAAAAATCAAACACCCCCCTTTTCCTCCACATGGCTAATGCAACTTTATACCCTGACCTTTCCATTTCCTGGTATTTTCCATCAAATGCTAAGATAAACTAGGAGTTCTAGCCCCTATTCCTAGCTCCCATGCCATTAGCAAGAGGAAAAAGTCGGTTTTACACTTTAAAAATCTCAAATAAAAGTTAAATCCACACTTCCATCTCTTCTTGTTACTTTTTATCATAGATAGCTTCATTTACATAATGATGTTGTAACATGCAACTCGTAGATCTTCATAGCTTTTGAAAATATCATCTTAAAATAAGGTAAGACTCTTCTAAACCCACATGAAAATTTCTTCTGTAAATATTTCTTAGATGGCCTAATTGCATGGTTGTAGACCTTGCTTTGATTTTACTCCCATGATGAACATTGTTAAAAACACCCATTGATTTCGATTTTCTTGAACCATGCATGGCTATACACTTCATAATTGTTGCTACACATAGCTTATATTAGGTCCTAAATAACACGCACGCTGCTAATATTCAAAGTTGTTGCTACCTTTAGTGCTTAGTATATAAAATGCATGTTAAATTCTTCAAAAATTGATTCTCGTAATGTCGAAAACAACTCTTCTTCAAAACTGACTAGCTTGTTGTACTTTACAACTATAAATACTTAGAAAAAGTATATTTTATTTAACATTTATTTAATATAAAGCTAATGTCAAACAAATAATTTTTATAAAGACTCAGGGAAAATTTGGTCATTTCATAGACATGATATATATACCTCCATTTAACCTAGCGCTCCTCTCTTTATCATTTTCATAGTAATTGAAAAAGAGACACTATCTAAAATAAGGAAACCTTAAGGCACCCTAGTGAATAACAACAAGGACTAAACCCAATTTCATTAAGTAAGGGTTTCAATGATTGAATTGTTATTACTGATTGTAGAATTTGAGATTTAATCAATTGTTATTACATGATTCCATAAAAATTCAGATCAAGGAAAGGGGCAGAATGAGCGAGTAATCGAATGATTAAGGATTTCAAATCTTTACCAAGTCAAGTATGTTTACTAATTTTCATAATGGATTAAGAGATTGTAAATTTTAATGATGTGCCTACTTCCCAATTCAAAATACAATAATCGCAATCCAAATTTCAACTATCACAATATTCAATCCAATAATCAAATAAAAGAACAAATAATTTCTAAGCCCTTACTAGATATTACGCACTAGCAAAGGACCAGCCCTAGCATGGAATGGTTGATACAATACACAACGATTCTGAGATGGTCACTTGCCACAATCAAAATATTGGTAAAAGTTTGAGAGGAAAACTCAAAGAGTCAAATTTCACAAGTTCAATAATTTATCCTTTCGAGTGTCAAAAAAAGTATAAAATACAAGGAAAATTGAAACAAATCGGCTCAAGAAAGCTACTAGACTTGAAATGGAAAGCCGTTAACTTAACATAGTATACTATTGGCTTTTGTTTTTAGGTTGCTGACCTAAGTGAGATAAGTCGTCGACCTTGAAGGTCAGCCTAAGAGGAAAAGCTACAGGGCTTAAGGGCCATCCTAAGTGAGATAGGTCATCGGCCTTAAAGGCTAACCTAAGAGGAAAAGTTGCAAGCCCTAAAGGCCGGCTTAAGTTCCATGTTGCAAGCTTTAAAAGTTGGCTTAAATGAAGTATCACTGGTCTTGAATCATCAAGTGTTATCCCGAAGCAATAACAAGTACACTCGATTGAAAATGACAATAATCATGCAAAATGTATGAAGAGATTATATGATGTTCTTTGGGTTCCATTTGATCAAGTAAAACCCTCAAGGTAAGGTTCTATAATCCTTTTTCTCTAGCTCAAGTGATCGATCCTGTAACTGGAAAGATTTGATTCCCATCATCTCCTCGGGCTTGTAGAAGATTTGCCCTCAAATCTAATGGTTCTTCATGAAGGTCTTCTGATGAATAAGGTGATAGGTCTGCAATATTGAAAGTAGCTGAAACATTGTATTCTCTTAGTAGCTCCACCCTATAAGCATTGTTGTTGATGTGTTGAAATGTCTTGAATGGTCCATCTACTCTAAGTGAAAGTTTTTGTGATTTCTTATGAGGAAACCTTCCTTGTGAGATTAATCCAAATTAGATCGCCTAGATTATAAATCTTTGTTTTCCAGTTTGTCGCCTTGAAGTTTCTATTGCTGCTGAGTTTTCTGAAGATGCTTAGAAGCCTTTTGATGAAGCTTCTGAATCTCCTTTACATGCTCCACTCCACTAAAACTTTATTCCTTTGTTTCTAGATTAGTTATTAAATCTAATGGAAGGGTAAGATTATAGCTATACACAACTTTAGAGAGGGACTTATCAATTGAACTATGAGTAGACCTATTATAAGTGAACTTAACAATAGAAAGACACAAGTTCTAATTAGTAAGATTCTTGCCAACCGTTACTCTTAGTAATGTATCAAGAGTATGATTAACAACCTCAATTTGGCCATCTATTTGGGGATGACAAGATATACTAGACATGAGTTTAGAACCAAGCCGTTTCCAAAGTGTCTTCTAGAAGAAACTAAGGAACTTAGTATCTCTATCAGATACTATGCTGTGGGGAACACTGTGTAATCATACAATTTCCTGCATAAAAAGGTTAGCAATAAAAGGGCGTCATCAGTTTTGTGACAAGGAATAAAGTGTAACATTTTGCGAAAATGGTTGACAAACAACACGATAGAGTGTTTGCCTCTCCGTGTCCTAGGAAGACCCAAGACAAAATCTATACTGATATCATTGCAAGGTTGTGTAGGTAAAGGTAAAGGCATATATTCACCTTAAGTTTCTTTCTTTCCTTTCACCCTCTTATAAACACCGCATCTCTCTAACATCTTGTGGACATCCTTTAACATACCCTTCCAGTATAAATGTTCTTTTAACAACTCTAAAGCTTTCCTCCAGAAGGTATACATAATTTTCCTACTTTATACAGAAAACCATCTACCATGTGTCCCCCCAAACATTGCTCAACAATCAATTTATTCATCATGAACATACTGTT
This sequence comes from Laguncularia racemosa, assembly GCA_037954665.1. Classification (NCBI taxonomy): domain Eukaryota; kingdom Viridiplantae; phylum Streptophyta; class Magnoliopsida; order Myrtales; family Combretaceae; genus Laguncularia; species Laguncularia racemosa. The sequence continues at coordinate 1,373,811 of JBBMOL010000018.1, read as the reverse complement.
CCTTTATTAATTCAAACCTAAGTAGCTTTGATTGTAATAAAGTGATAAGTACATACTTATGTGAAAAGGTATTAGCTACAATATTGGTACTCCCCTTCTTGTACTTAATCACATATGCAAAGCTTTACAGAAATTCTACCCATTTAGCTTGTTGTCTTGACAAACATTGTTGACCTTTGAAGTGTTTTAGAGATTTAAGGTCTGTATAAAATAATAAACTCCTTAGAAAGAAGATAGTGTTGCTAAGTCATCAATGCTCTCAATAAAGAATGGAATTCCTTATCATATATTGAGTAGTTCAGATATGCAACACTCAGTTTCTCACTAAAATAGGCAATGGGTCTTCTTTCCTGCATCAACACAGCACCAATTCCTACCTCGAAGGCATCATACTCCAATTCAAAAGTTTTTATCAAAATTAGGTAATGTTAACAATAGAGCACTAGTTAACCTTGCTTTCACTTCCTCAAAGCTCTTTTAGGCTCATTCTCCCTAAACAAAAGGAACATTTGTTTTAGTTAACTCAATCAATAAACTAACGGTGCTACTAAAGTTTTAGACAAAACACTTATAAAAAGAAACCAACCCATGGAAACTTCTCACCTCAGTAGCTAATTGTGGGGTTGGTCATTCCATGACAGCTCTTACCTTTTCTTCATCCACCTTAACACCATAACCAGTCACAACAAACTAAGAAATGTTACCTCAGATTGATAGAAAGAACACTTCTTAAGATTTTCATATAATTGTTGTTTCCTCAATATTGAGAAAACTACCCGTAAATGTCCAACATGACTTTCCATATTTCTACTATAAATCAAAATGTCATCAAAATAAACAACAAATTTTCCAAGATATTCTTTCATGACATGATTCATCAACCTCTTAAAAGTATTAGGAGCATTGGTAAACCCAAATGGCATGACCATTTACTCATAGAAGCCGTGGCGTGTTTTAAAAGCAGTCTTCCACTCATCTCCTCCCTTCATACAAATTTGGTAATATCCACTTTTAAGATCTACCTTGGAGAATACCTGTGCACCATGCAATTCATCTAACATATCATCAAGTCAAGGAATGGGATACCTGTATTTGATGGTAATTTTGTTGATGGCTTTGTTGTCAATATACATCCTCCATATATCATCTTTCTTGGGAACAAGAAGTGCAAGAACAACACAAGGACTAGTACTCTCCCTGACAAAACCCCTTTCCACCAATTCATTTACCTGACACTTCAATTCTTTAGTTTTTTTAGGATTCATGCGATACGCAGGCCTATTTGGCAAAACTGATCTAGGCTGAAAATCAATGGCATGTTGAATGCCCCTCATAGGTGGTAATCCCTCAGGTAATTCGTTTGGAAATAAGTCCATGTACTCATCTAATACCCGGTTCACCACCGGTGGTAATTGTTCACGGATATCTACCTCTAGTATATATCTCATTTGTAATATGTAAATTGGCCTCTCTTCCCCTAATGCCTTCTCTAGTTCATGCTGTCCCACTAACAATGTCTTCTTTTTACTAGTTTTATTAATTTGTCTCTATGCCTTTTGTACATCAGCAAGTGACATAAGATTTAATATTATGCGTTTACCCTCCTTTTGGAATGCATAAGTGTTTCTAAAACCATCATGCAACACCTTTCTATCATATAACTTTTGCCAAGCAATGTATGTGATGCACACGTTGGAAGAATGTCACAAATAATTTCATCATGTTACTCCCCTATGTTGAATGGGACCTTAGCCCTCTGAGTAACATGCAAACTACTTTGTTCACTCAACTAATGTAGTTTGTAAAGCTTAAGTTGTGAAGTAGTGACTAGTTTTAATTTAGTTACTAATGAAACAGCCACTACATTAGTACAATTACCACTGTCAAGTCTAATTTTTGAATTCCCATTCTTAATCCGATCTAGACTAGACCCTATGCTCATCTAATGTAGATCCTCGACTTGAGTTAGGAATTTCGTTTGATTTTTGGAGTCACCACCCAACTGTTGTTGGGAAATATTAAATTAAGACTAAAGGAGTGGATTAGTCTTAATTTGGACCACTAGTCATCGTTATTTCCTCTTCTCGTTTTTGTGAAAAGAGGAAAAGGGAAAACCAAAATTTCTAAGTCCGGAAGCTAACCTATTAAAACCTTACGGTTACCACCTAGTCTCCTAAAATTGTTCATATCTAGAAATGTCTTTTATTTTGTTTCTGTTGCTTTTTATTATGTTTTTTATTATTCTAAGAAAATGATTTTTTATTTCATTTTATGGGTTGACCCAAATGGGTGCTTACGTACCTGCTATTCAGGATCAAACAAGTCGTAGTTCACTTTTCCTGAAAACTTTAAATGTGTTTGTGAATTTTAATTTTGAAATCTCTTTTGCTTTATGTTTTTACTATTTTTTTTTTTTGGATTTTCTAAGAAATCTAAACCTAAGCTTTAATTTGATTTTTTTTTTAAATGATTTTTAGGAAAAACATCAATTTTGGATTTATTTGAAGAAAATGATTCTTCTAAGTGCTAAAACTTTTTTTTTTCTATTTTTTTTTATAATTTTTCAATTTTTATTAATTTTTATGATTTTTATGATTTTTCTTTTTTTGTAATTTTATGATTTTTTTATCATTTTTATGATTTTTATTATTCTTCTACAATTTTTTATAATTTTTCTAAGTTTTCATGATTTTTATAGTTTTTTTATTATTTTTATGATTTTTATTTATTTTTATAATTTTTGTTAAAAATTTTATCCTAAATTATTATCTATCCTATTTTGAAATCTAAAGTTCTATTATTATTTTTCTACATTATTAATCCTAACAAAATCTAATTTCTAACATTTTCCTATTTATGGAAACATAAATAAAACATAAATAAATAAATGACAAACAAATTAATAAATAAAAATAAATAAATAAATTGAAAAAAATCCAGAAAATCCGACTTACCTAGATCCGGGTTAGTGCACGGGTCAGGTCGGTCGGGTCGAATCGGGTCAGGTTGGATCGGTCGGACACGGCGGCGAAGAGTGCTCGTTCACAGCGTTCCGGCGGCCTTTTGTAACGGGTGAGGTGTCGAATCCTAGGTTCTCGAGGGTGGTGAATCCAATGGTGGTGGTGGTTTGCTCTCAGAACGTCTCCTAGTGGTGGCTCAGCTCCAATCAGCGATCGCGGCTTTGGTTCTCTCTTATTTACTCTCTTCTCTCACTTTCTCTCGATTTTGATCTGTGACTCAGCTTCCTCCCCTCCTCCTCTATTTATAGGCACTTGAAATCGAGTTGGATAAGCTCGGATTTCCACTAATCAAAGAAAATCGGATCGACAGTTAAATAAACCAACTCCGATTCGTGTAAATCCTTTGATTTGTTGAGATTTGATTCCAATTGGATGATGTTTATCTCAATTTTGTTGAAGATCTGTTGGATTTGTGCAAAAAATCGAATTGAAACGGCCGGAATTCGAATTTTTTCCCTCGCTGGCGATCTCGGACCGAGGTAGAAGACGATCACGCGCCCTGCGCGTGCGTTCCCTCCAGCTAATCAAACGCTGCCACGTGTCTTGGGTAAGTAAAAAAAAACACAAAACGCGGAAATTGCTTCCCCATGTTTCAAACCCGCGATCGAGCCCTCCTGCGCGCGCCTTAGGCCATGGTTCGAACCAGCTAGGCTAGCCCATTTTCCTGATTTTATTAATTTCACAAATTGTATATATGCAATGCGATCTTTTTATTTTTTTGTATTTTTTGAAATTTCAAAAATTTGTAAAAATTATTTATTATTCATTATTTCCATTTCTGAAATCATTTTTCAAAATTGATGTGTTTTCCTATTTATTTTTATTTTTTGAATATTTTTATTATTTTTACTAAATTAGGAAAAAAAATTTGGAAAAAAATGGAAAAAATTGAAATTGATTATTATTGATTATTGTTCATTCCTAGGGCAAAAATGGGGTGTTTACAGTTGCCCCTCTTTGTGGTAAAGTTTGAAAAACTTAATTACAAAGAAAAAAAAAAAGAAAACGCCATTTTTGGCCTCTTGAATAGGTAACACCTTGGTTTGGTTGGTTACCTGGGAAAACTTTTTGGTAGAAAAATGCTCTAAGAGCTAATAATCCCACGATTTAAAATGGTCCTAACGATTTAGAGTAATGTTCCCTCCCCAAAAAGTGCTTTAAGGGCTGACTAGTTAGCGATAGGAAACATCTCAAGCATCGTTTAGGAGAAATGATGATAGGAAGCGTCTTATCAGACTAGCAACCTTGGAAAGAAGATTTACTTAGGAAGCGCCCTTATGAGCTGGCTACCAGTCAACAGAAGTGTCTGGTTAGACTAGCAACTGTTTGAAAGAATATTTCCGAAAAGTGCTCCTATGAGCTGACTAATCGGGAGAGTCTAGGAAAGTGCCCCTCATGGGCTAACTAACCTTTGATAAAATGCCTCAAAAAGTGCCCCCTATGGGCTAACCTTAAGATAAGATTTTTAGGAAAGTGCCCCCTATGGGCTGACTAACCTATGATAGAATGTCTCAAAAAGTGCCCTTATGAGCTGACCTTGAGAACATATTTTTAGGAAAGTGCCCATCTTGGGCTGACTAACCTATGATAGAATTATCTTAAAAAGTGCCCTTATGAGCTGATCTTGAGAACAGATTTTTAGGAAAGTGCCCATCTTGGGCTGACTAACCTATGATAGAGTTATCTTAAAAAGTGCCCTTATAAGCTGAACTTAAGAACAGATTTTTAGGAAAGTGTCCATCTTGGGCTGACTAACCTATGATAGAACTTTCTTAAAAAGTGCCCTTATGAGCTGATCTTGAGAACAGATTTTTAGGAAAGTGCCCATCTTGGGCCGACTAACCTATGATAGAGTTGTCTCAAAAAATTCCCTTATGAGTTGACCTTGAGAATAGATTTTTAGGAAAGTGCCCATCTTAGGCTGGCTAACCTAAGATAAAAATGATATCTCAAAAAGGTGCCCTCCTATGGGCTAACCTTTAGAGAGGATGTTTAGAAAAGTGCCCATCTTAGGCTGACTAACCTAAGATAAAAATGATATCTCAAAAAGGTTCCCCTTATGGGCTAACCTTAAGAGAGGATGTTTAGGAAAGTGCCCATCTTGGGCTGACTAACCTAAGATAAAAATGGTATCTCAAAAAGGTGCCCCCTATGGGCTAACCTTAAGAGAGGATGTTTAGGAAGGTGCCCATCTTGGGTTGACTAATCTAAGATAAAAATGATATCTCAAAAAGGTGCCTTTATAGGCTGACCTTAGAAAAGATCTAAGGAAGTGCCCCTTTTTGAGCTGACTACCCTATTAAAAGGAATGTTTAGACAAGTGCCCAACTATGGGCTGACTCATCTTATGCTTCTGAATATGCTTTCTACTGACTAAGCTAAATGATGTGATGCCTTTCATGATATGATGATAGTTATTTATTTTAATATGCTTGCCAGTTTATCGTGGACAGCCACCAAACAACTGAACCTTCGGGCTAGTTTATTTCTGCTTCTTTTCTTCTTTTCTTGACACAGGGTTGAAAATCTTGATGTGCTTCCTTTCTTTATGCACATGGCTCTTTTGACGGTAATGTTACCCTACTAATGCACTATGTTCTAATGCTCAAAAGTAGATGGAACTATATTACCAAATATATTGAGATTCATTGTCATTTTAATGTTCATCTTTCATTGGCGAAGTGGTGGGTAATGTGTTTAGGAATATTTGTGGTGATGGGAATTGATTTGGATTATTGACCATTCAGGGATATTAAGTTTGCTTGTAAAAAGTAAAAACTCAACTTAACGAAATTTGTATCGAATATTGGCTTTCATAAACATTGGCAAAATTTTGATTCCCTTGCCTAAGGATAGTACATCTTTATAGCATCTGTGTTAATGGGGTCTCTCAATTCTGGACCATCCATTTGAGTTAGTATCAAAGAACCTCCTGACAGAACCTTTTTCACCACATAAGGGCCTTCATAGTTTGGGGTAAATTTCCTTCTGGAGTCTTGGGCATTCGGGATAACCTTCTTTAGTACCAGATCCCCCTCTTTGAAGTATCGAGGTCTCATCTTCTTGTTAAATGCTCGGGCCATTCTTTGTTGGTAACACTGGCCATGACATAGTGCGGTAAGTCTTCTTTCATCAATCAGATTCAACTGATCAAGCCTCTTCTTTACCAAGTCTGATTCGGTTAACTAAGTTTCTGACAGGATTCTGAATGATGGTATTTCAACTTCAACTGGTAGCACTGCTTCTGTACCATATACCAATGAATAAGGGGTAGCTCCCGTAGATGTTCTTATTGAAGTCCTATAAGCCATGAGAGCAAACGGTAACATTTTGTGCCAATCTTTGTAAGTTGTTGTCATTTTCTCGATGATCTTTTAATATTCTTGTTGGCTGCTTCTATTACCCCATTCATTTGAGGTCAGTAGAGAGTTGAATTTCTGTGGTTTATGTGGAATTGTTGACATAAACCTATCATCGATTTGTTGTTAAGATTGGTACCGTTGTCGGTGATGATGGACTCAGGAACTCCATATCGGGCTATTATGTCTCTTTTCAAGAAGCGGACTATTACCCCTTTTGTGACATTGGTATATGATAAAGCTTCTACACATTTGGTGAAGTAATCAATCGCTACTAGTATGAATCTGTGGCTGTTAGACGCTGTCGGAGTGATTGGGCCTATTATGTCGATTCCCCACATGGAGAAAGGTCATGGTGCTGATAACTGGTGTAGCTCATTGGGTGGAGCGTTTATCCGGTTTGCGTAGACCTGACACAAATGGCAGCGCTTGACATATTTTATGCAATTCGATTCCATGGTCAACTAATAATATCCTAACCTCATGATTTTTTGGGCCAACATGTAGCCATTCATATGAGGTCCACATACTCCTTCATGTACTTCTTTCATCAGTTCACAAGCTTCATTTTTGTCCACACATCTCAACAAGGTGGTATCAGGTGATCTTTTGTAGAGTATAGACCCACTTAGTAAGACATGGCTTGCTAACCTTCTGATTGTTCTTTGGTCATTCCTGCTAGCCATTTCAGGGTATTTACTTTCTTGGAGAAAGGTCTTGATGTCGTGATACCGGGGTTTGTCATCTTGTACTTTTTCAATTGTTAAATAGTAAGCGGGCTGACTTTCAATGTCTATTTTCATCGGTTGGACTTCGGCTCCCCCTGTTATCTGGATCATAGATGCTAATGTGGCTAGTGCATTTGCAAACTAATTCTGAGTTCTCGGAATATATGTGAAAGTGATTGCCTTGAATTCTTCGATTAGCTCTGTCAAATGTTGATGATATGGTACCAGTTTGGGGTCTTTAGTCTTGTATTCCCCTCTTGTCTGTAGTATGGTGAGCGACGAATCTCCATATACTTCTAATTTGCAGATTTCCATTTGACAGGCCATTTTGAGGCTAAGAATGCATGCTTCATATTCCGCAATATTATTGGTATATGGAAATGTAAGTCTTGTCACTACAGGGAATTGAGTGCTGTCTGGGGATATCAATACTGTCCCAACCCCACAACCGAATACGTTGGCGGCTCCATCAAAAAACAGTTTCCATTTCGGGTTCTGCTCTATCCCAAAGTCTCCTACTGGTATATCTTCCACTGTTAATATATTTTCGTCCGGAAATTGGGCTTGTAGTTCTTGGGAATCTGTCTTCACAGGGTGTTCTGCCAATTGGTCAGCTAAAGCTTGCCCTTTCATTGAGTTCTGATTTATGTATGTAATGTCAAACTCGGATAAGAGCATTTGCCACTTAGAGATTCTCCCTATCAAAGTTGGTTTCTCTGCCAACTATTTCAAAGGATCATGTCTTGTCAACAGCTCAATATGGTAGTAAAAGGTGTACTGCCTTAGTCAATGCATGACCCAAATTAAAGCACAACACGTCTTCTCCACCTCTAAGTACCTCTATTCCCATCTGTGAACTTTTTGCTCAGATAATATATGGAACACTCTCTTCCCTCGTCATCTTTCTGCCCTAGTACACATCCCATGGATTCAAGGAGTATAGTGAGGTATAAGAATAAGGGCTTTCCTTGTTTTGGGACTATCAAGACCGGAGGTTTTATAAGATAGTCTTTGATTGTCCTGAATGCCTCTTTGCATTCGTTGTCCCATTCTATTGTGGCGTTCTTCTTTAACAGACGGAATAATGGCCGGTATTTGTCGGTGAGCTGTGAGATAAAACGAGCTATATAATTTAATCTTCCCAGCAAGCTTCTCACTTCTTTAACGGAGCGTGGGGAAGGTAACTCTAATATAGACTTTACCTTATCAGGGTCAATTTTAGTCCCTTCCTGGCTTATGACAAACCCTAACAATTTCCCCGTTGTGACCCCGAAAGTGCATTTCTCTAGGTTTAACTTGAGCTGAAATTTTCTCGGTCGTTTAAAAAATTTTCTCAGGATATCTATATGGCTTTCTCCTTCTTTAGATTTGGCTATCATGTCATCAACATATACTTCAACCTCTCGATGCATCATGTCGTGAAGTATTGCGACCATGGCTCTCTGATACGTTGCCCCGGCGTTTTCAAACCGAAGGGCATGACTTTGTAATAAAAAGTTCCCCATGTTGTGATGAAAGTTGTTTTGGTTTTATCTTCTTCAGCCATTTTTATTTGATTATATCCTGAGAAACCGTCCATGAATGAGAAGAGATGGTTTCCCGCAGTGTTGTCTACTAGAACATCAATGTGAGGTAGGGGAAAGTTATCCTTTGGCGTAGCTTGGTTTAAGTCCCGAAAGTCTACGCATACACATACTTTTTTGTTCTTTTTCATAACGGGGACTATATTCGCTACCCATTATGGGTAGTCGGATACTTCAATGAACCATACTTCTAGCAGTTTCTTGACTTCTTCCTTAATCTTTAGCAAGACGTCAGGCCTAAATCTTCTCAGTTTTTGTTTTTTAGGTTTGACATCTTCCCTTGTAGGAAGCCTATGAACCACTGTTGATTGGTCTAGCCCTGGCATGTCACCATATGACCAGGCAAACACATCCGCATATTCTGTTAATAGCCCGGTTATCTCACATTTTTGCTCGGCACTCAAACTGGTTCCGATTTTGAGGTTCTTAGGGTTTTCCATGCTTCCTAAATTTACTGTCTCCACAGGCTCGTTGATCGAAATTCCTCTTTGTTAATGTTTTTGCCAATTTTCTTGTATTATTTCAGGGTCTAAGATATCGCCTTCAACAACTAACCCAGCATCGTTGGAAACGATATCAGAGTTTTTATTTTCTATCTACGCGAAATATCCCTGATGTTCGATGGTAGGAGATCTGAGTAACATAAAAATGAAAGCATATATATAAGAAGAAAAACAAACTGTAATTGAATTTGATAAAGAGTCTCAATAAAATTTGTTTAATAATTTCTCTCTACTTTTGAGCTAACTTAGCGCTATTGATAGGATAACAAAATCAATTGTTCAGAGCCAGGATGCTGGTTGGACATGCGGGAGGTTGATTTCCCTTTGCTGTTGTCCTCTTCGTTTATCCGAAGCTCTTGAATGATGTTTGCCTTTTAGAAAGATTGTTGGAGAGGTGGGATGCACATCTGGGTGTCAATCGGCTTCCCCTTTATTCTTCCTTTGACACCTCTTGTTTGTGCTTCTTCTACGGCCGTAAGATCGTACCCCAGTCCAAACGTCCCGTGCTGCCCCTCTTTAAACTAATGGCCCTCCTTGCTGGTCACCACGTTCACTTCATTGAAAATCTGTAATCCCAGGTCTTCTGAACCTTCTTCCCAAGGTCGTAATCCTATTCGCCCAGTACCGTGACTATCTGCCCACTTGCAATGAATTTGACCCTTTGGTGGAGGCTAGAGGGGATGGCTTCAGCAACATGTATCCAAGGTCGTCCCAAAAGCAGGTTGAAAGATCTTGGGATGTCGAGGACCTGGAAGGAGATGTGGAATACTTGTGGATCGATTTCCACTGGTAGGTTCACCTCCTCCACTATGTCTCTTTTTGACCTATCGAAAGCTCTGACCACCGTGGAGCTAGGTTTTATGTTGCTTGGATCGACCCCCAATAAGTCGAGCGTTGCCAATGGGCAAACGTTGAGGGATGATTCGTTGTCGATGAGTACCCGGGAGACAATGGTGTCATTGCACCTGACCACTATGAACAGTGGTTTGATATGTTGGTCTCCCTTTTCTCCTAGCTCTTCCGGAGAGAAAGATATCTAGTCCATTGTAAAGATGGAGTCCACTACGTGACCTATTTTGTCTGTAGCGAGGCCCTTTGGGACCTGAATCTGTTTGAGCACTTTAAAGAGTGATTCCCTATGGGGCTGGATGCTGTAAGAAGGCCCATGAGTGAAATCTATGCCGGAACTTTATTTAATTGTTCCATTATCTTGTATTCACTCGCCTTGACCATCCTTGTAAACGTGGCGAGTCCTTCTTCCTCTTCCTCTCCTTTTTCCATGTTGGGCTCTTCAGTCGGGCCTTTATACTTTGGATTGTATATTCTCCCAGAGCGGGTGATTCCTCCTACCATAGGAGGTCGCTCTTGTTCGAGGGCCCGATAGTCGAACGGTACAGCCTTGTAATTTTCTACCGGTATCGGGACATTGAATACATATCTTTTCCTTGGGATTTGTACCTCAGTCGGTTGTCCTTCATAGCACTGTATAACCCTGAGCTTCTGATGAGAATTGATCATGTTTATAGTCTTCCCCTCTTCCTTCGACGGGTTGTCTTCCTTCTCAAATTCCGGCCCCCATCCACTAGGCGACCATACTCAGTCGGGGTATAAGAATAGTTTACCAAATACTGAAATCTCCTGTGTGATTCTCCCAAAGTGCCAATCGTTGGGTCTCCGGCTAACCACCTGCTTTTAATGTGTGCCTTTGGTGCTTCTTCTGGACCTTGATGGGATTGCTTCTTCTGTTGCTCCGTCATATTCTGCTTAGGGGTTTCTTTGGGAGTCGACTCCTCAGATGTGATCATATTAATGGTGGGCTTGTGATTGGGCAGTGGATTGGTGTTGACATTGGGTGCTAGGGCGTTCACAAAATCCAGCTGTATGATTCCTGCATCAATTAAGTCTTGAATTTTGTGCCGGAGCCTCCAGCACCTATCTGTAGAATGCCCCTCCTGACCCATATGATAGTCACACTTAAGGCTTGAGTTGAAATTCTTGGGCCTGTACCGGTCATTGGGGATCTCGAAACTAATCAAGTTATCTGCCCTCAACCGAGCGAAGACTTAACTGAGCGGTATGGGGATTGGAGTGAACTGCTTGGGGACCCTAATGGCCTGGGTATGACTTGTCGTGGGTTGTTGGGCTGGGGTACTCGTGGTCTGGAATGTCACACGAGTCCTAGATTTTTCTGCCTTACCAAAATGGACCGTGTTGACGGTGGACTCTGTAGCTCTGTTTCCTCCTAAAGGCCTTGTGTTAGTGTGACCCTGGGAGGCTCCATTGTTTGGAGTCCGCCGGTAGTGATCACATTCTCGATCCTACATCCCACAGCCACTACCTCTGCAAAACTGGATGAGGTTTGGCCTACTAGGTGTGAAAAGTAGGTCTTGTCCAGGGTATTGACAAATATGGATGTCAATTCCTTCTCAGATATCAGGATTGCTACCTTGGCGGCCTGAGCTCTCCAACACTGAGCATACTCTTTAAACGACTCAGTATGTCTTTTCCGGAGACTCCCCAGGTCAATTACAGATGGGGCGACTTCAATATTGAACTTATACTGGTCATAGAACGCCCGGGCTAGCTTCTCCCAGGTGTTGACAATGTTGAAGTCCAAGTGGGCATACAAACCAATGCAGGGCCTGTGAGGCTGTCTTGGAATGTCTGGAGCATGAGCTGGTCGTATTGAGCATACTTGCTCATTTTCCGGGCATATAGCCTGGTATGCATTTTGGAGCACTCGGTCCCATCATACTTTTCAAACTCTGGGGTCTTGAACTTCTCAAGGTATACCTCTTCCCTATATGTTGGCAAATTGGTGATTCCAGCCTGTTTAAAACCATCAGGGCCCTCAATTGTTTTCATCTTATCATAGAGCTGCCGGAAGAGTCGCTTCTCCATCTCCTTTACCTCTCTTCCATCTCCCTTTTCAAGTCGTCAGAGGTCGGCCCCTAGTTGACCTTCGGCTCATATTCAAAGGTTGGGTTAAGGTGGGAATTGATCTCTTCATATTCCGGAGGCTGTCCCTCCACTGCTTTCCCCTTTCTAGCCCCTGAATGTTCTTCCTGGGTTGGTTGAGTGTTGCGTAGGAAGCCGATGCTTTCAGTTAATAGGTGAACCTGGGCAGCCAATTGTTGGACCGTTTGTTCTAGGGACATGATCCTGGAGTCCGAGGCAGCTTCAGCATTGGTGTTGTTGCGGTTGTCGCTACTGTTGGCCATTTTTGTTCTTGAACGTGTGAGAATTGGACTTCTGGGAGGGTCCGGTTACTTTGGAGCTATCTTGATACCTGGACGCGCATTTTGTTTTTTTTTTTGTTTTAGTGTAATGTATGCAAAATGATATGCATGTGTCACACGGATGATAAAAATAAAAGGGTTGACAATGGATTGACGATGTAACATTGAAACTTTTAGTTTTATTAATATTGAAAAATTTGGAGTTCGATAATCAAATGAAAGATTACAATGATAATCTATTTCCTAGCTCTCTTAGTCTTTTATTGTGGAGACTTAAGCTTCCCGTTGATGACGGCCTCTAATTCTTTGACTCTGGCTTTGGTCTTCTCCAGCTAAGCTTCTAAGGCTTTGTTGATTGCTGTTTTACGGATACCCAGGAGTCTACTGAAAATACCGGCTACCCCGGCCTCAAGATCTAGTACGTAGACTTGGTTGGTTAGTGCTAGAGCTTGTAGCAGCTAGGTGTACTCTTCCAAGTAGGAGTGATTTCATGCGGCTCGATAAAGAAAGCTGCGGGCTCGATTTCCCATAACTAGAGCATGGCCCGTACCAAAGGCAAATTCACCTCTATCTTTGTTAGTGAGAGGATGGGGCTATCTTTTGCTGGATGACGGCCTGCTCCTCTGGATTGTACAAGGTAAACTAGTGGTCCAGTACCAACTTTGGGTCCAAAGGTTTGTACACCCGAATCTCTTTACGGAGGAGGCGGTCAAATGCGGTGCTAGCCATCTATTACAATAAGAAATTGCCTAATTACAACCAAAACTATGCAAGCATTACAGGGAAATAGATTCGAACTCCATGAACAAAACAACAAACCATTACATCGTCATCAATTGTCAACCCTATGATGTTATGTATGCAAATAGGTTAGTTCTAACTGGTCCCCAAGCTCTATGGCCTCCCGCATTCTCGGAGAAATGGATCTCAGGTCATATCGAAGCATTGGGTGGAGTAGCCTAATCGGTCTCGAACGGTGATCAACTCACTTCCGCCCAAAACCTACACAATGGCTCCCCGACTTAAGTTTCTAGGACGGTTCGAGTTCAACCGCATCTATTCACACAAACTTATGCATGCAAACCCCATAGTAAAGAAAACTAAAATCTAACTAATCCCTGAAAAGTTAGTAACAGAATAACAATTGAAACTTAAAAAGGAACAACTTGAGGAGATTCAGGTAGCTAGCCTACTGGAATACTGTTCCCCAGGGGAGTCACCATCCTGTCGAGTCTAATTTTTGAATTCCCATTCCTAATCCGATCTAAACTAGACCCTATGCTCATTAATGTAGATCATCGACTTGAGTTAGGAATTTCGTTTGATTTTTGGAGTCGCCACCCAACTATTGTTGGGAAATATTGAATTAAGACTAAAGGAGCGGATTAGTCTTAATTTGGACCACTAGTCATCGTTATTTCCTCTTCTCGTTTTTGTGAAAAGAGGAAAAGGGAAAACTAAGTTTCTAAGTCCGGAAGCTAACCTATTAAAACCTTACGGTTACCACCTAGTCTCCTAAAATTGTTCCTATCTAGAAATGTCTTTTATTTTGTTTCTGTTACTTTTTATTATGTTTTTATTATTCTAAGAAAATGATTTTTTATTTCATTTTATAGGTTGACCCAAATGGGTGCCTACGTACTTGCTATTCAGGATCAAACAAGCCGTAATTCGCTTTTCCTGAAAACTTTAAGTGTGTTTGTGAATTTTAATTTTGAAATCTCTTTTACTTTATGTTTTTACTATTTTTTTTTATTTTCTAAGAAATCTAAACCTAAACTTTAATCTGATTTTTTTTTAAAATGATTTTTAGGAAAAACATCAATTTTGGATTTATTTGAAGAAAATGATTTTCTTAAGTGCTAAAACTTATTTTTTTCTATTTTTTTTATAATTTTTGAATTTTTATTAATTTTTATGATTTTTCTTTTTTTGTAATTTTATGATTTTTTTATCATTTTTCATGATTTTATTATTAATTTTTTATAATTTTTTAATTTTCTGATTTTATTAATTTAAATATTTAATATTTTTTTGATTTTATAATTTCTAATTTTATTATTTTATCTAAACAAATTAATCTATCCTATTTTGAAATCTAAAGTTCTATTATTAATTTTCTACATTATTAATTTTTTTTAATTTTTTATTATTTTTCACATTATTAAATCCTAAAAATAATATTTAACATTCTATTATAGAAACAAACAAATAAATAAATAAATACAAACAAATCAATAATAATCAAAAATAAATCAAATCGTAACAAAAATAAATAAATAAAGTTGGAAAAAATCCGGAAAATCCGACTTACCTGGATCCGGGTCGATGCGCGGGTTGGGTCGGTCGGGTCGAGTCGGATTGGTCGGACACGGCGGCAGAGAGTGCTCGTTCACGGCGTTCCGGCGGCCTTTTGCAACGGGTGAGGTGTCAAATCCTAGGTTCTCGAGGGTGTTGAATCTAATGGTGGCGGTGGTTTGCTCTCAAAACGTCTCCTGGTGGTGACTCAGCTCCGATCGGCGGTCGCGGCTTTGGTTCTCTCCATTTTACTCTCTTCTCTCACTTTCTCTCGATTTTGATTTGTGATTCAGCTTCCGCCCCTCCTCCTCTATTTATAGGCGCTTGAAATCGAGCTGGATAAGCTCGGATTTCCACCAATCAAAGTAAATCGGATCGACGATTAAATAAACCAAATCTGATTCGTGTAAATCCTTTGATTTGTTGAGATTTGATTCCAATTGGATAATGTTTATCTCAATTCTGTTGAAGATCTGTTGGATTTATACAAAAAATTGAATCGAAACGGCTGAAATTCGAATTTTTTCCCTCGCCGGCGATCTCGAACCGAGGTAGAAGACGATCACGCGCCCGGCGCGTGCGTTCCCTCCAACCAATCAGATGCTACTACGTGTCCTGAGTAAGGAAAAAAAACACAAAACGCGGAAACTGCTTTCCCGCGTTTCAAACCCGCGATCGAGCCCTCCTGCGCGCGCCTTAGGCCATGGTCCGGACCAGCTGGGCTAGCCCATTTTCCTGATTTTATTAATTTCGCAAATTGCATATATGCAATGCGATTTTTTTATTTTTTTGTATTTTTTGAAATTTCAAAAAATTTTAAAAAATTATTTATTATTCATTATTGCCATTTCTAAAATCATTTTTCAAAATTGATGTGTTTTCCTATTTATTTTTATTTTTTGAATATTTTTATTATTTTTGCTAAATTAGGAAAAAAAATTAAAAATTGATTATTATTGATTATTGTTCATTCCTAGGGCAAAAATGGGGTGTTTACAACCACCATAAATGGTAATAGCATAAAGATTACCTTAGACCCTATAGGAGATGTGAAATAGGTTCTCCCTTTGTTCATCCTCATTAATAAGAAAGGTAGTCATCACCCTGCATAATACATCGATGGACAAATATTGATCATTCTCCTTATCTTCACGTACCTCAGCATCTGCATCACCATAATATTCATCAATACAGTTGACAATCAGTGGAATCGTGCATGTCTTCTTCTTCTTCCTCACTCTCAATCTCCATGGCAGTCATAACTCTTCGGTTTAGACATTGAGCAACCATATGCCCAAAACCTAGACATTTAAAACATTTGACCTAGCGAGTCTTTCTACCCAATGATCTGGTTACCGTTTATTTGTTCTCATACCTAACAACTATTTTTCCTTTCCCAGTAAATTCTTTCTCCCCTCTAACGTCTAGCACAACACCATTCTTCTCCACATTTCTATTATATCCCCCCTTATTAGTCTATTTATCTTTTGTCCCAAATAGTTTTGTAGAAGATCCATACCTATTACTCGCTGCTCTATATGGGTTGGAATGCTTTTGTCTTTCTACTTTCAAAGCTAATTAAATAGCCTCATCAAGGGAGTTATATCGCTACAACTGTACTATGTAGGCAATCTTATATTTTAGACCAGACACAAATCATACCATAGTCTATTTAGGAGGTTCGATTGCCCTACATCGAATCATCAGTGTCTCAAACTCCTGGACATATTCATTTACCGTTTTACCTCCCTGTCTCAGTGTTTGTAGATGCATGAATAGCTCATATCTGTAATGTTCTTGAATAAACCTCTTCTTTAGAACTCTTTTCATTTCCTGCCAAGTATGAATCTCAGCATCACCATCTCTTCTCCTACTAACCACAAGGTTCTTCCACCATAAAGCGGCATACCCTATAAACTCTACTGCTACTAGATAAACTCAAGTATGGCCATTAATTTCATAACATTCAAAGAGCCCTTTTACCTTATCTTCTTAGTCAAGATAATCCTCTATAGATCCCCTTCTAGCAAATGAAGGCATTTGCAATTTAACATATTCCAAACCCCTAGGTGGCCTGAACTCACGATTATAATAAAGTCCATCCTCAAAGTTATCATCCCTTTCCTCCCGATAAGCATGATAATCTCCTCCCATTCGCCTGTCCCTATTTTGTCCTACTACTCCTTCTCTACATGCATCATTAAAGGCTACCTAAGGTGAGGGTGCTTGAGGGTTTGCCACTAATGGTTGTGGCAATGTCATATGTTCAACCCATCTTACTAGATTAGTAACAATAGTAGTTAGGTCTTGCAACTACTCTTCTACAGTTCTTCTTCCACCTACAACACGATGACCTTAAACTCCTCCTCCAACTTAACTGTTGGCCTCATTCCTAATTCCTCCATTAACACTACCATTCGACATGCTTAACAGCAATTGCAACTCAATACAAGAATTTCACAAACCACAAACACCACAATAATCCTCCAACAACATTAATTTAATTACAACCTCCATCAATCTCTAACTTCGATTCGCACAATTCGCGTACAACCTCAATTCAATAACAATCTACCACACTAATTCACAACATAAACCTTAATTGCTAAATTGGAAATCAACAGTCACAATCCCTTTCTCAATCTGAGCTCTGATACCAAAAAATGATGTGCCTACTTCATAATTCATAATACAATAATCGCAATATGGATTTCAACAATCACAATATTCAATCAAATAATCAAATATAAGAACAAATAATGTCTAAGCCCTTACCAGATGTTACACATTAGCAAAGGATCAGCCCTAGCATGGAATGGTTGATACAACACATAACGATTCCAATGCTATTATTCACCATAATCAAAAGATTGATAAGAGTTTGAGCGGAAAACTCAAAGAGTCAAATTTCACAAGTTTAATAATCTATCCTTTCGAGTGTCAAAACATGTATAAAATACAAGGAAAAGTCGAAACAAATCGACTCAAGAAAGCCGCCGACTTAATATAGTACACCTCCAGCTTATGTTTTTATGCCACCGACTTAAGAAAAGCTGCTAGCCTTGAAGGCTGACCTAAGTTCCATGCCACCATCTTTGAGAGCCGACCTAAATGAAGTGATGCGCAAAACCTTAGGTATGTCAAACCTAGAACCTAACAATCATAATTGAAATCGAAATTCCCACGAATTGTCTTAAACAAGTTGTAATTTGTAACTAGACCCTAACCACACCTATTGATTGAAACTTAAGCTATCAATGATTTTCCCAAGCATTTGTGTTGAAGAAAACTGTGGAGTTCTTTCATAAAGAACAAGAGCGAGCTTTTCCTTAAAGAGATATGTTTTCAATAATATGATAATTGTGTTTTTTATTTTTTGTTTCCACCTATTGCTGTGATATATATTGTTATCGCATAACAAAAGAATAACCTAAGTTTCCAAACATAGCAAAACCGACCACTTATCTTCTAGAGGGCCAAAATCTTACAACTAAATATACTAAACATAAACTAAACAAATAAAGCAAGTCATAAAAAATAAAACTGAGAGTGCTTCTCCCTTTTCGATTCAATTTTCCTTTCTCAAAATAATTTACTCTAAGACTTTTATATCCTTGCATCCCTCTATGGAAATGTGAATCAAGTTGATAAAGGTTAGTTCTCCTTTAGTGTAACTTAGTTCCTTTTTTTGTAGGTCCATGACTAGTCCTTGCAAAGGTTCACTCATCTACTTAGCTCTACCTCGGGTCATTGGTCCTCCAATACTGTGTAATGGATCTTCAGACTTTGGTTCATTCCTCTTTGATGCTAGTTGATCCTCATCATTCCCTCCTTCTTCGAAAAGATTCGTCCTTGAATCACCTGCATCATAAAGAGTAAGATCAAAAACATTAAAATTTACGCTTACATTACCATAGTGATTTGGCAAGTCAATCTTGTAAGCGTTATCATTTATGCACTCCACTACTTGGACAGGTCCATCTCCCTTAGGATGCAATTTAGACTTCCACTGCTCTACAAATCTTTCCTTTCTCAAATGCATCGAAACCCAATCTCCTGGATGAAACACGGTCTTAACACACCCTTTATTAGCTTGACGAGCATAGTGCTCATTTTTCTTCTCAATGTTAATTCAAACCTAAGAATGTAATTCCCTAACAAATTCTGCCTTTTTCTTTCCATCAAGATCAACAAACTCGTTAGTAGGTAAAAGCAAAATATCCAATGGGGTCAAGGATTAAAGCTAAATATAACCTCAAATGGAGAATATGATGTAGTGGAATGTATTATCCAATTATATGCAAATTCTACATAAGGTAAGCATGTTTCCCATTATTTCAAGTTCTTATGAAGCACAGCACGTAACAATGTTGAGAGTGTCCTATTGACTACTTCTGTTTAACCATCAGTTTAAGGATGTGAAACAATGGAAAACAATAACTTAGTACCTAGCCTATTCCATAGAGTACGCCAAAAATGGCTCAAAAATTTTACATTCCTATCACTAACAATAGATTTAGGCAAACCATGTAACCATACAATCTCTCTAAAGAACAAGTCAACAATATGTCATGCATCATTAATTTTATAACAGGCAATGAAATGAGTCATCTTACTAAACCTGTCAACAACAATAAATATGCTATCTTTGCCACTTTAAGATCGTGTTAACCCTAATATGAAATCTATAGAGATGTCAATCCAAGGTTGATTAGGCATAGGCAATGGAAGATATTCCCCATGGAGCATCACTCTAGATTTAGCCTTTCTGCATGCAATGCACTTATCACACACATTTTGTACATCATGTTTTATCTTAGGCCAATAAAAATGTTCATGCAAAATGTCTAAAGTTTTCCTAAAACAAAAGTGTCCCATTAAACTGCCACCATGTGTCTCCCTCACTAATAGTTCATGTGTGGAACTTTTTGGCACATATAACCTATCTTTCTTAACTAAATACCCATCATGCCTACAAAAGTCCGCATATCTAGATTCAGAAAAAGTGACCCAAATTTGATCGAAATCAGCATCATTCTCATACAATTCTTTCATGCATTCAAATCCAAGCAGTTTAATATGTAAATAAGTCAAAAGAGAGTACCTTGGAGATAGTGCATCAACTACCACATTTTCTTTCCCTTGCTTATACTTAATCACATATGGAAAGGTCTCGATGAACTCCAATTACTTGGTGTACCTCTTATTTAACTTACCCTAAATTTTCAGGTACTTTAAACTCACATGATCTGAGTGAATGATGAACTTCTTAGGCCATAAGTAGTGTTGCTACGTTTGCAGTGTCATTACTAATGCATACAATTCCTTGTCATACATGGGGTAATTTAAAGTAGCACCATTGAGTTTCTCACTAAAGTATGCGATTGGCTTAGAATCTTGCATCAATACACCACCAATACCTTTCCCGGAAGCATCACATTCAATCTCAAATACTTTCTCAAAATTAGGCAATACTAATATAGGTGCTTTAGTTAACTTACCTTTCAGAGTGTGGAACACTTGCTCATGCACTTCAGTCCACTTGAAGTCGGCATTCTTCTTAACAAGGTGATCAAGAGGAGCAGCTATGGAACTAAAGTCCCTCATAAATCTCCTATAGAAACTTTCTAAGCCATGGAAGCTTCTGACCTCATTAGCATTCTTCGGTGTTGGCCAATCCCAGATCGCCTTTGCTTTCTCCTCATCCACAGCTATTTCATTTGCACCTACAACAAAGCCAAGAAAAACCACAGTTTTCATATAAAAAATGCACTTCTTTAAATTAGCATACAACTGGTTTTCCCTTAAAACATTAAACACACACTGCAGATGTTGTACATGATCATCTAATGTCCTACAATAAATTATAATGTCATCAAAGTAGACAATAACAAAATTTCCAATAAATTGATGTAGAACATGATTCATTTGACTCATAAAAGTGTTAAGTGCGTTTGTTAACCCAAAAGGCATTACTATCCATTCATATAACCCATGTTTAGTCTTAAAAGCAGTTTTCCATTCATCCCCCTCTTTCATACAAATTTGGAAATAACTATTCTTCAAATCAATTTTCGAAAATAAACAGGCACCATGTAATTCGTGAAGCATATCATCTAATCTAGGAATAGGATGTCTATACTTAACTGTTATCTTGTTGATTGCTTGGCAGTTGACACACATTCGCCATGTCCCATCCTTCTTAAGAACCAAGATGACAGGAACTAAACATGGACTGAGGCTTTCCCTTACAAACCCTTTCTCCATCAAATCATCAACCTGCCTCTAAATTTCCTTTACCTCCTTAGGATTAGTTCTATAAGCTGGTCGGTTAGGAATATATGCACCTAGTAAGAAATCAATCTAATGTTCGATACCTCATAGTGGAGGTAAGCCCTGCGATACTTCTCCAAGAAACAAGTTTTCATATTCCTACAAAAGAGACACCACTATACTAGGCAACAAAGAGTTAATGTTAGTATTAGTAAAATAAACATCCTTGTACATAAGTATAAGTAGTTGTTTCCTTACCGACATTGCACTCTTAACCTTACTTTTTCTAGCAATTTTCTCTCCTTTAGGTGTTTTAGACTCCTTTCCCTCATGGCTCACCAGTGTTTGTTTCTCACTCTTTTCTTTATTCTCACCCTTCTCTCACACACTCACGTGTTTCTCTCTAAATTCTTTTGTGATCCTCACAAGCTTCCCATGATTTCTATGGAGTTAGAACTACCTTCCTTTTATTTAGAACAAAGAATATTGGTTCTTGTACCCATCGTACATAACCTTCCTATCAAACTGCCATAGTCGACCTAATAATAGGTGCATAGGAACTACATCACACATCTCCTCATCTCGATAACCCCTTGTGGAAAAAGCAATAAGAACCTACCTGGTCACCTTCACTTCCCCACATTCATTTAACCATGTCAACCAATATAGATTAGGATATTTCACAGCATTCAACTGCATCTCATCAACCAATAAGGTGCTAGCAACATTAGTGCAGTTGCCACTATCAATGATCAAGCTATATACCTTGTTCTACACGTGACACCGGGTATGAAAGATGTGTTCACGTTGAACCCTTTCACCATCATCCTGCTGTTGAGCACTGAGGACTCATCTTGTAACATATAGCTCACCACTCATTGGTCCCTCTAAGTTGAAATCATCATACTCCACTAAAGGTGATGTATCATCCTCCTCAAAACTAATACTCTCCACATCTCCATTATCGTAAATGATCATAGCCCTTTGATTTGGACACTGAGATGCAATATATCCAAATCCTTGGCACTTGAAACATTTAATATTACGAGTTCTTGAAGATGGTTCAGTGTCAATTTTACCTTTAAAAGCAACAATTGAACTCTTAGCCTTCATGTCCTCTTTAAGCTTCGAATCTATAGGATTCTTCTTCCAATTAAACTTCCATGAAGGGTTAGAAGTCACCCCAGACTTTGGATTGCTCTTATACTTCAATTGTCTCTCTACTTTAATTGCCCTATGCAATAACTCCTCCATATCCAAGTAATGATGCAAATCCACCACGTCAACAATCTCCCTATTCAACCTATTAATGAACATAGCCATAGTAGCCTCATCATCGTCCTCTTCTCTAGCTCTAATTATGGCTATCTCCATCTCTTTATAATAGTCCTCTACACTCTTGGAACCTTATGTTAACCCTTGAAACTTCTTAAGCAAATCCCTATGATAATGACTAGGGATAAACTGCTTTTACATAATGGTCTTCATCTCATCCCGAGTACTAACAAGTCTCTCTCTATACCTACATTTATTACGTACTAGCTGCTCCCACCATACACTAGCATAATATGAAAATTCAATTGTGGCCAATTTAACCTTTTTCTCCTTAGCATAATTGTGGCACTCAAATATATGATCTACCTTTATCTCCCAATCCAAGTATAACTCTCGATCATTTTTTCCCTGAAACAAGGGTATTTTCATTTTAATACTTCCCAGATTACTGTCTCGCCTTTGAGTGCTCCCTCTATCCCTCGTATAATTATACTCTCCTAAATTCGTTTCTTTACCCTCTTCCATCCTAACTCTTCCCCTCAAGAGTCTACTCACGCCTTGCCTGACAGTAGTACTGCTAAACGGTTCCTTACTTTGTTCCATCTTATCCATCCTCTCATGGATTTATTCAAGTTCACCACTCAATATTCATTTCATCTCCCTCATCAACGAGTCAAACATCACCTACTTTCCCCTCCTCCATTCTCACCTCTAGTTGGACTTTGTCCTGACATATCTCTACAGTCAAGAAAAGAGATTAGTAACACAAATATAATATATTTCTCACAATTCACTCATGTGTTGCTCTCAGTAGTAATGTCCTCACAATTCACTTATGCTTAGCTCACGATAACATTGTTCTCACAACCCACTCTTACAATTCTTTGATATGAACTTAGATTGAAAAAAAAAATTCCTCAATGCAAATCACTAAAGCAAATCTATTGACTAACTATTGGTTCCAGGTCATGACAAACAAGGATGCAATCATGAATTAATTGATATGAAAAGACTTACTACAAAATTGGAAACATAAGCTAAGAGATATCCACAACTCGAAATAGGAAAGTAGAATATTGCTCCGAGCATGTAATGGAATGCAATGTAATTCAGTTACAATATGGAAAAGGCAAGATAATGTTAAAGGTAAGAATTGGACAATGTATTGTATCACTTGATTATGTGATTTCAAAGCAAGGATTTTTTTTTTTTTTGTCTTATGACTCAGCAATTGAATGTTTCACGGCTGAATTCAAAATTTTTTTTTTATACAACTTTCCAAGAACAAAGAACAAGAATTAAAGATTGAATTTCAATTTGTCAAGATAACAAATTGTTGTTGTCAGTCACCAATAGACTTTCTATGATCGAATTCGCAATTTTTTTTATATAAATTTCTTAGG
The DNA here is from genome assembly GCA_037954665.1 of Laguncularia racemosa. NCBI lineage: Eukaryota > Viridiplantae > Streptophyta > Magnoliopsida > Myrtales > Combretaceae > Laguncularia > Laguncularia racemosa. Next base: position 1,350,130 of record JBBMOL010000018.1, on the reverse strand, counting down.
TATAAACAAGAACTATGGAATGAATGAACAAACAATTAACAAAGGATAGATGTTACTTGATTCAAAAGGCTAAAGCTGTAATACCAAATGATGTGCAAAACCCTAGATATGTCAAACCTAGAACCCAATGATCGTAATTGAAATCGGAATTCCTACAAATCGTCTTGAACAAGTTGTAATTCGTAACTAGACCCTAACCACACTTGTTGATTGAAACCCAAGCTATCAATGATTTTCCCAAGCGTTTGTGTTGAAGAAAACCATGGAGTTCTTTCTCAACGAACAAGAAAGAGCTTTTCCAAGAAAAGATATGTTTTCAATAATATGATAATTGTTTTTTTTTTTGTTTCCACCTATTGCCATGATATATATTGCTATCACATGACAAAATAATGACCTAAGTTTTCTAACATAGCCAAACCAGCCACTTACCTTCTAGAAGGCCAAAATCTTATAACTAAATATACTAAACAAAAACCAAACAAATAAAGCAAGTCATAACAAATAAAACCGAGAGTGCTTCTCCCTTTTCAGTTCAATTTTTCTTTCTCAAAATAATTTATTCTAAGACTTCTATATCCTTGCATCCCTCTATAGAAACGTGAATCAAGTTGATAATGGTTGGTTCACCTTTAGTGTAACTTGGTTCATTCTCTTATAGGTCCATGACTAGTCCTTGCAAAGCTTCACTGATCTGCTTAGCTCTAGCTTGGGTCATTGGTCCTCCAATGTTGTGTAATGGATCTTGGGACTTTGGTTCATTCCTCTTTGATGCTAGTTGATCCTCATCATGAAGTATCACTAGTCTTGAATCATCGAGTGTCGTCCTAAAGCAATAACAAGTACATCCAATTGAAAATGAAAATAATCATGAAAAATGTATAAGAGATTATGTGATGTTCTTTGGGTTCCATCTGATCAAGTAAAACCCTTAAGGTAAGGTTTTGTAATCCTTTAGCTCTAGCTCGAGTGAATGTTCCTATAACTAGAAGGATTTGATTCCCATCATTTAAGATCTAATTAAGCTTCGGATCATAAGAACTAGGCTTAGGAAGGAACTGGTGAACAGGAAAAGTAATTCATGAAAAACAATGATATCGGTTTTTCTACTATATAACTTTAGATCTATAGGTAAGTGTACCTATCGATTCTATAATATAGTGGATAAAGATATCGAGTGTCAATCTCATAGGGATTACAAGTACTAGTAATTACCCTTTCTCTAATTATCTAATTGGAAAAATTAATTAAATGAGTAGATAAAATAAATAATGAATAAATCAAAGAATATAATAATAAATAAACTAATATATTCAAGTATTGAATCCTCCTAAAATTACAAATGTAATTAATTAATTATTATTCAAATTCTTATTTTATTCTTGAAACATGAGAATTCCTATATTGAACTAATAGCTCTCTCGAGTCATGGTAATTCCTGATTTTACGTTGATTCATTAGAATCTCTTCCTAATTAAACCCCTAAAATTGCATTACATTCGATTTATGCATTTCGCTATTAGGTTTGACTCTAATTCAAAAGATTTATGTTATCTTATTTCTAGGTTTGCATGCAACTCTTTTCAATTATACTAGATCTATTCTTATATAAAATCTCTCAGTTTTTATATAAGAAATCAAATTTCAATTAATATGCCGACAATATTAAATTGAAATTAATAAAAACATATAATTGAATCACAAGAATGATAAATAAATCATTGAATGATAATCATAAAAATTGCATGTTCATTATAAGGTTCATTATATCTAATTATAAAAGAAATTAAGTTATAAATATGTTAAATCTAAAAACAAAGATAATAAAAGAAAGCATAAATAAAAGCATTACAAATAAAAATATAAAAATCTACTCTAATCACTTAATCTAATTCCAATGTTAATCATCTAATTCTATTTTCCTAATCAAAATTTTCCAACGGTTCTACTCCTAATTTAATCTATTTTACTCTACTACCTTCTTCATCGGTTATATATGTTGGATGCAGCTAGATATCTTGGATGATTTCTTTAAATTTGATTTAGCCTTATCTAATTTCTTTCTCCTTCTTGTAGTTATATACATACATACATACATACATATATAAGATTTGGAGCTTGGCAAACCTTCCTCGCATTTTTTTGGCTAATAATTTTAACACGTTTTCCAACGACTTTTCCAGTGAACTCTTCCTTACGTTTTTTCCGGTTGCTACTTGGATTTGTCTCGGCTGGTTCTCATATATACATACATATATATATACATCGGGCATCAACACGCTCTTAGCATAATATGGATGAAATCTTCCTCATGTTTTTTAGCGTTTTCTGGTTCATTTCGGCACTGTCAAGTCTTTAGCATTGCAACACGACCATATCATCTTGCCATGTACAATTCTGTGCAAATTTCATTGTCAACACGCCCACCAACATAGGCTATGTCCACTATCATGTTGTTACTACACTTCCTCCTTTCCTTGGCTTAACTCATAATTTAGACATGATTTATTTTTTATTGTTGGGTACGTTGATATTGATTCACATGTTAGACTTTCATCTTATAGAAATTATATTTTCTTCTTTAATTTTCATGTAATTTTTTCATTAATTCATAAATTATAATTTAAATACTATAAAATTAAAATAAAGATTAATTAAGTACATTATTTATATAAAATATAAGAAAATTAAATAAAAAGTTTTTCTAATTTATATAAATAATTAATACTTTATAACTCTGATCAAATTCCCCCACACTTGAGTCTTTACCTATCCTCAAGCAAAATAAACTTTAAAGATCAAGGATAAATTTCTTAATTAGTACTTAAACAAATTACATTCATAATAAAGTTATTTTTCCTCAACATCCTTTTTTTAAATCATGTTTAATGTACTATAAATACTAATATTAGAGCTATAAAAATCAAAATTTATCATGCCATTTAAATAAAAATTTACAAACTCATAATCGTACTAAACATTATTTATCAAGAATAAAGTTTTCAAAATTTTATCAACTTAATTAAGATATATACTTCCTCTTTTTCATCCCCCAAGTACTATGATGTCCAACAAAAGCTTCTTCTTTTTTAAGGGGTAATTCATTGGTCAGTAAGTCCCAGACCAAATGATCTTAGGCTACTAGGTTTTAAGATACCCCTTCGAACCTCTATTATCTCCATTACTTATTTTTAATTAGTTCAATTTTCTCAAACTTTTTCTCCTGACCCATGTAACAAGCTTTAGGCCGATGATCTCATGTTCATCACTCAAGTCAGGTGTTATCCCTTGAAAGGCACCTCACAAAATTAATTACTCAAGTCAACGAGGCCCACTACTGAACTTTACTTATATGTTTCTATTTTTTTTTTTTCACTACTTCTATTTTATAGGAAGAGTTTTCAAATGTTAATTTTTTTTAATTCAATTACTTGAGATCGTAGTACTCCTAAGGATTTCTAAGAGACATGTATATATCAAAATAAGTTTAAAAACTTAAATTCCTAATTCTTAATTAGTAATATCTTTCCAATCTAGAGTTTCTGAATTCTAAGCCTAAATAACATATAACTTTTGACTTACTAAGATTTCACAATTCAACTCTAATCTAGTATTCTAAGTTCACTAATGGAAAAGTAAAAATATATCAAGGTAAAAATTTTCAATAAATTATTGAATTATGAATGCAATGTAAAAATTTAACCGAGGCAATAATTTATAAGCAGGCTTATTATATTGTGTTATTCCTCCTCCCCCCCCCCCCTACACACACACACACACTTAAATGGTACATTGTCCTCAATGTATAAAATAGAATTGCAAAATAACAAATGGGGAAAAACTTAACAAAAGACTTCCCTGATAATGCTTTACAAACTTGAAGTGCAATGCTTACTTTCTACAAGAAAGAGTTCCTAACATGGTTGATGAATGCGGGTGTGTAGACTCCGATTAGCTTTCTTCTTTTGTCTCTTGTTTCCTAAAATCATGCCATATAGTACTAAGATCAAGGGTTTTTTTTTTTTGAAATAACTAAGTTTAACTAAAAAAAATTATTATTATTACTTTCTTTTTTTTTTTCACTACTTCTATTTTATAGGAAGAGTTTTCAAAAGATAATTTTTTTCAATTCAATTATTTGAGATCATAGTACTCATGAGGATTTCTAAGAGACATTTATATATCAAAATAAGTTTAAAAACATGAATTCCTAATTCTTAATTAGTAATATCTTTCCTATTTATAATTTCTAAATTCTAAGTCTAAATAACATATAACTTTTAATTTACTAAGATTTCACAATTCAACTCTAATATAGTATTCTAAGTTCACTAATGGAAAAGTAAAAATATATCAAGGTAAAAATTTTCAATAAATTATTGAATTATGATTGCAATGCAAAAATTTAACTAAAGCAATAATTTATAGGCAGGCTTATTATATTGTGTTACTCCCTCCTATACTTAAATGGTACATCTTTCTCAATGTATAAAATAGAATTGCAAAATAACAAATGGGGAAAATATTAACAGAAGACTTCCTTGATAATGCTTTATAGACTTGAAGTGCAATGCCTACTTTCTACAAGAAAAAGTTCCTAACACAGTTGATGAATGCGGGTGTGTAGACTCTAGTTAGCTTTCTTCTTTTGTCTCTTTTGTCTTGAAATAATGCCTTACAAGAGAAAGATCATGGAATTTTTTATTTTTTTTTAAATAACTAAGTGTAACTAAAAAAAATTACAATTATTATTTTTAATTTTAATTTTTTATTATATATATATATATAAGATCAACACGGCCTTAACACAACCGTGTTACATGGTCGTGTAACTCTCAATGCAACATGTAAGATCAACACAGCCAGAGCACAATCGTGTTGTAGAACCGTGTATCTCTAGTTCGGAGATTTTCTACACAACACAGTCACAACATGACCGTGCCTAATGGTCCCTCTTTTTTTATGAAATAACTAAGTGCAACTAAAAAAAATTAAATCAAATTAAACTAAATTATAAAACTAAGTAATATTTGGGTTACCTCCTAAAAAGCACTATTGTTTAATGTCATTTGCTCGACATTGTTACCAGTTGTTAAGTCGAGGTGGGGGAGTTGACACTTATATTTCTAATAGTCAAGTTTCTTGGAGTTACCTGGACCCTTTTGATTGCCACAAGTGTGATACATCATTCTCTCTTCTTGCTCGTTACCCATGTCGACAGATAGGTTGTCGTCTGAGTCTTGAGCCAGAACTTGGTATTGACTTGCTCTACGGTGTCCCCTAGGCATAAACAATAGCAGGAAAATAGAAACTATAGAAAATAAAAACTAATAAAAAATTTAGCAATAAAGGAAATAATGATTAGATTAACAAGATATAAGTGTTCCTAATATCCTAATCCCTAACAACGACACCAAAAACTTGATATCGATCTTCCTATTATCTAACTTTAGACCTATAGGCAAGTACACCTATCAATTCTATAGTATAGTGGATAAAAATATCGAGTGTCAATTCCACATAGATTACGAGTACTAACAATTACCCTTTCTTTAATTATCTAATCGGAAAAATTAATTAAATGAGTAAATAAAAGAAATAATGAATAAATTAAAGAAAAAAATCAATAAAACTAATATATTTAGTTATTGAATCCTCCTAGAATTAATAATGTAATTAATTAATTATTATTCCAATTCTTATTTTATTCTTGGACTGTGAGAATTCCTATATTGAACTAATAGCTCTCTTGAGTCATACTAATTCCTGATTTCAGGTTAATTAATTGAATCTCTTTCTAATTAAAACCCCTAAAATTGCATTACATTAGATTATGAATTCCGCTATTAGGCTAGACCCTAATTCAAAATATTTATGTTATCTATCTCTAGGTTTGCATGCAACTCTTTTCAATTATACTAGATCTATTCATATATAAAATATCTTGATTTTTATATAAGAAATCAAATTTCAACTAATATGTTGACAATATTAAATTGAAAATAACAAAAACACAATTGAATCACACGAATGATAAATAAATCATTGAATAATGATCATAAAAATTGCATGATCAATCTAGGGTTCATTATACCCGATTATAAAAGAAATTAAGTCATAAACATGTTAAATCTAAAAACAATGACAATAAAAGAAAGCATAAATAAAAGCATTGCAAATAAAAATATAAAAATCTACTCTAATCTCTTATTCTAATTCTAATGTTAATCATCTAATTCTATTTTCCTAATCTAATTTTTCCTACGGTTCTACTCCTAATTTAATCTATTTTACTCTATTATACTAAAAACTAAAACTCTACTGCCTTCTTCGTCGGTTATATATATATATATGCTGGATGCAACTGGATATCTTGGATGATTTCTTTAAATTTGATTCACCATATCTGATTTCTTTCTCCTTCTTGTTGTTACATACAAACATACATACATACATATAAGATTTAGAGCTTGGCAAATCTTCCTCGCATTTTTCGGCTTATAATTTTAGCATGTTTTCCGATGAATTCATCCTTACGTTTTTCCAATTGCTGCTTAGATTTGTCTCGGCTGGTTCTCATATACATACATACATACTACATTACATATATATATATATATATATACGTTGGGCATTATCACGTTCTTAGCAAAATATGGATGAAATCTTCCTTGTGTTTTTCAGCGTTTTCTTCCTTGCTGATTTTCCATGTGTTTTCTTTCTAGATCTAATCTTCATCTGCTGTGTTTTCTAATGAGCTTCCTTGCTAATTTTTCAGTTCATTTCAACATGGTCAAGTCTTCAGCAATGCAACACGACCATATCGTCTTGCCATGTACAATTCAAGTGTAAATTTCATTGTCAACACTCCCACCAACACAGGCATGTCCACTACCGTGTTGTTGCTGCATTTTCTCCTTTCCTCGACTTAACTCACAATTCAGACATGATTTATTTTCCATTGTTAGGTACGTCGATGTTGACTTCACATGCTGGATTTTCATCCTGTGGAAATTATATTTTCTTCTTTAATTTTCATGTAATTTTTCCATTAATTTATAAATTATAATTTAAAGACTTTAAAATTAAAATAAAGATTAATTAAGTGCATTATTTATACAAAATGTAAGAAGATTAAATAAAAGATTATTCTAATTTATATAAATAATTAATACTTTATAACCCTTATCAAATTCTCCTACACTTGAGTCTTTATGATGGGAATTTTTTCGATACTCTAGATGTTCTCATAACTCGATTTGGGTGATGATCCAAATAACTCATATTTCACCTTATTTCTTTTATTTAATAAATGTTTAAGTAATGATTTTACAGGTACGATAATATTTCTCCATGGGAAGCCAAATGATTTACATTAGTTGATTGCCACAGGACATCATCAGATTATTATCCAATGGCCCACTAAGATTGACATCGCTTCGTTGCATTGGCTCTTTGAGGATTTATATTATTTTTGTAATTGTAATTGTTCTTTGGACTATTTATGTTGTAATCTTTCTTTTGAGACACTTTTATTTGTTTGTAATTTTCTTTTAGGACCGACCACCCTAAAAGTGGCATCGTTGTAATTTTGTGGACTTCTTAACCCAAAAAGAGCAAGTATAAATAGTTTCTTAAGTAGGGTTTTGAGGAGGAATTTTTCAAAATACACTTCACCTTTTTACGTGAGAGAATTAGGGTTATTCCTTAGTTCAATTGCTCTTATTAATTTCAATCCTAAGAATTGGAATTGTGGCGAGTACAACAAGGAGAAACTGTGAGTAATATAAATTCCTTTTTGTTGTCTTTCTATTTCATCACTAATGAGTTGTATCTAAGGTTGGATTGGATGTTTCTTGGTCAGATTTGATTGCATTTGTAATCAAATTATTATTTCTTAATTGATTGGTTTTTAGTATTGGTTTTGAACCTTCAATTTAGCCACACTTGAACCATGAACCAATTTGTGGGAAAGTGGATCACAGTCATTGTTCTTGTTGTTGTGATTGGTATTCTCGTGGGATTTCAAGTATATTTAGTGATATCAATTGAGGATTTCATCATTGTGATATTCATTACCTTGAATTATAGCATTCGGATCATCTTTTACAATTAGGGTTCACGCAACATTTTGCTCCAATTTAAATCAATATGTTCTTGTCCTCTAAGGATTGTTAATTGGTTCATTTGCATGTGCTTAAACTCCTTTTTTAGGCACATCACTTTGCTTGTCTTCAAGCAAAATAAACTTTAAAAACCAAGGACAAATTTCTTAATTAATACTTAAACAAATTACATTCATAATGAAGTTATTTTTCCTCAACATCCTTTTTTTAAAATCATGTTTAATGTACTATAAATACTAATATTAGAGTTATAAAATATCAAAATTTATCATGCCATTTAAATAAAAATTTACAAACTCATAATTGTACTAAACATTATTTAATCAACAATAAAGTTTTCAAAATTTTGTCAACTTAATTAAGATATATACTTCCCCTTTTTCATCCCTTAAGTACTATGATGTCCAATAAAAGCTTCTTCTTTTTTTCTTATGGAGTAATTTCATTGGTCAGTAAGTCCTAAACCAAATTATCTTAGGCTACTAGGTTTTAAGATACTCCTTTGAACATCTATTATCTCAATTACTTATTTTTAATTAGTTTAGTTTTCTCAGACTTTTCTCTTGATCCATGTAACAAGCTTTAGGCTGATGATCTCGAGTTCATCACTCAAGTCAACAAGTGTTATCTCTCGAAAAGCACCTCACTAGCTTAATTACTCAAGTCAATGAGGTTTACTACTGAACTTTATTTATATATATTTTTTTTCACTGCTATTTTATAGGAAGAGTTTTTAAATGATAATTTTTTTTAATTCAATTATTTGAGATCATAGTACTCATAAAGATTTCTAAGAGACATGTATATATCAAAATAAGTTTAAAAACTTGAATTCTTATTTCTTAATTAGTAATATCTTTCCAATCTAGAGTTTCTGAATTCTAAGCCTAAATAACATATAACTTTTGACTTACTAAGATTTCACAATTCAACTCTAATCTAGTATTCTAAGTTCACTAATGGAAAAGTAAAAATATATCAAGGTAACATTTTCAATAAATTATTGAATTATGAATGCAATGCAAAAACTTAACCAAAGCAGTAATTTATAAGCAAGCTTATTATATTGTGTTGTCCCTTTGCCCCTCACACACACACTTAAATGATACATTGTCCTCAATGTATAAAATAGAATCGCAAAATAACAAGTGGCGAAAAAATTAACAGAAGACTTCCTGGATAATGTTTAACAAAGTTGAAGCACAATGGTTGCTTTTTACAAGAAAGAGTTCCTAACACAGTTGATGAATGCGGGTGTGTAGCCTCTAGTTGGCTTTCTTCTTTTGTCTCTTGTGTCCTGAAATCATGCCTTATAGTACTAAGATCAAGGTTTTTTTTTTCAAATAACTAAGTTTAAATTAAAAAAATTATTATTATTATTATTTTCTTTTTTTTTCACTACTTCTATTTTATAGGAAGAGTTTTCAAAACATAATTTTTTTTCCATTCAATTATTTGAGATCATAGTACTCAAAAGGATTTCTAAGAGACATGTATATATCAAAATAAGTCTAAAAACTCAAATTCCTAATTCTTAATAGTAATATCTTTCCAATCTAGCGTTTTTAAATTCTAAGTTTAAATAACATATAACTTTTGATTTACTAAGATTTCACAACTCAACTCTAATCTAGTATTCTAAGTTCACTAATGGAAAAGTAAAAATATATCAAAGTAAAAATTTTCAATAAATTATTAAATTATGAATGCAATGTAAAAATTTAACTGAAGCAGTAATTTATAAGCTGGCTTATTATATTATGTTATTCCCTCCCACACTTAAATGGTAAATCTTTCTCAATGTATAAAATAGAATTGCAAAATAACAAATGGGGAAAAAATTAACAAAAGACTTCCTTGATAATGCTTTATAAACTTAAAGTGCAATGCCTGCTTTCTGCAAGAAAGAGTTCCTAACACGGTTGATGAATGCAAGTGTGTAGAACAAAGATCAAGGATTTTCTTTTTGAAATAACTAAGTGTAACTAAAAAACAAAATATTATTATTATTTTCTATTATATATATATAAGATCAACATGACCTTATCACAACTGTATTACATGGTCATGTAACTCTCAATGCAATGTGTAAGATCAACACGGCCTAAGCACGATTATGTTGTAGGACCATGTATCTCTTAGTGGGAGGTTTTCTAAGCAACATGATCACAACATGACCGTACCTAATGGTCCTTCTTTTTTTTTCTGAAATAACTAAGTGTAACTAAAAAAAAAAATCAAATTAAACTAAATTATGAAACTAAGTAGTATTTGGGTTACCTCCCAAAAGCGTTGTTGTTTAATGTCATTTGCTCGATGTTGTTACCTTAGTTGTTTAGTCGGAGTGGGGGGGAAAGGGGGGGTGGCACTTATATTTCCAATAGTCAAGTTTCTTGGAGTTGCCTGGATCCTTTTGATTGCTACAAGTGTGATACATCATTCTCTCTTCTTACTCGTTAGCCATGTTGACAGATAGGTTGCCATTTGAGTCTTGAGCCAGAACTTGGTATTAACTTGCTCTACGGTGTCCCTAGGCATAAACAATAGCAGGAAAATAGAAACTATAGAAAATAAAAACTAATAAAATATTAAGCAATAAAGGAAATAACGATTAGATTAATAGGATATAAGTGTTCCTAATATCCTAATGGCAACGGCGCCAAAAATTTGATATTGATCTTCCTACTATCTAACTTTAGACCTATAAGCAAGTGCACTTATCGATTCTATAGTATAGTGGATAAAGATATTGAGTGTCGATCTCATAGGGATTACGAGTACTAGCAATTACCCTTTCTCTAATTATCTAATTGGCAAAATTAATTAAATGAGTAAATAAAATAAATAATGAATAAATCAAAGAAAAAATAATCAATAAAACTAATATATTCAGGTATTGAATCCCCCTAGAATTACTAATGTAATTAATTAATTATTATTCAAATTCTTATTTTATTCTTGAATCGTAAGAATTCCTATATTGAACTAATAGCTCTCTTGAATCAAACTAATTCCTAATTTTATGTTGATTAATTAGAATTTCTTCCTAATTAAAAATCCTAAAATTGCATTACATTCAATTTATGAATTTCGCTATTAGGTTAGACCCTAATTCAGAAGATTTATGTCATCCTATCTCTAGGTTTGCATGCAACTCTTTTCAATTATGCTAGATCTATTCTTATATAAAATATCTCAATTTTTATATAAGAAATCAAATTTCAACTAATATGCTGGTAATATTAAATTGAAAATAATAAAAATACATAATTGAATCACAAGAATGATAAATAAATCATTGAATAATGATCATTATAGGGTTCATTATACTCGATTATAAAAGAAATTAAGTCATAAACATGTTAAGTCTAAAAACAATAATAATAAAAGAAAGTATAAATAAAAGCATTACAAATAAAAATATAAAAATCTACTCTAATATCTTATTCTATTTCTAATGTTAATCATCAATTCTATTTTGCTAATCTAATTTTTCCTACGGTTCTACTCTTAATTTAATCATTTTACTCTACTCTACTAAAAACTAAAACTCTACTACCTTCTTCGTCGGTTATATATATATATATTGGATGCAGCTAGATATCTTGGATGATTTCTTTAAATTTGATTCAGCTTTATTTGACTTCTTTCTCCTTCTTGCCGTTATATACATATATTTATATATATATATATATCGCAAATCTTCCTCGCATTTTCCTGCTAATAATTTTGGCACGTTTTTTTGGTGACTTTTCCTGCAAATTCTTCCTTGCGTTTTTCCGACTACTGCTTGGATTTGTCTCAACTGGTTCTCATATATATATATATATATACGTCGAGCATCAGCACGTTCTTGGTGCAATATAGATGAAATCTTCTTCGTGTTTTTCGGCATTTTCTTTCTTGTTGATTTTTCGTGTGTTTTCTTTCCATGATCTAATCTTCATCTGTTGTGTTTTCCGATGAGCTTCCTTATTGATTTTGCGGTTCATTTCAACACAATCAGGTCTTCGGCATTGCAACACGAGCGTGTCGTCATGCCGTATATAATTCCATTGTTAGGCATGTTATTGTTGATTTACGTGTTAGATTTTTATCTTATAGAAGTTATATTTTCTTCTTTAATTTTCTTGTAATTTTTTCATTAATTCATAAATTATAATTTAAAGACTCTAAAATTAAAATAAAGATTAATTAAGTGTATTGTTTATACAAAATGTAAGAAAATTAAATAAAAGTTATTATAATTTATATAAATAATTAATACTTTATAACCCTTATCAAACAATATAGTACACGCTCGTGTACCTTCTCGTGAGAAATACGCATTGTATACAGAAAGGTACACAGATAAAGGATACCCTCGTGTACTTGGGCATGTCAAAATATGGAAATCTATAGTTTGGTACATGACCAACTACATGATCGTGTGCTTGGGCGTGCTAAAATGCCAAAATCTACAAAAAGATACATGATCACTTTACACGTTCGTGTATCTAACTGTGTCAAAGTATACAGCCTAAAGCATGATCATATACTTAGAAACATTTTGTTGCTTGACTTAATTTCTATCTGGACAAATTTACATGCAATCTAAACACTTAGAACAACCCTAAAAATTCCAATAGAATAGGAGAAGTAATCCAATAACAATTAAGTGAATAGAATTGAGTAACTTAGAATATTCCAAATTAGTATTAAGAGTGAATTATTGGTGTTTTGATGGATTATAGATTAGCTTTAAGTTCAAAACCAAATGTGATTAAGACTAAGATTTCAAGTATGTGTGACCTTTATTTTTGTTTGTGATTATTATGATAGTTGCAAAATTGGATTAAGATAATGAATTGGTTTAAGTTACTTATTGTATATGCTTAGCTTGGCTTAAGGGCTCGTAGTGACATATCTCTAAGGGGCACCCCAATGATCCTTATGTGACTGTGTCTCTAGTGGAATCATACTTGAAAATGATCTAAGTAGGTTAAGGTTTAAGGACTCATGGGTATTTTAACATGTTGTGGCAATTCCCAACACCATATTACATATTAAGTATTTATATATGTTTAGCGGGGTCATGAGTACCCCATTGATATTATGTGAACTTAAGTAAAACAATAGTCTATTATATGATATTTAGTGTCTACATGAATATATGTGATTTAATTCATGCTTGATCATGCATATGTGTTTGTTGATAATACGTACTGAGTGTTAACTTACCCCTTAAGGATTATTTTTTTTAAATGTAAGCATAGAGGAAAATGCTACCCATGAAGAGGACTTAAGGTCGAATGTATAGGAAAAGGAGGACAAAGATTACTATTACTATTGTGGGGATTAGAGGATGGAAAAGTTTGAGCTATTTCTATGTATAAAATAGTGATGTTCTTTAGAAAATAAAAGACTAGTAAACTTTATAAGTTTAATTGTTTTTAGATTTTGATCATGAATGATCATTAAGATTGTTTCAAAAGTTTGAAGATTGAAATGGGTTGTACTTGTATTATGTTGAAAAGTTTGGGATTATCTTATTGTGATTTTCAAGAAATACAGGCTTAAATGGTATCAGAATAGGGTTAAGAGCTTTAACATATCTTTGCCTGGTAAGGATACGTGGTGAGCTGTAATATCCCAGGTTTAGGGATGTTACAAGAATCCTCATCTTTTTAAATGATTAAGAATATAATAAGAAGTTCAAAACATGCTTATAACCTCTAATAGCATTTAGATATCAAAATCGTAGGAAAATTGAACCCTAATAAGCTTTATAAAAGTTGTTCAGGTTAAAACTAGAAATTCACCTTAATACACTATATGAGTTTTGCCCCTATAATCTTATGCAAATATGATCCTAACAAACATTTACAGTATCAAATAATTAATAAAGTTTCCTTGAGATTCAAGAACTTAAATTGCTCTCATAAGATTCCATAAACCTTAAATAACCTCATTGGGTACCTTATTTACACTATTCAACCAATTTATTGCATAAACGCCAAATGGAACTTAGAATAACCCCTAGACCTAATGAGAAACAGAATATTTGATTAGTTAGACCTTAGTAAATGGATTAGTTAACTTTAATGATAGCTAAAGAAATCCAAACAATTGGGACCAACCAAGTCATTGGGAATTAAGCTATGATATTTGATTCCATCGGCCAAAATCTCTAAAATTGTTACGACTACCATAGACCTCAAAATACTAAGCTTCTACCTCTCAATTTTTGCTAACACCTTGAAACTTATTTCAATAAATTTTCATCTAAAACTTGACTAGTAAGGCCTTAAACTAGCCCCTAAAATGTGAAACCCCATTCTAGTTCTTGATTATTTTTCATGCACACTAATCTTACTTTAGCCACCATATTAACATATAACCTCAAAATTTAGTAAAACCAAGTCTTAAAGATTTCTACTACCTTAAATTTATATTTCCAATTGGTTAGGGAAAATCTCACTACTCCAAAATAAGCCTTTGGGGCGACTAGCATGCTTAATGGAGTGGTTAGGGATCTTAGGGGTGGTCATTACACATGCTCCATAAGTAGGGTGCTACAATAGGTTTAGGGGTGGTAGTAACTACCTTAAAAGATGTAACCCAATAAATATTTATTTTGACAGCTGAAACCGCACTAATATGAGCATGAGGATCTCTTCTTCACAACTCTATTAGGGTGGTCATAGCTACCCTAATAGCTACGAACAATGAAAATAGTTGCCCCTAAAATTCATTTATTAGATTGACTAAAACTGCCTTTATATTTGCATTAAAACCTATCTATTGAGGTAGTTGTATCTACCCTAATAGTTAATCTATGTGATAACCATATGTAAACCAATGAAGTGTTTGTGGAGCATTTTTAGCCACCATAAAAGTTTTTATACAAATGCTTATTGCAACATTATTGTTTGCCCCTAAAAGGATTTACCTTTTTCTTTTTCTTTTTCTCTTTTGCATTAAGCTATAATTATAAACATATACATTCACAATCAAATATGTATAGATAATTCAAAAACCTATATTAAGTGCTAAAATTATTACAATATATCTTCTATAAATCATCTAAATTGTCAACAAAACAACTTTCATTGTTGCCATCAAAGAAACATTAAATTGTCGATATAAAGCACTTCTTGTTTTTCTTTTACAATCTAACAAATCTTAATAATGTCTTTCCTTAAACACCAAAAAAAAAAAAAGACAAAAAAAAATAGTAGCTAACAATAACATCAACAATCTTCTTTCCTTTACAAGACCATTTTTTCAAAAAATCATCATCCTTAAACCACAAATATATATATATATATATTAGTAAAGCAATATCATATTGTAACTTTTACATTTGTAAGGAAAAAAAAAGTTCGTACAAGAGGAAAGGGTTAAGAAATTGGTATACCAACAACATCTCTAATAGTTTATAACCTAACGATTCTTCTCCTACTCTCCATGATAGATCAATTTTTTTAATTATCCCCTTTGCAATTTTTTCTCTAGAATCAAATAAAATTTTTAAAACAACAAATGAACCCTCCTAAAAAAAAATCAAATCCTTTTAGTATAGTTCAACAATAAGTATTATACTTCCCACTATTCATAGAAAACCAAAGCCAGCAAATACATATTTGATTTCACTTAATTTCTATGTACAACAAACTTATTAATTCAATTTACATACCTACTTTAGTCAACGCTTAGAATTTAGTGTTAGGGATGTATGCTCAACATTTGATCCTGATGGTTTATGCTCTAAGGTTAAGGTTGAGGATTTATGATTGAAACTTGGCATTAATGATCTATCATTTGAACTCAGCATCAATGAGTGATTTCAAGGATTTTTGTGAAGGTTGAAATGAGTTGTTGCTTTGTTATAGAACTTGCATTAAAAGTGATTTCATTTCATGCACTTCTTGTTGTAGTTCAAAAACCTCCACTTGACTATTCATTACCTTCCTGTAGCTAGTAGCACAACCAGGTATTGTATGCAAATATTAGTAGGAGAGACACTTAGGTTATACATATGAATGCGTCCAAACTTTTCCTTTCTCATTACTTTAGAAAATATATCATCTCTAATGGTCTTTTCACTATTGTCTAAATTGGTGGATATTAATTCCTTCATAGAAGCCTATAAATAAATGTAGTTGCATTGTAAATAGAGAAATATTAGTTTAGATACTATCTAAATTCATAGAACAACCAATGAAGTTCTAATGACTTTGCCTATTACTTCATTTTTTAGAGTCCCATCTACCTTCATATAGTGAGTGATAAATATATGCTCACGTGTTGGTGGGTAACTTAACTTTTCTTATAAACAAAGAGTTTAACCATATAAAATCATTTATTTAGTGTATGAATGTCATACCAATTAGCAATAGCTAAAGGTAGTTCTAACCAAAACATGTGCAAGCATACGTCACTTGGGCATAGCTAACAAATAACAATTAGCCAATCTTACTTAGTACCTAATTTTGGTTTATAAAGTAAATCTAGATGAATCAAAATTTTGTATGCACTAATATGTCATTGTTTCTAGAAACTACCTTATTTTTCTTGCAACTAACCACTTCTCATAAAATGCTTGAAAGTTTGATGTACTAAGTTGCCTATCACTCTATGTTAGCAATTTTCAAAAGCTAGTCTAATCCAAGAGTATTGCAGCTAAACAAATCTTTTTTAGGTATGTAGTTAAGAGAGCTTGATCTTTAAATTTTGTGTTTTTCTAGAACAATGTGCACATGCACCATAAAGATACACTACAATACATCACAAACTATAGTTGTAAGCTTAAGAAACAAATGATGATCAACATTTTATCCACCTCCCATTCTTGCCTCTAGCTATTTCCCTTTTTATTACCTAAGTAGCTTCTTAAATACATAATATGATTTTCTCTAAGAATTCCAAAGAAGTAAACAACTTAGCTAGAAGTCACCTAATAATTGTGAATTGTAATAGGAAGGAAAAAACACTTATAATTAGAGATATAACATCCAAACAAAACACATATTAAACTAGCAGTTGAGATCAAAATTGTGTAGCTTTACAACATGAGTTGCAAGGATCGACCTAAGAAATATCTAGTTTAATGGCCTAAGGAAAAATGACACCTTTGGTCAAATGATGATAAAATTTCTAGAGTGCCCTAACAAAAAAAAAAAGTAAACCTACCACTATGAGGAATAAAAAATTTATACATTTTTAAACAAGAAAATGATTGTCAATGAATCATCTTTGCTTGATTATCACAAAACAAGAAAATAACTGTCAATGTATTATTTCTAGTCATTAAACACCTATCTCTATTTTCCTAATTAACACAAAACATTTTTTTCCCTTTACAATGAATATTTTTTATTGTTCTCAATTCTTTTTATTCTGGTCAATTATTGCCTACAATTAAAGGAAATTTTTAATTAATTGACCCATATGGAAAACCTAAAGTTATATAATTGAACTCATGAGATTTAGTACCATAATTTCTTCTTTCAACCTATGTTGAATAAGCTTTTCCCATCATGCTTCTATCACTTGATAAACATAAAGTGGTTTCTCTAACTCATGAAGAGGCATGTTTGAATAAAAATATTTAGCTTTCAAATGGCTCTTCCAAGCCTTCCACTCTTCAACAATAGAATCAAGAATAAATTTTGTTCTTATTAGTTTTATTTTTATAAATAAACCAATGGGCTTATATGTGATAATAGTAACAATTGTGTAATAAGGCTATGATATTATAGAAAGTCCAAATAAAGTGATCTAATAAGGTTATGACTTTAATGTATTAATTATGTATGTGTTAATATGCATAGAGATTGAAAATATTATGTCTAATTTATAGTGGGCTAAATTGAAAATAATAAAAGGTTAATAGGTAGTTAACCTATAGATATGTATATATGGTCGTAGTCCCCAAATCACATGATGTTATTCTGTTCTCTCTAACACCCCATCATTAGAAAGGATAAGAGACAAGATATTTGTAAGGACATCCATGTTGACTTGAAAGGCTACTCCATTATATCAAGTTACATGTCTTTCAAGTCATGAATTTAAGTATGCTTCCTTTCATTCTTTAATATTTCTACCTTAATTTTGCACCTAGATTGTTCTTAGATGAATTATTTTATGGGAATAATAATCAGTCAATCCAAATAAGTGGTATCAAAGCATACATATGCAAGATTAGATTCTGATTTATTAAAGCTTCATTGAGTTTCTTAAATCTTGTTTGAGGCCATGATACGTGACTAAGGTTAACATGAAATTGTATAAACAAGTATGTGTGAATAAGAATTGCAAGATTATATGGATATCTTTTATAACCTTAACCTAAATTTGGCCTTGTATAGAGATAAAATCAAATCTAGAATGGAATTAGGGCACATGATGTTTGAAATTTGCGAAACGAAGTTTGTAACCAAGTACATACCTAAAGTACATGTTTGTGTTTTGAGCTATGTACATTAGGTACATAAGCATTCTAGAAGCATGGGGAAGATACATGGGCATGATCATACTTATGTATCTCACTGTTTGGGAATGCTTTTAAATGCAAAGTGCATGAGTGTGTTATGCTCTGGTTGAGAAGATGAGAGTAACATGGTCGTTTTTAAGGCTATGAACCTCTTGACAAAGGAATACTCTAGGTATATACCCATGTCCAAGGTTGTATGTTTTATTGACATAAGAACACATAAAGTACACAAGCAAGAACATGGTGGTGTTCATGCTTGTTTACCTCTCTAGTCAAGAGGAAAAAAAAAACAGGCTAAGAACATGGTTGTGTTCAGCCCATAGACCTTAAAGTTTAATAATAATAAAAAAATTGATTTTAGGGGGAGGGGGGGTAGGATAGTTAGGAGTGCATAGGAGTGGTGTAGTTGTGCAACTTGATTTAAATCATAGCAATTTTTTTTCTCTATTATTTAAAATGAATGATTGAAATTACATGTTGCTAAAGTCACCTCTAGTTTTGAATAAGTAGAAAAGGATGTGTGTTTGTAAATCATGTAAACATTGATCAACTCAAAGGAAGGTTGATGTTTAGTTAATTTACTTGCTCACATGTGATGATAAATATATGATAATTGTTTGGCTCTTTTGTGGATAATTGGTCAATTTAAAGAAAGGTTTAATCATTTAATAGACTTTTATTATTAATATTTGATTATTACACCAAGAACACCACTTAAAAGTTGATATTTTTGTTTAAAGACTAGATATAAATGTTGTACTTAGTATCTTGTAATGGGACCTGCTATTATTTGAATTTTAATTTTGTAGCTTTAGTATGAAAGTGATTTTAATTTTTGCTTTGCTTATTTTGTTCTTTATTTAGTTACTAGTCTACTACAAATATATTTGTAAATATTAACTCAATTCCTATGCTAAATGGCATAAACTTGAAGGCATGGCAAGAGAATATGATGATCATTCAAGGACTTAAACTCAGCATTAAGTAAACATCACCCTTCTGCCATTACTGATAAGGGTACCTTGATGAAAAGAGGGAGATGGAAAGGTAGGAGCAATTTAACCACATAAGTCTAATGGTCATGAAACGCACCATTCTAGAAGCATCCAAAGGCATTATGTCTAATAGTATTCAAACGGTTAAGTTCTTGAAGGATCCTGAGAAAAGGTATACCAAGAATGAAAAGGCTAAAACAAGTACACTATTGGCAAAACTTATCTCAATGAGATATAAGATAAATGGCAATATTATGGAGTATATCATGGAGATGTTTCACATTGCCTCAAAACTCAAGGCACTAAAGTTAGGAATTATCTAAAGAATTATTAGTGTACTTGGTTTTGATATCTCTTCTAGCACAATTTAATCAATTTAAGGTGAGCTATAATTGTCAAAAGAGTTATATTGCTCTGATACCATGTAATTCTAATAAGTAATTATATATTTCTTTAGTGATAATATAAAGATAATATATAGAGAGATATAAAATCTTCTACTAACTTCTACCTAATATTATATTAATTACAATTTAGAAACTATAACATATTATAACAAAGCCCATATGGGGTATGAATTGTGAAAGGTTCGCAATCTCAATCGCTCCTAAGTAATGAATCACCATACTAGGTTTCAATCAGAGGGTAGCATTTCCTGATTCCAAGTAGTTCTCAAAAGTTGAAACAAGGTTTACACATGGAGTACACCTTCACGTGACCTCTCCATACCATCATGTGATACCAATGGCCTTCTTACATGAGGAATTTCTTGATGTATGATTCAATTTATTAAGGTCAAATAGTATTAGGTTTAGTTATTTGGTGACCACATTAATTCAATATAGACACTCATATTTTCTTAATTCTAAATGCAAAGGAAACCAATAAGCAATTAGACTAACATAATTAAGGTGGTTTAGCAATCAAATCAT
Organism: Laguncularia racemosa; assembly: GCA_037954665.1. Lineage (NCBI taxonomy): Eukaryota > Viridiplantae > Streptophyta > Magnoliopsida > Myrtales > Combretaceae > Laguncularia > Laguncularia racemosa. Next base: position 1,329,597 of record JBBMOL010000018.1, on the reverse strand, counting down.
ATCAACCAAACACAATAAATTTCCTGATTACCCCCACACATAAATCTAGTTTCATATATCACAATTACATACATATGCGCTAAATTACAAGTATAAACAGGACGAATAGTCATCATATCACTCACCTAGACATGATGTCCCTAATCATAGTAGTCTAGAGGTAACTTATCCTCAAAATGTATATCATTTGCTAGAAAAATAACAATTTTATAAGTTCAAGTTGGATATCAACTCCAATTAATTTCATTAAATTCATTTATTTTACTGGTTTTGAATGTTTGTCGTTTTGATCATAACATTTTCATTTTAGGTCTGTGTTTTGCATACTTATAGTCATTTAAAGGTTTTTTAGTGTTCTTTCTATTTCTAAAATCACTTTAGTCTTTTGATCTTTAGAAAACTATGTTAAGGACATAATAGTTTTAGATGTTTATTGTCTCTAGGTTTATTTTGAAATCTCTTTCGCCTAATTGGATCTAATATTCAAAGAAATTTAATTCTAATCATTTAGAGACTTATTTGGGACTTTTTCTTGGATGTGTGAAGGTTTTGAAGTTGCTGCAAATCTAGGATTTTTGTCCAAAAACTCCAAGTTAGTTGTTTGTGGTCTTGATTTCACCTATTTCCAATTTACATGTCTCACCTTTTGTATTTACTCATAGGATTTCATTTCCAGATTTTTCCTGATGATATTTCATCATGTTTATGTTCTGAAAATTCTATAAAACATGGGTTAAAAATCAATTTGGGTGATAGTTTAGTGCTTGGGACCAAGCCTAGCTTTTTCTCCAACTTTTTTCTACTACTAATATACCTTAACCACTACCTAAGGTTTTCTAAGGTTGGAAATTTATTTAATACATTAGAAAAATAATTTCTTAACTTCAAAAAGGTGGCATCCAAAAGTACATGAATATTCCTTAATCTCATTTGCATCATTTATCTCTAAATCATACACATCTAACTCATTACATGGTGGTTTCCTTACATTGCCCTTCATCTTAACTTAAGTTTATATCTAAAACTTCCATCATTGATTAGATACAACTTAAACGTACAAATGACACTTACAAAATCAGAATAATATGGACTATTCTAATATGATTTTCAAGAAGATATTATAAGAAACAAGAAGTTACAAAGATGGGTTAGGATCCTACACTTAGTGGCTACTTGTTGGTGCTTATAGCTTCACGCTTTTGCTTCCTTCTTGCGTGTGGTTATCTTCTAATCTTCCTAGTATTCTTTACTCCTTAAATGAGCTCCTAAGTGGCATGGATCATATTTGGAAATTAGCTTAGAATTAGGGCCGGTAATGCAAGCCAAATGGGTCAGCCTGCCCCAACTCGCACCGGCCCACAAGTCAGCACGAGCTGACCCGTAGTGGCTCGCAAGTCTCGCAAGTCAGTAAAATCAGCCCGCCTCGCCCCGCGAGTTAAGCGAACTAGCCCGCGACGATCTGCAGTGGCTTGTGTCATCCTCACATTGACTCCTCAGTCTTCACCTCAACTCCATCGACTGCATCCTCACCTCATTCGCAACGTCCGTTGACCGTCATCCTCACTTCGACTCCTCGCTCGTCTGTCGACCGTCGTCCTCACCTCGACTCCTCACTCATCCGTCGATCGTCGTCACCTCGACTCCTCCATCATCCCTCTACACTCAGTCACAAATCGGAGATGACAGTCCTCTTTCCATGTCCAAACGTACCTTGCGCCGGTGAAAAGGCCGCCGTCGACAAAATGGTGGCCGTATTAGCAAAGGCTGGCTGCAATATGATGAACCCCGTTGGACCTCCTATCCTTCCCTCCGATCTTCTCAAGTTCGTACCATGTCCAGACAAGACATCCTTTGCCCTAACAAACCTTGGCCTGATCTAGCCAGTGAATCACAGCTCTCCCTAGTTGCCACCACTATAAACCTCACCCTGTACTCTTCCTCTTCACCCGACAAGACATCCTTTGCCCTAACGCTCCACTCGTCGTAGATCATGAGCTTGACTAGAGTAGTCGAGTGTTATACTTGGGTGTGATGTAGGTATTTGATGAACTGGGTAGCCAATGGCTTGTCGTCGCCGTCGCCAAACAGCAATTTTTTTTTCTGATCGCGGGTTCGCGGGCCAACCCGCCCTTGGGAACTTGCCCGCCCCGCTCCACCCCACGGGTCACGCATGTGCAGGTCAAAATGGCCCGCAGCTTCAGCGGGCCAAAATTTTTTGCTCGCCCCTCAATTCCCACCCCTACTTGGAATTGTGTTGTTTAATGTGTTGTTTTTCCTATTAAAGTGATGATATTTAGCATGGACATGGGTAACAATATGGAACTGATTTTGTGTTTTTTTTAGAGTTGGCATAGAGAACTTTTTGGGGAGTGTTTATCTAATGAAAAACTTCCAAATGAAGGGAACTAAAGCCTATGTGTAGGTGGAGGATTTATAAAGGGGTTTAGGTTGCTTATGGGTTAATTTTTGCACATAGGTCAAAGGGGATATGTTAGATAATGGCATTACATGTTGGGTAAAGGGTTGTTTTGTGTCAAATCACTATACCTACTTTGAAAATGGTTGCTTCCATCAGAATTTAAGTCAATTCTAATGCCTATTCCTTTACTCCTAGGTGTACTTTGTTGTCCTTTTAGTCATTGGATAACACAATGTCATTCCCCTTGTCCCTCCAAGCATAGCTGGCATAATAGATAAGGAAGTTGTTGCTATTATTTGTTTTGTTTCTTGGCAAATAAATGTAGGTTAATTAGGGCTTGGTTAGGGTAATTTTCAGAGGTCAAAGTGGGTTATTTGTCTAGACTAATGATGGATGCAAATTAGCCATTCCACCCCTTATGTTCATGCCAATTAGGGGGTATTGGGATGGGAATTGTTTTCCGTCCTTTACCTTATCTAATTTGGTTAATTAGTAAGGTTAGTTTTAATTACATTATTAGATCTTTTATATTATTTATGGGATAAATTATCAATGTTAAGGTTTTGGTTTCATTTCAGTTGAATTCTGGGTTTTCTAGGCTTAAGATTAGTTTTGATGTTTCCTATTTGTGACCATAAAGTTTGTTAATTGGTTTGAGGTTTTCAACTTATTATTATTACTAGTATTTTGGGTTTAGGTTCAAGTTTAGAGTTTAATTTATCGTTTTAGGATTTGCCATCTCAATTAGGGTTTAAATTGTTGATTTGGGTTTATGGGTTAACATTGGGTTTTAAATTCTTATTTTAAGGTTTAGACTTTTAGGTTAAAGCTCAAGATATTATTTTATGTTTTAGGAATCAATTTAAGATTTTTGTAGAATATTTCAAGGTTATTGAATCTAGTCTTTAGGTATAGGGTTATAAGATGCATGTGTGTTGGTCTTAGTTAATGTCACCTTTAATTATTAAAGGTTAAGTGTGTGGGTTGAAATTCAATTCTTGTTGATAAGAAAGTAAGAAACATGTGGCATGTGGTTGAGTGATCTTTGTCATGGGTTGGAGTTGGTTGTGTAAGTTAAATTTGAACTCTTGAAGATAAGATGAACCTTATCATCTTATCCTTAAAGAGTTTAAGTGGCTTAAGTAAGTTTAAAAAGGACTTATAGAAGAGAAGCAAAATGGATGGCAAGGAGTTGCAATTTTTAATCCATTTTCTATTATTTTGACTAATTATGTTTTAAGCTTTTAGTTAGATTTATTTAGTTGGTTTCTTCTTAGTTATTTCAATTATATAGATTTAGATTTCATTTAACCCTAGACTAATTTAAGTATTATAATAATAATCATCTCTTAGTGTTTTTACAAAAGTTCAAGGGAAAACTACTTACTTTTGTCATGAAGAACTTAGGTGGTTATATTAACTAGAATTTCTTGTGATCTTTGTAGTTTCTAAGTCCTAGTTAAGAGAAGATTAAAGTTAGATAAAAATTTCCCTAAGTTAATTCTTAGATTAATCAAACCATTTAAACTTGGTTTTAACATTTCTTCTTAATAATAGTTTGGATGTAGTTTAGTACTATTATTTAGATTAGATTGTGTAAAATTTAAATATAGAAATAAACATCCTAAGGTTAGTGTTAACATAGGGCTAGAAAATGTATAGTTCTTAACTTTAGTAATTTAAAAATTTTGGGGCGTTATATTCCACTTCTACAGTAGTCTCAAGTAGTTTCTTGATTAAATGTTACATAACTATCCAATCTTCGAGGATTCTACATCTTTCAAAGAAGTTTCGTTCTTGAAACTTTTCTGTACAAACATTTTTAGGGATTCTACATCCTTCCCCTCTTCAAAGAAGTTTCATCCTTAAAACTTGTCTGTATGAACATCCTCAGGGATTCTACATAGATCACTTAGGTATTAGATATTATGCGGTATGTTAGACAACTACTAAGTCTCTACTTCTATTATAATACACATACATAGAATATACTTATAGCAAGAAAAAAAAATGTTACAAAGAAGCGAAAAGTTAATTAGGTGTATAGAAAAGTTCCACTAGTACCTCTTAACACTTGTTAATAAGTCAAATAAAGAAATTTTATCACTATTTTATATGCTTGCTCTTATACACACACATATGTATATATATAAAGGTATATTATTCATTAAAAAAAGTTTAGGTGGGTTCAATTGCTCTCATCATTATGAGCCTCATGTCTCAAACTATAAATTGTTTTTAGGATACATTATCCACCAACACAATTCTCTAGATTACATTGGATCACCAGAATTTGAACCACGCTTCTCTAGCATACTATGACCCGTCTAAGCTAACTTGTATTGGCATCTATAATTAGTGTCGAAGAACTAAAAGGTTTTTAATTTCTTTTTCAAACTCTTAAATTGTGCCTAAGGCACTTATTAACTAAAACTTTGATGTAATCACATGACCATTTTTTTTAATAAACATTTTCATGGCAGCTTGTCTAGGAAAAGGAAATCAATATTAGTATTTTTGAAAACGTTCTAGCAAATTAATTAAAAAATAATCTCAAAAATATATCAGTTGAAATCGTACTTTTAAGTGTTGATTTTAGTTGAAATTTCAACTATAGTCGAATATCAAGTGTTGATATCAAAATTGTATTGAAATCAACACTTCAAATATCAATTTTAATTGGTATATTTTTAAGATTATTTTTTTAGTTAGTACATTTATAGAATTATTTTTAAAAAATATTAATATTTATTTCCTTTTTCTCAACTTGACTTATTTAATTCGTTTGTTGAATGCTCAGATATATATATATATATATAAAGTAAATCGATGAAAATATTATATTATTCTGTCATTGTCGAAGCTTTACCTTCATTTCTATATCCGGACAAAATAACTTTCTTATTTTCTTCGTTAGGTGAACTGTACACCAACCAATGCATCAATCAAGGCCAATTTAGCTTAGGTAATCCTACATGCTATGCCCCAGTGCACACCTAAGCAATGCTAAACCCCGGAAATATCACATGAAGAGCACGTGACACGAAGAAAACGACAGACCAGACCATACAAGAGAATTGGCAACTACTTCTTCAACGCCCCGAAAGAGAGAATCCTATCATCCTCGAGTCAGCTACGAGTCATCAGAATCACACTGCACCCGAACACAAAAAGGATTTGAATTTGCCTTTTGCCTTTTGCCTTTGCCTTTGCCCCCAGTTGGACCTCCCTCACGCTAATACAATACAATCCTATTGATATTGTTTACTGTCTCCACGAATCAAACCAGTAGATCCCGACGGAAGCTCATAGCCCCACCGCCACCGGTACAATTACGACCGCTCTCTCTCTCTCTCTTCCGTATATTCTTCAACCTTGTTTACATAGGATAACCACGAAACTGGTTATATTTTTGTCAATAATTCTTTGTTTTGATCGATTGGTCGGTTTCTTTTCTGTTCTCTTAGATTCGTGCTCTTTAGTAATAGGTATGGGTGAGACAGATTTTTGTTCTGAAGGAGCAATGGTAGTAGTATTCGTTGTTTCTCTAGATTCAATAAGAGGTTATTGAATGCTAGCTTTTAAGTTTGGGTTTTGGCAATTGTCATGCCTCATCATTTGTTTGTTAAGAATGCGGATCAGTAATTGATTGCACCCACTTTTAATTTATCTTTTCGGGCAAGGGATAATCAAACCTTTTACTGGATCTAAGAAACGATTTGCTGAGAAGATGGTGTTGTGTCATGGTTACAAAGATTATGCAATTAGATGGTCAGCTCTTGACCTGAAAAATGAATATGGAATATTAGATCCATACATTTTTGCGATCGAGGAGTATTGTGAAAAGTTGAAGGAAGCATAAATAGCTCATCTTTGATTAGGTAATAGCTAGATGGATCAGCTTAGTTTCTCGACTTGTGCCACCACCTTAGAAAATTTACGAGGAAAATTGCACAGGACATGGGAGTTGGACATCTTAGGAACATGTACCAACTTGAGTTTTGCTTGAAACAACTTACGGGATCGGAAGATTGCTTTCATGTGTCTTTGTCGTGATAAAACTTCAAATTAAGCTGTTAGTTTGATATTTCACAAGCTCGTGAATTAATATTAAGAAGGAATTATACTCCATCTGTCAATACATTTAGCAAAATTATTAGAAGAAATAATTAAGATTGGAATCATATGAATCTTTGAAGTAGTCTAGATCACATTTGTGAGCACAATCAGAAAGAGAGTTCTGAGAATTCTGTATTGACTTGGAGAAGAAATGTAAAGTAGAAGCTATATATATGCAGAAGTGCTTTTTCACTCATCTTATATCCTTTGGGTCAAAGCCACCACTCTTATTCACTGATTTAGCAATCGGAAAGGCAGTGCTTGCAACATCTCCACCAATAACTACAGCAACTTCTCTCTGTTCTTCAACCTGCTGTATTCAGTAGTAATCTCGGTTGACAAAGGAGCTAGATCCATAGAAATTATTTGGTTTCTAACTGATTCATAAGCCTCATTTTATTCCATAAGAAACAAAATTAATTTCTTCTAAGCTTGATAAGTAGACAATTATATGACCACGAGAATATTCCAGATGTTCATTCAAGCTGAACATCCCAATACTGCTTTGGTTCATTATACTAGACAATCACAGAATTACTTCCTTATTTCACATTGGATTCATATTGCAATTGACAGATAAAGAATCCACTTGATTGTCCATAATGCTTCTTAATCTCATCTCAGGAGATCTTCAGGAGATGGAGCATATATAAATCCTATGGTTGATTATGAATCCATCAAATTCAATATCCAACACCTTATCACATAAGCACATCTTTGCACCCAAAGCTAGGTCAATTGGACAGCTCTAACCTGTATAATTGTTCCCATCAAAAGTAATATTTCCTATCACCATCCTGGGATTTCCAAATTAGCAAGAAATAAAGGATAGTTGAAGTTTCCAGAAACATTAGTTACTTTTTTCATCTGATTGTTGATATTCTTCATCACGAAAATTGAGAGAAAATCACAAGTTCGACCTTTTTCTTTTAGAAGGCAATAACAAAGATTGAAGAAACTTAAAAATTGCAACTCAGAAATTGTGTTAATCAGAAAATGTTGCCTCATTTGCTCTACCACCATGTGAAACATTGAGGTATTCTAGAGTGTATTTGTGAGCACAGTCAGGAAGAGAGGGAATTGTGAGAATTCTGTATTAATTTAGAGAAGAAATGTACAGTAGAAGCAATTTATATGCAGGCTATCTTAATGACAAAAATCAACTAACACATGTACTAACGTCTACATGTGTAAAGACTAACTACATAATTTACAGGTCACGTGCAACTCTTTGTAGTACACTGTTCTTCTTTGTAAATCAATAATCAGTGAGAGAGGTCATGTTGATGGTTGCATGAGTTTATGAAGAAAGTTCAACCTAGCCATCGTTTTTTTTTGGAAAGCAGAGTTCATGAGCTGATCTATGTAGTTTTTTCCTTCTTAATATTGTCAACTGCTGTAGAAATGAAATGGCCATGTAGCAATGGCCATGAAGCATTAATGTACCAATTCTTTTGTTTGGCAGGGCATACAATAATAATCAAACAGAGAATGCTGTATCTTTTGTTTTTTGTGCTGCGAAAATGCTGTAGTTGATCTTTTTTATCATGCTTCCGGAAATGCTTCTGGTGTAAGTGTTCTATGCATATCCAATCTTATTTTCCGATAAACTGTAGTTTTCAGAAATCTTGAAAATATGCAGAAATTAAATGCTATACTATAAGATAGATTCTTACACATGCCATGATGTTACTTTTGAATATAGTGCTTCTTTGATTCTATTGAATGTCTGCAGAAGTTTGTATCATGCAATCTGTTAATTGTATTTTTTTGAATGATGTCTTTTCAAGTTTCAAAATCTCCATAATTTCTTAGTTAAATGTATTTGCATACCACACTGCAGAACTCCTTATTTGTATTTTTGTTACTTATATGCATTTCAAATAGTATCACTGGTCTCTGAAGCCCATAAACATTAAATAAAGCTAAACAGCGAGATGGAGAAGATGTTCTATGTAATAATGAATCATGATCTATGACAGTATTCTTGTAAGTAAGCATTAGACTAGCTCCCATCTTCCAATACCGCTAGTTGATTTGTTTGTTGGGCTCTTTCCTTCACTAATTGACTTGATAATTAAAAATATGGGTGAGGCTTATTGATCTGACTATGCTAATTGTCAATTTAATGTCAACTGTGGAGGTGCTGTTAGTATTATCTCATCCTGTGCACATCCTTGATATGGTTGCTGCTGGGGTTATTCAGTGGTATGTACTATTATGATGTAGAATACAACTAAGTAAGATAGTTAATGGCGGGATATTTTACAGTGAGATTATTTCTTTTGAAGTTTTTCCTTAAGATGAAGAAGAAATGAAGGTACTTTGGGCTTATTTGATTAAAATGGAGAGTCTTGAATTGAAAATCTATCCCTCTGGCCTTGGATGTAGATAAAAATGATATTCTCACTTTGCAAAATCCAGGCAGTAAGAACTTAGAATCTCTTTCCCTTTTAAGATAAGCATTCTATTCCAAGGAGCTGGTTTTCTTTGAAATGAATTTGGGAAATGACTCAAACGAACTTTGATGGTGTCACCTCAGGTGAAGATTCCACCAGATAGTTGATGATTGAACTGGATGGATAAACGAGTTAAGAAAGTTCTCATCCCAAGTTAATATGCTTTGTGGTTTTTGTTTTCTATTGCTATGACTACATCAAAATTTGTGATTGGGATAGTATTTATGCTGTTTTTCCTTGCTTTCTTCTGCAACCCATAATTGCTTGATGTAAAATCTTGTTAAACATGTAGAAGCACATTGCATGGATAACAAAGCTCGACCACCCACAAAAGAAGCTCCTGAGGAGGTGACCCGAGAGTCATTAATTGCTATCTCTAACTCTCTACCTGAGAAGGTTGTTGATTCGGAACTCTCACCTAAGACAGCGAAGCTTGGGAATTGTGTTAAGGTTGCTGAAAACGACAATGCTGAGAAGTACAGGTCAGAGTTAATATCCATTTCCTACTCTAAGCCACTTGATCCTAGTGACTAGCCAGTTTCCCCTGTTCCTTCAGATGAACAGGGTAATCACCACGATTAGCATGTTCATGTTTGTTCCTGACTGGAACGTTCTTTCTAGTTACCTTTCGGGTTGAATCCATAATGAAAGTTCTTTGCTATTTGGAATGTGGAATGTACTTTGACGATACTTGGTGTAAAATTCATGTCATGCCGTGTGTACAGGCATGTAATTTGCAACAAAATTTCCTTTGCATGTGGCTTTTGCAGTTTAATACAATATTGGGAATAAATCAACTTGGCCGTGATATGTTACGGGGTTTTGCTGTGTCTTATTCTTTGCTTATTCCTTGTGTGTGTGAGGTGTAGCGATTGTACATTCTTCCACAGTATTACCAAGTGATATATGATTTTTGAAGAGAAAAATAGAGTATGAGGGTAGGTTAGTAGAGGACATTGGCTATTTATTTTCTTTTTCATAAGATCACCGCTACATGAAACAAACGTACCAAGACAGCTTCATTATTTTGAAGTACATACATTGTGAGTATTTGTTCCTTTTTTTTCTTTTTATGTATAATTTCAAAAGCTTTCTCATCTGTGCTTTTCCATTAGTAATAAATTTGGATCTATCTTTTCATTACTGATACCTTCAGGCCATTCTATTGCTTTTAATTTCTTCATAGGAAATCCTATTTTCCTCCAATGGAAAAAGATATAGCTAGAGAGAAAATAAAGTCTATACCTAGATCCTTTCCTTTCTAGCTCCTTAATTACTTACTCCTAGTTTCCATGGTCACATCATCCCTTCGTCGTTCTCGAGTTCCATTTAAAATTTATTTCATTGGTGGGTAAACTTTGCTATACATGTCATGATTGAAATTTACTTTCAATCGTTTTAGGTTTTTCTTTTCCTCCTTTTGTTTACAAAAAAAAAAAAAAAGAAATTCTGGGTGGCGTCTTAAGTTTCTACAAGTGTGTTAGATTTCAAATCTAATACACCATGTAACTAGGAGTTCAAAGCATAACCTACAAAGGTACACCTTTTATTCTCTAAATTTTAGTTTGGTCTGCTTAGGGTCCACGACCCTTTAATAAGCAAGACATCCTCATACTTTGAAATAACTCAAATCAGGTCTTCTTTTTTTGAACTTCACGTGAGATAATTGGTAATTTTTTTCTTTTTTATGGAATTGATTTAAAATATGATATGCATTCACCAATGACCTTTTAATTAGATCACAACTTAGCATTGAGAATTAGTGAATTAATCATGTTCATTAAAAAGTGATCTTTCCTTCTACCAAGTCCCTCCCCAACCCGGGTTTTTTAAGGGTATAAACCACAGAATTTTGCGGAACAATACCTTTTTCCTCACAAAAAGAATTAAATTCATTAGAATGTTTCTCACCCTCTCAATCACTTCACATATCTATGCACGTTTTCTACTTTTACTTTATTATTTTTGATGCAATGCATCAAGAGCTTCATATTTGTTTCTTAACAAATAAATTATGTGAATCTAGAGCAATAATAAATAAAAGTTACATAATATCATTCTTCCTTTTCTAGTTAAGACGCATTCAACTTAATATTTTAGAATCTATTAAATGTAGCAGTTCCATTTTTATCTTTGCTTACGGATTAGTTTCTTAGTTTCTTTTCTATTTAGCTTGTGAGCAAATTTCACATTTATTTCAATTTATTTCTATGATATATTCATTTTTTTTTTTCACATGTACTGCATGGACTTGAAATTTAGATGTCATAATATAACATACCAAATTTCATTGGAGTCAATAATATAAACAAAAGAAGTAATTTTTATCAATACTCAACTTAGAAAATATCATCGCTACGACATCCCTTTCCTACCTATAAAGCACCCTCATTTCGCTAGATTCAATCACTATCATAACACACCTCTTACAAAACAAACTAAGAAGCATTCATCTTTAAATTCAGTACATTTATCAAACTAAGCTTCTTTTTGTGGAAGGATAGTTCTAGTAGAAGTAGTCATGTGAGTATCATGTGGGTACCACACTACATGTGACCTTAGAGAAGTGATGTGGAGATGATACAATGGGATAACTAAGGAGAAAGTGGTAAGCAGAAAAAACAGGTAATCTCAAGAGTCTCAAATGCACAAGGGAGCTAAGGGACCTCAAGCATCAATCTTATAGTTCTTAGGCAATAGAGATTATTTTCCTCTTAAACTCTTATTTGATCTTTAAAAGCAAAGAATCTTTAGTGGAACACCATTTCTCTGATCTCTAGAATCTCGAAAAAATCCTCCAATGAGAAGGAATGATTGGGTATTTATAGACTTTTGAGCCTGATGACATCTGTTAGATCACCTTAATGATCAAAGGATGAGATGAAGTCTGCTTATTTTACGGTTTTCCTAAAGTTTGCTATAGGCCCAAAGCTAGTAGCTTTCCTCATAAATACATAAGCCTGCTTGAGAAATGTTAAATGTGAATGGACTAGTCCAACGATTCTCACTCTAAGCTTATCAAGCCAATTCTTCCTTAGTCATTCTAATAATTGGATTGAACTCACTAAGTTATGTCATCTAGCCTAATGAGTCAAGCCAAATAATCAATGAGCTTAGCTTAATATATTTATGTAATATTTTCAACCTTCTACATTTTTCCCCCTAACCAAAGTCCTTTGAACGAAGTTAAGGAAGTTTGGATATCAGATAAGCCTTTTTAATTACTGGAAAATCGCTTGATGCATGCGTGCTTGTGGAATAGTTGCATTACTACCATATACACGCTTGTGCGATTCATATTACAAGAGCTTGGTGTCAATGCTACATATAATTTAGATTTTTTTTTTCTCTTGATGCACAAACTTATAGCACCATTTAATTACATTTGTCACCTTTAGCCAATCAAAAATAGATATTGCTTAAGCTAGAAATACAATATCACTTGGGATGAACAAAGTGTTGAATTGCCTGAGACTGTAATATTTCTTACAATATAAGTGTTAAAATTAGATTTTCAATAGGTTTCTCCATGCTCCTCATATGTCGTTGAATGTCTCAAATGCATACATAATGATTTTGTATATGTCTTCCATGGAAAAAAAAAAAAAAACAAAGAAAGAACATTTTGGCTCTAGAAAAAGGATTTTATCAACCTAGTATACTATAAAACACACACATTTATTCCTCATAAAAATATCAAACATCAACATTGTTTAGTTCTAGCCATAGTAGACTTAAATCAATCTTTTTATATATATTATGGACTCCGTAACTCCATATAAGCAAAAAGTTATGATTCTTCAAAGTTTTTCAAATGAAGATGCATTAGTATCAAAACAGAATTAGTCTCGAATCTTCTCTAATCTTGGCTAAATCTTATCTCATATTACCACTATACAAATTCATATATTATTATCACAATTTAAATCCATTTAAGATCTTTACACTTTATTAGTAAATCTCTTCACATCAATTATATATATCTTCTTTCCCAATCCAAATTTTTACTCTAACTCCTAATTGCATTATATATCTTGGGGCAACCATACCTAATTTTTATGATCTAATAAGAGTATCTTGCTTATTGATCCACAATTGTATTACCTCTTTCTCTGTGTTCCATAAACCTTTTGGGAGTTGTAACGGCACTAATTTTCCACAAAGCCATCCAATAATCCATGGTATGAAAAAACACCCTTGTAATAAATCACATCTGTGAAACATGCTATGTCTGGATGATTTTCCTCAATAGTTATCCAATTTTCATCTCCAGCCTTGAGAATCACTAAAGTATACATGCCATTGTATGTGACTACAACCTCATAATCATAAGGATTCAAAAGAGGATCACACGACTAAATTGCCTTTTTTACATATCCACTATAAAAGGATTCTTCTTCACCCTCTTCTAACACAATCGCATCTACTTCGAATCTAACCAATAGAAGTTTGATGGTTTTGCTAGTAAAAGGATTTGACATGGTAAAACAAGTTTTGGTATTGAAGAGCAACCAACCGTGAGAAGAACCACAACATCTCTCAATGTAAGGCACATTGATCTCAAAGTCTGAAATTTTGTTTTTTGCAATACTGTATAGATGCCTTTGTTTGCTTCCTTCTATAGTTGGAATCAATAGTAGAGGAAGTTGATGATGAATGGCCTTGATGAAAACTTACCGGCTCTTTTTGTGTTTTGTGCAACATCATGCCATGATTTGCAGACAACACTAAAGTGGAGGTAGTCGGTGAGCAAAGGCAGCTTCTCAAGAACTAAAGAAAGAAGATCTAGATTCAATCCCCAATCTTCCATTGAAAATCTCTCTAATAGTCTTCTTTCTTGCTTTAATCCTCATGTTTCCTTCCATATTGACCCTTTGCAGGTGAGACAACGGCTTGACAAGACATTGTGCCTTAGTTTGTCAACAATTAGAGCCACCAAGAGACATTGAAGCAAGAGTAGTAGGGTGCAAGCAATTAGAATAATTGGTGATACCATTATGTATATATATATATATATATCATTCCACAACAACAAAGTTCATAGCTCTTTATGCATTCAAATCTTAAGCTTTGGCTAGAATCTTCTTTAGAAAATTCTATTGCGAGATTTTATAAAAAGAATTGGGTATTCCCAACAGCAAGGAAAACTCCAATAGTTGATTGCTTAAGACACTTAGAAATGGAATATTTGTGTGCAAATGGTCCTTGCTCCTATTGTTCAAGTGTATGAGGTAGGGACAGATCATACTATCTTTGTTTAGGACTTTGATTCATTATCCTAGTAGGAAAGTTTGCATTAACTAGAATTAGATTTAGAGAATCCAACTAATGACCATAGAGTTGCTGCAGATAGGGAGTTTGGTTGTCATACCCCAAAGGGGTGCTTGGAAGTTCCTACTAAAGCTATCATGACACGTGTGCACCGGTTACATGATAATCGTTTTATGAGTCAGAGATTGTAAGACTCTAAATAGTTAATTACATTTATAACTAGTCATATTACATATAATTATATAATAAAATATAATTATGGATTCTGTACTCTACGATTAACCATGATTGCAAAGAGTTGGTATCCCCTACCAACTAGTAAAATGGAATAAAACCTTACACCAGGGCCCTAAGATAACATTTTATTTAGAAAGCCTATCAATTAATTTCTTACTTGATCGTTTTGGGCTTCTAAAAACACTTGATATTTCACTCCTCATCCCTATCCCAAGCTTTTATGACTTTTACCTACAAAATAATCTGTGGAGGGGGTGAGCACATTATGGCTCGATGAATGGGAGTGTAATACTCTCAATGTTACACACACACAAGCAATTTCTATCAAGTTATCAACCATATGCCATGCATAAGCAATCACATGAATGCAACATTTCATGTGGTCTTCTGATAACCGATGTGAAGTCTAGGGTTTACGCTCCCCTTAACCTTGGGTTAGGGATTCCGAAGCCACCATCAATGCCTAGGTCTCACAACCCGGTTTAATTTTCTCATCACCTTGATATTTACAATATATTCATTTTAACACCGGACGCTCCCGTGCTTTTGCATCAGTCAAAACAATACCCTCAAAGACACTTCGAACTAGGAACTGGCAAGGTGTGGACAATCCCCTAATCTAGCAGTTCGTTCAAGACGGTTCAGTAATATCACAATTACTTCCGGATGCCCTGTGACAGTGATGGCCTTCAAATTTATGCAATGTCTCGTGTAATGCATGTCTTGTTTTATTTAAATCTCATCCTTTTAATTATTCAAGTTAGGGTGATTAATCAATATATAATAACAACCAATCTATATAAGAAAAATAAAGCAATTCCACTGACCATTCCACAATAAGCATAAAAAAAAATATCAATCTAAATCTCACAATTAAACCCATTACATTTCCGCTGCACTTAAATCTTTTCCCATTTGCATATACATGCATCTCATATATGAATCCAATACCTACATCTTTCACATTTTCCAACACATACTCCTTTTCATCAATACATATATATATCGATACATATACATACATATGCATAAATGCGTACATAGATATACAACATATACCCCCATATGCAAACACACATATAACCACACACATACATATACATTTACACGTACATACAAATATACATATCCACACCTTTAAAAACATATCAATCTCTATATATATGATAAGTGTCAGAAGATCCTTAATTCTAGTGTTTATTAGTTATGATTTATATGGATTTTATGTGATTTGTTGAAGAAAAGGGTACTTATATAATTAAATTCTAATTTCAGGTTTCAATGGAAACAAAAGAAAGGTTTAAGGATGATATAAACAAAAAACGAGGTGAAATTTGGTGAAAAATGAAGAAAGTTGAAATTTTAGTTTAACACAACCTTTAGCATAGCCTGTGCTAAAGCCAGTGTTAGGTAAAAAAAAAAATGATCAGAAGCAAGAAAAATTTCAGCCTTGGCCCGAGTATATAGTGCTGAATTGGGCATTGAAAATAACGTGTTTTGAAGTTAGCATGGCTTCAAGCATGACCATGCTAACACCCGTGCTGAACCTTGTTTTTGCAGAATTATAAATAGACGCTTACTCTCGTGCATGTTTATATATACTTGGACCTCATATGCGTACATACATATACACATATATGTACAGACACATACACACATATACAACACATAGTTCCACACCCGAAAAGCACACATGTTCACGCACATATACGTACATCCACTTGTACATACACACACACACACACACATATATATATATATCTACACCTTCAATATACAAATACACACATACAAATGTATCACGATTGAATATAGCATATCAAAATCAATTACATCATTATAGCATATCATAGAGTTTCACACTCACTTGTTCATGGTCGTCCTAGTCCTAATTGTCATCGAGTGGTTTTGATATGTAATCCTTTTACCTAATGATAAGATAAAATAAAATAAGGTAAATATCTAGAATCTAAGCCGAGCCCTAATTTAGCTAAAGGTGTTAAGTAAGGTTCGTTTATATTTTACTTATACCTAATTTAATATTTTAGTATAATTTCCTCGTTTTGCATTAGTATTTCATATTTTTATAATTATATATCCTCTCCACACTCACTCATATACATAATCATTTCATTAACAGCATGCATGCATTTCTAAGACTCCCTTTTTTAACTTGATCACTTGGTCAAGTTACTTGAGCCACCGTTTCTATATCGATTCTTCTCTTCCGTTCAATTCTACATACATACACACTTGCTTCCTTCATTTCCTAGACTTCTCCACCCTAGCTTCTCTTCCTTCACTTCTTCCCTTCAGTTCCTTCTTTCCCCTTTTTCCCAATTCTTTTACCTCTTATTCTTTGCTACATACCTGCACTTCGAACATCTCCACATTCACACACTAGCACACACACATCACACCCCTTTTACGTACACACATCAACACACACTTCACGCACATACTCCCATACACATAAACACGTACACACCTCACAAGCGGCATTATCACACATTAAATACGCACATACACTGGCATACTCCCATTTACATCCAATTTCCCATTCTTTTCCTTCTTCTCCCACTGACTCCTTTTTCCTTTTCCTTTTTCTTCTCTTCTCTTTCCTTCTCCTTTCTCTCCTCTATACCATGTTGGTCTTCCCTTTTCCTCTTTTCCCTCTTTTTTTTTTTTTTCTTCCCCTTTCCTTCTCCTTTCTTTTTCCCTACCGGCCTTCCCTTTCTTGCTAACTCTCTTCTCTCTCGGCCCTGTATCTATATATATGATGATTTGGACAAATTAGTTTCCTTTAAAATACACAAAAAATTATACTATTACTCGCTATTCATGCTCAAAATACTTTTATCTAGTGTATTTTTCGTTTTTCTAATAATTTTCTAAGCTAAATACTAATTTTAATATGATTTGACAATTGTATCTAAATTCTGACAAATAAATCCATTTTGTGTAAAATTGGTCTAGTTGAGTTGCACTCACCTCAAGAAACACGCTAGCGGTCACGGATTGTCAATCGGAGGTCATATGCGAAAGTTATGATTTTTTTTGTTCATTTTTCCTTTTTTCCTTTCTTTTTCTTTTCTTTTCTTTTCTTTTCTCTTGTGTTCTCTCCTCTCCCCTGCTCTCTCTCTCGTTGTCCTCCTTTGTTTCTCTCTTTCTATCCTCCTTTCTTGCGTTTTCCAGAGTTATCTTTCCCTTTTTATAGCGTTTTGATTTTTTTTTTTTTGCTGTTCACACCGTCATATATATATTTATATATTATAATTATTTATATTTTAATATCTTGCGCTCATACGACGTCATTTTTAAATTTTGTATTTTTAGTATTTTATTACGAAACTTTATATCTAAGCTAATTTGATTATTTTGAACATAAACATTTACTCGAAATTTTCATTTGAATTTCCTAAATGTATAATTTCAATTAATTTCATTATTTAACTCAATATTTTTTGTAATTTATGTTTTGAAAAATTTATTATTTTAATTTAAATCAAACGAATTAAAATTAGGATTTACAATTATTTTTATTTATATATATATATATTTTCATTTGACTATATACCTATATGCATGTATTTTTCAATTACTTCGTTTCCTAAATTTATTTAGTAATATATATTTCATATAATTTGAAATTCTACACTTATTATCTTTTTCCTTTGCATACAATTATTCTTTCCAGTTATTTAAATGTCAATTTCTCATTGTTTATTATACTTATCAAATAGATTTCATGTCTTCCTCATTTTTCTATTTTAAAGCCTATTATTATTTCTCATAAGTTTTTTTTTTCTTTGGTTATTCGTAAATTATTAAAATAATATTAATGTATCACGATGTTTTAAATTTTTTGTCATAATTTTCTCAAAGTTTTTAATACTGTGAAATTGTCACTTTCGCTACCTCAACCTAGAAGTATCTATTATTCCGCTTATTTTTCATTAATTTTTATATAGTTTTTCAAAATTTTCAAGACATTACATTGGTGGTACAACCTCAAAAATTGTTCCCCTTCGGTGTTCTGCCTAGTTACTTGAGGAATATTCATTTGTTGTAGATGAAAGTATTGAAGCGAAGACCGTGTATCTACTAAGTACTACTACTGATTCGACATTAAAGGTAACTCCAAGGTAGGGTATGGCAATCCAAAAAAGAGTTGAATCTCATTTCTCATCAAAATTGCTGCGTTAAAACTTCTAGTTGATTGGAAACAACCGACTTGCTACCTCCTCAAACCTTGCACATTAAGTCTACATAAGTTGAAATAATCTTAATCGAGTTTTGGGGCCATTAACTCATCAAAACTACAAGAACTAATTCTAGATTGCAACTCATAAGGGAACATATTACTCAGTTGAGAATCTACATCCAAATTATACCTTGAGCCATTATGACATTGACTTCCTAGCATGAGCGTATCCTTATGTAGGGGCACACAATTAGCTAATGGAACATTCACATCTGCTAACTTTCCATTATATGCTTATCTTTAGATGATTTCTCCATAAACTTTAAATTTTCTATCATGAATTTCTAATCCTTCATACTGTTTTTAATGCTCCAAATGTCTTGTTTGCCAATGTAGGATAAGGCCATTTTATTGCTCTATTTCATTCATGGATGGCTCCATGCTTGTTGTCTATCTACAATTCAAGAATTCAATTCAATTTCTACTAGTGAACATGCGTGATCAAAATGATATTTTTCCCTTGCAATTTCAAATGATATAAAGGCTTGATTTGTTGATAACTTGACAAAAGAGGGAAGCATGTCCGAGTTTAATGGCAATTGATATTCTCATTGCAACCTTAATCACAAGTTTTCTTAGAGATCAAATAGGAACTTTGTTCCTCTAAGTTTACTCCAATTGTAATTAGAAACTTTACCAAGTTTGACAAGCGATAGGGACTTTGTCCCTCTTCTTCCTTGATCATGAGTGCGATAGGAACTTTGTTTCTTTCCTTGGTAGAAAGTTCTCAGCAAGAGCATTCTTATCACAATTAAACTAGAACAGGTTTACTTTTCTCAAGAAGTCACCACCATTACGATGGAGTTCTTGGGTGGAGCAAACCACTACAAGGTCAAATAATATTGCTCTTGAAGAAGGCCAATATTATCACTTCCGCTCAATAGCAGTTTCTATACAAGAGTGAGATGGAAGTGTAGCTATGGCTTAGGATCTTTCATGCTAGCACTACATCCACTCAACTGTGGTTCCCACAAGTGAGCGCAATAAAAGTGTGGTTCCTATGTTTCTTTAAGGATCTAAGGGTAAATATCCCTAAGTTCTAGGTCCAAATCATAGACAAGAGTAAGTATTCTCATTTTGTATACTTACATATTCATATGAATAAATCTTATATTGCTAGCTCTTGTATTTCCTTCTATCATTGCAAGTCATAGAAGTTGGTTTGGTAATCCTATTGGAGCAAAAATGTCACAAGGTTGAGTATAGTAGGCCTTTAACATAGTGAGCCTTGCACGAAGCAGAGCTTAGTAGGTCTCGAGCGCAGTGAGCCTTAATCATGGCATGTATTATGCATAGAAGGATTTAAGCATAGTAGGTTTGGTGTATAGTAAACCTTAGTAGGTCTCAAGCATGGCTAGCCTCAAGTGGATCAAGCCTTGAGCATAGCGAGCCTTAAGCAGATTTGAGGGTCACCATCAAAGGTGATTCGGTGTTGTACGTTAGGAATAAAAGAAGAGAGCTGCCTTTGTTTGTCACCCAGACTGCACTCTCAAGTAGTTACCCTTTAAGTGGAAGTCTTAGATAAAGTATGTTAGCTTGAAGTCAGAGTACATGGCTTTTTTGAAGAAAGCTAGGATGATTATTCTCTACTACTATGTGTCAATTGGGGATTGCATCCCTTGACTAGTTGTTATAATGGTCAAGCATAGTTTAGGTTGAAAATGGTGATAACACTGAAGATTTGAATGATCCGATGAAGCTATTTTAATATTGAGGTACTAGTTGAGGAGTGAGATTGATGCTTATGTCGATGTGCTGCTTCTCTATATGCTACGCCTAGAATATCTCTCCTCCCCCAGTGCTAATGCCTCATCGAGATAGGTAGTAACTCTAGATTTCAGGTAAAACTTTTCCTCTCACCATTTTTTTGTGCTATCCCATCTAATAGCACTACTAAAGGCCTCTTTATAGCTTACATTATTTAAATATGTGTAAGTCATTGTGCGCTTAGGAGGCGATACCTTCAGTTAGTAGTGGCGATGCAAAGACCCACTTGGAGGGGCATCATGGATATGAGACTGCTTAGACTCTTAAGATCTAAGAAGACTCTAAAGTCATCTTGTGCATTAGAGCAAAGTTCTCTCTTGCTAGTGATGATGTATAAGAGATTTATTTTGAGAAAATATTCAATTGCGCTTAAGTAACAATAATAACATTCATTACTTGAAGTCATGAGCTCTTTTTTACAAGTCAAGAGGGTATTTCCCACTACTTGACTATTTAGTATGAGTTACTAGGAGATTAAAAATACTCTATGATAGAAATTTTATGATTGAGCATAAGTAGATTGATCTTCTTACTTAGCTACAATGGCTTATGAAGTGCTTGGGAGACAACACTCTTACCAGTCTACACTGTAGATGTTTGACTTTCCATCGTGCTCTTGAGAGTCAAAGCTTTTACTAGTTTGCATTATTCATGCATGAGTTTCTATCATGCACCTGGGAGTCAAAGTTTTTACTAGTCTACACTGTATATGCTTGACTATCCATTGTGCACTTGGAAGTCAAAGCTTTTACCAATCATCATTGACATTTACTATCCTTTATATACTTTGCTCTAATGAATCATGAATCTTCTATAGATTTTAACATGATGATTTGTTGGGGTACATAAGTAAATTGGCTAAATGTTGCTCAACTTGAGAAGTAGCTTCATGGCTAGCTTTAAAGGGAATAAACAAGTTTCGCTCACAATTGGAAGCATTAGTGTGAGAGCCAAATGCTAAGGTGTCGCCTAAGCTTAAGGTGTGAGAGCCAAAATGCTATGGTATTACCTGAGCTTAAGGTATAGGAGTCATGATGCTAAGGCTTTACCTGGGCTTAAGGCATAAAAGTTGAGACACCAGGGCATTACCTAAGCTTAAAGCCTAAGCATATAAGACTATAATGCAAAGGTTAAAAAAAAAATATGAAACTTTCATTATTCGTGGAAAAATCTACTCTTTATTTTAAAAGTAATGCCAAGTTTTAACCTTAACTTTAGTGCTTAATAAATCACTAATCACTATCAGATGAAGTCTCTCATTAAATCACTAATCACTATCAGATGAAGTCTCTCATGGAATATTATTCTTAAGCCTTGACAATCCATCATCTTCGAATCTTGTACACTATCATAAGTAGTACACCCTTAGCCTATCTTCACTAATGAAATTTTCTATTTCCTTATTTCTTTTTTGCTTTTTCTTAACCCCACGAGAGCCTAGCATTCTCTTTCTCTTAGGCTTCTCTTGAGTCTCCTCCCAAGTGGGTAGTGGTGTGCTAGAGGGTTTTGCAATACCAGTCTCTTCCTCTTTAGTGTACTCATTAAAGAATGCAGCTTCGGTGAGGTATGACTCATTATGCTTAAATGGAATGTTTGTAGCAGGAATGAATATGTCTTTTTCTTTCCAATGGCCCTTAATGCACCGATGCCATGTTGAGGGTATAAGATTGTGATCGTGTAACCACTTCCTTCCAACAAGTAGATGGTAACATTTAGCCAATACATATATAAGTTGACTCAAAATTTATACTATATGCTAATTTGAGGAATAAATTAGTTGTATAATATATTTAAAATTTTTTAGTTGTCTAAATATTAATTTTATTAATCTTTTATATGATATTAATATATATTATTAAATAAATTTAGTAATGAGATTAAATATTAAACAAATATACTTTTTTTTTGGAAAATAAAATATGGTGTAATTTGTAAATTAAATAGAAATTTTATGATTTGAAATTTTTTTTTAAATCGAATCATATGATTGAGTTTAAAAAGATAAAAAATCAAACTGTATTTTTATGATTTAATTTGATTAGAAGAAAAATCAAATCAAACCAACCACACTTGAAGCCCCCAATAGGCGCATTGATCACGTGGAATCGTGTAAAGCCTTGTGTAGGGCCAACTTTAAAGTCCACATTAACATATCCTATTGTGTCTTTAGATGCATTAATGAAGCTATTCACAGCAATAGGTTGTCTCACTAGGTGCTGGTTGTTTATCTCTATAACCTTAAATGTAGACATTGGTGTTATGTTTATAGATGAGCTATTGTCTATGAATGTCCTCTTAATAGGATGCCTATCAAGCATGCTTCCCACATAAAGAAGACGGTTGTGACTGGGATTCTTAGTGTACATGTCTGTATCTATAAAGAGTATTGTATTCTCATGCGCAGTAGCCATTCTTCGTATAAGCTGTGGTAGATTGCACTCCCCATACTGTCTTTCAGCAATTTAGGTAAGTGTAATTACTATTGCAAGCCATGCATTCTCGTTAAACCCTAGTAAGTAAAAAACATTTATGAAATTAGCCATTTTCATTAGGGCAATAACCTTTAGCAAGCATGGGCCCTCATCATTCCCAGTTGAAGCCTCCTGCTCGTTATGTGTCTCTGTGTGTGACACATTTCCTTCTTCAACGCTAAGATTGTGGCTGTGAGTATTTGCAATACCCCGCTAATTATTGTATGCAAAAAGCATATTATTACAAACATCGTTATCTTCTATAACAAGTTATCTATTGCGGACCCTATCATTAAAAATCTTCTTTAAGGTCCAACACCCCTTTACAGGGTGACCTACAGTCTTGTGATATTTGCAAAACTTAGGACCATTCTTCTCATTTTGCATCAGTAAACGATCCACCCTTAAGAGCTTGATACTCTCATCTCGTAGCCATTAGTCAACTAGGGCATGCACCTTTCCCATTGGGTATGGTAAAGAGAGAGTTGATGTAGAGCCTCATGATTTATCATTTAGTGGCTTCTAGTTTAGGAAACAAGCTAGTAGATGTTGCTTGTTTCCCAAACCTTCCATTTTCTCCCTGTTGCCTTGCAACAGAGTTGTTAGTTCTTCTCACGATCTCAACAAGTGCGAAGAAGGAACTTAGGTTGAGATTTTTTAAGTGGACCGTATACTCGATGAACATTTGTTAGATGCAGATCTTCACTAACTCTCTTTCATCACATACCTCTTGGATGTCCAAGGTGCACTCTTTGAAGTGCTCTATATAGTCCATCAAGTCTTCCTTCGGTACTGTCGTGTTCTTCCCATGTTTGTTATCATGACCCATTCTTAGGTGGAGAAGAATTTCTCAAAAAATAGCTTGTACATAGACCCCTATGAATTAGTTGATCCTGTAAGGAAATTGACATATCGGGTGTATGCCTTTTTAGTCAATGACTTAGAGAATTCTTTAAGTTTAAGGTCGTCATCCAACTTGTATACTTCTAGGGTCTCGATAAACTTAAGTAAATATTCTTTGGCACTCCCTTTCTTGCCATTGAACAAGATGAACATAAGACTAACATAGTCCTTAAGATAGAGTTTTTTGGCAATGTGCTAATAATAAGGGAGTCTTAACTCTAGCACTCCCACAATTGATTCTGCTTGTATTTTTTTAAAGTATATGTTCAAGTCTTTCTTTGTTATGAAGGAGGTCTTTAGAGCAGATACTATAGAAGTAGGTGTAGGGGTAGGTTGATAGCTAGATTCACCGAGAGCATTGGGATGGGGAATGTTTAGTGAAGGGGTTTGTTCTTGAGGAATGTTCTCCTCGTCAATGAGAAGATTAGCTGGAGGAACTACATGTGATGGAGTTGCATAGATGACACCTTGCTGCATAGCAATGCTGGTGTTTGGTAGAGCCACACGTTATTGCGCAGTAGTAGTAGAAGCCAACCCTGTGACGAGCGAAGCAAGCATGGTTATGATTTGATTCAGAGCCTTTGTGTTCTCATAGTTTGCATCATTTGTGTAGGATCTATTGGAGCCTTAGGCTGTAACTTACCTTGACCGGTATTTTACGGTATTTGAGGCAAGTTTTGCTCTATTAGCTCAGTATTAAGATCTTATCTTATTCCTGAGAAGTATTATTAGATAGTCTTCTCTTCCTAGAAGGTGCCATTACTCTTTTATTACTTAACTCTATCCTTAGTAGAGTTTCCAAAAATGTAGAAGGATGGTTTCAGTAGGAGTAGTCACATGAGTATCATGTGAGTATCGCATTGCTTGTGACTTTAGAGAAGTGATGTGGAAATGGCATGTGATGGGATGACTAGGGAGAGAGTGGTAAGAAGGAGGAACAAGAAATCTCAAGAGTCTCGAATGCACAAATGACAAACAAGGAAGTTAAGGAGACCTCAAGCATCAACTTTGCAATTCTTGGGTAATGAAGACTGTTCTTCACCTAAACTTTTATGTGATCTTTGAGAGTAAAGATTCCTTAATGGAACACTATTTCGCTGATCTTTAAAATCTAAAAAAAAAAAAAAAAATCCTTCAATGAGAAGAAATGGTTGAATATTTATAGACTATTGGGCTTGATGACATCCGTCAAATCACCTTAGTGATCAATAAACGAGATAGAGTTTGCTTATTTTAGGGTTATCCTAATGAACTTGCTATAAACCCAAGGCTAGTAACTTTTCTCATAAGTGCATGAGCCTACCTAAGAAAGATTGGATGCAGACGGACTAGCCCAAAAATCCTTGTTCTGAGCCCATGAAGCCAATTCTCCCTTAGCCATTCCAATAATTGGATAACCTACTAATATATTTATATAAGATTTTTAGCTCTCTACACTTTTCATAAGTGAAACGAAGATCTCCTAAATGCACACCTTGCATCTTTGTCTAATACCTATAGCCCATCAAAACCTATCTATTCTCAACATCTTCGTACTTTTTGAATTGCTTTTGGCCATTACACACCGACGGTAGCACTAGGATTCAGGATTCATACACTATTACAAGATCTAATAGTTGTTGCCATAAGAGAGTCCATAATTATTTTAATGTGTATCTTATCTACATCTATGGTAAACATTGCTACTAAGTTATTTTTGTCCACATTTTTAATAATAATAGAGGATTCTCCTTTTACTCTTTTTTGAAGTCTACACGCCTTAGCACTGTTTTCCTATTTATTGCAGTTGTAGCGCTTTTATGACTTGTTGGATTCAAATTCTGTATCCTTTCTTTTACCTTTTTTCTTTTAGACATCTCCAACATAGTTGACATCATATGGCATGATCACCACATTACATCTCCATATTTCTTGTTTAATGGAGATGTTTAATAATCTTTTCGACAGTGAAATCCTTTGCAATATGCATAAGATTTCTGCAAAAACCACTCCGGTATTAGAATCATCGAATCATGCAGCTGATACACTGGAACTTAAAATTAATATATTTGATCCATGGAAAATATTAACCATTTTAAACTCAAAGCATTTAATTGTTAAGAAATTATTCGTGCCTTGTTGTTTGGTATTGATTTTTCTTCAAGAGCCTTCCATATTTTAAGTAGCAACTTGATGGACATGTAAAAAATTATAGAAACTATCTGACAGAAAGTATAAAAAGTATGTCCTCGGCATGCGATAATCACCTTCCATCCTCTTATTCTTCATTTAGTCACTTTACCCTTCACTTCCTCACTTGTTTTTCTATTTTGTTTCTTTGATTGGATGAGCCATTTTGATCAATCATGCAGGCATTGTTTAACATTGAGAAACATCACTTTTGAAATCTGTTCCAACAAACCTAGGAAGTTTAACAAAATCTTCGTTCATCAATAGAAAAACAATATTTACTTTATTTGCCACAATAAATCTCTTTAAGATTGTTAGGAAAGTACACTCAAGAATTAAATGGAATAGTAGATTTAGAGGCATGTAAACTTGCCATCTTTAAAGACTAAATGAGGAAATGACTGTAGACTATATCAAAAAGTGATTGTACAGTAGATAATTATTGTAACACTTTTTTGTAAATTTGACTTTTTGATATAGTGGAATGAATTGGTAGAGACAACCAATACCCTAACAAGTGGAGGTTGGAAGAATAGATTGACGCATAAAGCAAAACCACTATACATTGACTGCTTGATTTTCTTAAACTCAACTCTTTCATTTATTTGCAATTATTTGTATTTATTTGTTATCCACTACTAATACTTTTTAAAATTCTGCCAATAATAATCAAAAGGGAAGTTTATTTGAATTAAAGAAAGGCTTTTAAATTTTGAAATAATCAATTCACCCTGCTTTTGATTATAATTTGAGACCAACAAGTGGTATTGGAGCTAAGCTCAATAGCATTTGAGTTTAAAGATCTTGGTAGAAAGTGTTACAATTTCATCTAAAAAGTCACCCTATTTTGATGGAACTAACTATCAAAATATAGGATGGAAATATATATCGAAGCCACATATTACTAGATTTGGGAAGTCATTCTGACTGGTGATATGGAAATTGAAGAAACAGAGAGTGAACCTAGTCAAACTGATGAAGATAATGAAGAAGAATAAAAGAATATTGTAAAATCAAAGAAGAAGATAGAAGCAAATTGCAAAGCCAAGAATCTTTTACTATCTTCTCATTCCTCTTTTGAATTTTATCTAATATCATCGTGTAGGATAGAAAAAGAAGTCAGGGATACTAATATGAAACTTTTGAAGGATTATAAGCAATCAAAGAGAAAAGAGTTAATTCTCTCCCACAATAGTATGAACTCTTTTAAGTTTATCAAATGAAGAAATAAGAAATACATTTAGTAGATTTATTGCCATAACAAATGAACTAAACTCTCTTGGAAAGAAATAAGAATATAAGTGATGCAAAATTAGTTAAAAAAATGTTGAGGATACTATCTCAAGAATAAATTCCAAAGAAGATAGCTATTGAGGAAGATTGCAATGTGAAGAAACTCTACCTAAGCCAACTGTGAAGCAAGTTGATGGCATATGAATTAGATGTATTAAAGAGAAGTGACAAAAAGGAAATAGTATGCAAAACAAGTAAATTTACTGATGATGACAATGAAGAGAACAACATCAAGGTCTTGGCACAATGATTAAACAATGTTTTCAAAAGGCAAGGTATGGGTTTTAAAAATTCTAACAAAATTGCAAGGAAAAGATTGAAGAGGAAGGAAGAAATAGTGTGTTGTGAATGAAAGAAGGTTGAATAGATTAGGTATGAATGTCAAATGCTTATGCACTAGCTTGAAAAGTATTAAGAGCAGAGAAATAAATCCTTAATATCCTCCTAGAGTGATTTGGAAGAATCATAATGTGAGGAAGAAAGTGTAGAAATAAAGTCAAAGTAAGATGATCAATGTCTAATGGCCAAATCATAAATTGATTCCAACATTAAAACTAATCAAGAAGAGATATATGCAAATTTCTTAATGCATTATCAAAAGCCAAAGCTTGAAATACGATGTTAGAGAATGAGGTTTAAGTTTTGAAGGAAAAAAAAAAAAGGAAATTGTAATTCAAGTCAGATACATGATTCATCTATGGTTTTGCCTATAAGAAAAGTGAAAGCTCTAATGAAATCAATAAGAAAGTATTTGTCAAAGCTAAAGAATGAACACAAGACATCTAGCTAATATATATTTATAAGGAAAGCAAGTTCTTACAAAAGAAGAAGATAAAGTGATTTAGAAACCAATTTGAAGATGGATAAACAAGGATCATACAAACAACTACAAAGGAAAATTCAACAAATTCTATGAAACTCAATGGAGAAAAGTAGTCAAAAAAGGACAACTTGACTATTAGAACAAAGTCAATAGAATAAGGTATGCTAATCAAAATCAAAGGTAAGTAATATTAAAGTATGTACGTTAAAATCCCTACATATGTTATTTTTGTAATAAAATTAGTCATATAAAATAATATCGTTACCATAAGAATAAGCACAACTATAGAAGACAAAGTACAAATTTTAAAGGATTTAAGTTTTTGTAGATTTCAAAAGAGAACAATAAATGAATGGGAATTAATGCTTCTAAAGAAAGAAAAAGGACAAAGGCATGAGTTGGTTATACTCTAAAAGGTATGTTTTTCCCACCAATAAATTAAATATTGTTGAAACATCTCTTGATGTTCTTAAGGTAGGTGATGACCATTGTTGACAAATGTTTGTCAATAAAGATATATAATTTTACAATGATATGATCTAATACCCATAAAAGGTATTTTCCTTAAAAAATAAATAAATATCACTAATTTAGATTAAGTACAAAAAAATGTGGAAGATATTAAAAAAACTCTCTCTAAAAAGGAAAAACAAAAACAACACAGTCTTTCAAACATATCCTTTTTGTCAACAACCCTAAACCACCATAAAACCCTCTTTCTAAAAGTAATCAAGATGAGGAAGTCTCTTCAAATCATGAATCAGAAGTTCTCCACCATTCAAAGTATAGAGCCTATTGAAGTAGAAGATGATTCTGATGACAACCTAACAATTGCATAAGTCTAACAAAGAGATCCACTATAAAGACTAAATATATGAAAGAAAAAGGGGAATCTTTAATGAAAGTTAAGAAAGTTGAAAAACAAGAAATTGTTAAAGTATGGTCTTTAGATTTCAATTCATCTAAGAGTGAAGGTACAGATGTAGGAGAAGTTCTAAATTCTAGAGGATAGAGATCCATAACTGAAGTTAGGAATAGATTTTCTTAGCATTTAATTAAGGATTTTTATGAAAACTTATTGGAAGATGGTTCTAAGTTAGAAATTGTGATTAGAAGAGTGCATTTGATAATCTCCAAAGAAGATTCAATTTCATGTTTTGAATTAAGAGATGAAGTAGATGATAGTAGGTTTATATCTTTGAATAGGAATGAGTTGATAAAGTTAACAAATTTAGTAAAACCATGGTTTTTTAGTGTAGAAACATAGGGATCAATGATTTTCCAATATATATTAGAGTTTTGCATAGAGTTATCAATAGATGTTGTCTATCTAGGAAGGAAAGTTCAACCACCATAATAAAGCCCCATCTTAAGTTGATTCTAGTTTTAAATAATGATGTCATTGTAGATTTACCAAGTATTTTAATAGCTCAAATGCATTACCTAAAAGGATTTAGTAGTTTGGTCTATGAAGGTTTGAATCCTAAGTTGTTAAAATTTAAAGGCATTAAGGTTAAGAGGACCAGAATAATTAGAATTCCTCTAAAACTTAATGTTGGAAACATAGGTCTTAAGGTGGAAGGCAAAATATGGCTAACTCAACATAAAAAAGAGTTACAATGTAGCTAAAAGTGGAGTTAAGAAAAGGAAAACAGGGAAAATACTAGAATTTAAGAAGAAGCTAACCTGACCTACCTTGCCCTATGGGCCAATGTAGCCCGACCCACCCCGCACATAGATTTTTTCTTTTTTTTTTTTTTACAAAAATAGAAAATTAATGTGGCGGTTTAATACTTTAACTTACATCTTTTGATATTTAATAAAAAATGTTTATAATAACAAGTTTAAATCAAATTTGTAGTTTAATAACACTTTAAAAATAAAGCAATACATATTTTATAAAAACAAAAATCTAAAGGAATTTATTTAATTTCAATTTAAGTGGAAAATTGAAATATGACCATTTTGACAAATTTATAACCCCAAATTGAATACAAAAATTCAATAGGTGAATGAATATGTACTAAAAAGATTTGTATTCACCTTAAATTATTTCAACTTTTTTTTTTTACTATTTAATGTCTTAATTCGACTATCAAAAAGGTTATACTTTTTTCAAACCTTTTTGATAAGTTGAAATAATTTATACAAACCTTTTATAAATTAAAAAAAAAAAACTTACACAAACCTTTTTTATAAGTTGTTGTGATAATGTGCCCATTTATTTACATTATCATTTAAATAAAAAACTTATGCATTTCAATTATGTGGAACTCCTAAAATTTTTTCTACTTTTATTTACATTATCGTTTAAGTAAAAAACTTATATATCTCGATTGCACGGAATGCCTAAAATTTTTCTACATTTATTTATATTATCGTTTAAATAAAAAATTATATATCTCAATTGCATTTTGAGTTATTTAAAATTAGCTGTGTGACCGAATGATTTAGCTTTTGTGTTACAAAAGTTTAGTTTTGACTATCTAATGTCTTGATTGACCAAAAAAAAAAAAATAGAACTAACTCAATATACATTGTGAGGATAACATAAATAGATTTACATATACTTAGCTCTATTTATTATTATTTTTTTTCTTTCTTTTTTTAAACTGTGTGAGCTAGGCGGGCCAACCCGCGCCCATATCGATGTGGCCCGCCCCGACCTGCAGGCTACGTGGGGCGAGCCAAAACAACCTATACATGTTGCGAGCCAAAACATTTTGGCCCGCCCCACAATCTCAGCCTTACCTTCAACTTATGGCTAATTTAGCCTTAAAAACTCCTAAACCTAGTCTTAAACTAACTCCAGAAATTCCTGAAGAACCTCAATAAGGAATGAATCAAAAGTCTTAGAGTTAATAGACATTAAAGAATTAATAAGACAAATTGATGAATTTCCTGTTGAAGTAACTTTAGAACAAGAAGTTTATCCTTTAAGTAATATATTCTCAACCACAACAATAGAAAGGCTAGTTCTATATGAAAATTCTAAACCAAAGGGAGACTCTTCATAGTAAGAAGAAAAAAGATCATCATTGGAAGAACTCAAGGAAGAAGAATATTCTAAAGTCATACGTGTTTACCTAGATACTATTAAAGTAGAAGTGCAAGATTATATGGAGAAGATACTAAAAGATCTCAAGATCTAGATAGAAAGACAAATTAATAATCTTAGAAAGGATTTTATGGCTCAAATAGATAAATTTATTATGGAAAAGAAAAAAAAACTTTGAATAATTATTTGTTTTGTTTTAGATATTTGTTTTTAGATAAACTAATTTTCTTATTAATACTTTAAATCTATTTTTTAGATATTACATTTTTTTATGCTTAATGGTTTGAATTGATGTTTATTCTCAAATATTTATTTAAGTTCAAATAATTAAGAGGAGAAGAATAAAAGTATGTTAAGTTAAGGGAGAGGAAATCATAATGAATATGTTGATTAAATTATATGTTTAGATTGATTGTGTAGTAGAATGGGTTCTGCAGGTTATACGAGTCATTGTTTTGTCATCATAAAAAGGGGGAGAATGTTATATGTGTAGATGATAAATAAATTTTTGATAATAACAAAACATATGAAAATGAGTTTGTAAGCTTATAATTTTGGTTTACTTTTCTTGAGAGTTCTAATTGATGTTAATGTGTTATGATTTATAGTTCTTGGTTTAACATTTAATAAAGGTTGTTGTATTGATCTAAATGACTATTGGGATTGCAGCATATTAAAACATAGAATCAAGAGCATAATGTTAAGACAATAAGAAGATATACAAATACACTCACATGAGATATACGAGAAAAACAAATACTCTACTTATGTGCTAAAATGAGAGAATGTCTAAAATTTTTCTCATCCTTAAGGAATTGATTTTAAACTTGTTTGTGCAACTATATTCTCTATAGATTTATGAATTAGTTGAGGAAGTTAAGAGGAGTTAGATTAAAGTGTGATTGTTTTTGTCACATAGACTATATCAAAGAGTGATTATGGAATGGATGCTTATTGTAATACTCTTGTAAATTTGATTCTTTGATATAATGAAACCAATTGGTAAAGACAACTAGGAACCTAGGAGGTAGAGGCTAGAAGAGTAGATTGATGCGTAAGGTAAAACTACTATACATTGATTTCTTGATTTTCTTAAACTTAACTCTTTCATTTATTTGTTTTTGTTTGTTATTTGTTATTAATAAATTTTAAATATTCTTCCAATAATAGTTAAAAGGGGAGTTTATTTGAATTGAAGAAAGGCTTTAAAAATTTGAAATAAATAATTCACCTCTCCCTCTTGATTATTATTATGGTAACTAATAACTTAAGAAGTAACTCATGGGCTTAATCGGTAATTATTACTAATAAGCGGTGATTAGGCTTTAAGATTAACATAACATTAAAATTTAAATAGACTATGAAATAAAATGGGATAAATGAACCAAAATACAAATGGGCTAAGTGTTCCCTTATGGAAGATCGAGTTAGTCCAACTTTGATTTATACAAGCCAAAGTGGTTCTCCTCTAAACTAGTTCATCTTGATTGGTTTTCAACTTAGATTGAAATAGTTTAGGATTGAACCCCTAAAGATCAACTAAATCCAAAATTAATCCCCAGTCAATTCAATCTTTTTCTTAATCAGTTTACTACCCTTGAATCAATTTAACTAATGAAGTGATTAAATTAATTAAGTAATAAAATTAATTAGACTTAATTAAACAAATTAGAACTAATAATTAGGCTAAAATGGTGGGCTAATTTAAAAATACTAAATAGACCCACAAACTTAATAGACTTACACTTAGTATGATTCTAAGTCAAGCCCATTGGACCTAAATGGTTAATAATACTTAATTAACATATAATTGAATTAGTTTAGACTAATTACTTATAAACTAATACTAATCAAACTTATTTGTGCTCTTAATTGCATATGTTTTTCTAATTGAGTTGGAGGACTTCTATTCGATGTTCAACATATGGTTTTACCTTCTAAGTACAAAATAGTTTATGTTTTGTATACTATAATTAAGATAATTAAAATGAACTAATACTTAACCTTTGCCTAAAGAATTTGTAATGTTGTTGTGCCTAGTTACCCGATCCAAAGGATGATAAAGGTAATTGTAGGCACATTAGCCACGAAGGTGGTGCGGCAAGTAAATTATAGGTTATTACTCACACAAAGAAATTATGGAAGTGGAGAGAAGTCGACTAAACAATGTATGTGTAATGGGGCCATGTATGTGATGGTAAGACAAACTACAACCATAGTGGTAGCCTAACGTTTGGAGCAAACACTTGTATGAGACTACTTATATGTTAAGTATGGTTTCAAATATGGTTTTGGTCATGTTAGTTGGATATGTCATGGTAATCACCTATTGCCTATTGAGTAGTGTTAGATCTCTTCGATTCCCTAAAGTAATGAGTGCTCCTATACTATTTGCCTCACTTAATTTGATTAACTTAATGACTCCACTCTATTTCATTAGAATAGGTATGCATGATATGTGAAAATGTGCTTATGCTATTTTGTACTAAGTCCTTATGGCTCATTCCTTACTTTCTTTTTCAGATATTGATAGTATATGAATTAAACATAGATCAACTACTAATTTAGGGATTGGGATATTGCTAGTTGAAGATCTTCAATAATAGTTACTACTTCCTTCTAATGCAAAAGGACTTTATAAGTTTGCAAACATTGGATTTTTTGAATTTTATGAAGGAATCACTTATGATGTCAATCTTAATATTTGTTTTCAAAACTTTGTGGACTTCTATAAAATATGATTAGATGTTGAAGTGCTTTTCTAAAACTAATGAACAACTTTAATATATAAAATTGGTTTAGAAACTTACTCTTTATATAGTAAGCGTTAACATATTTTACTTAAATAGAGTATGTGGTGAGTTATCATTGCCCTTAGGGTTTTAGGGCATGACACAGTAGGTATATATGAATTTCTTAGATAAATAAAGAGTGAAATATGTAGAAATTCAAAAGAAGATTAGTTGCACAAAGTAATGGTTGAAAGTTTACGAAAATCTAAATGATACATGTTAATGCACCTTTTAGAATACACAACTCTTATATTTGATTCCTTTAAATCTATTTGTTAGATGCTTTTAAGAGGAATCATTGTCATGTCCCTAAGGCACCCCAAACATAATAGTTCACCATACATAATACAAAAACTAGAGAATAACACCTTTGTTATTCAGGGATTTGTCATATAATGTATAAGGCATACTCATAGCTAGATACTCTAGGTATGAACTACATTTCTAAGTAGCAAGAGCAATATTAATTGCATTAAGTTCACATGTCATAAAAATGCAGTGTAGGACCTGGGTCCTACATAATATCCATCTAGTATTAGTAGATACTACTAAGTATAATAAAATACTAGGGCAGTCTATAGTTTTTGCTGATATTACACCACTAAAACATAAATAAAGAGTCTTAATAGAAACATAAATATTCTCTTATGCACTCCATCTTCCATTGCTTATCCTTAGTTTCCCAAGTACTAACTTCTGGCATGCGTTTGCCAAACTCTAGCCAAATTGGCTCTTGTAATAAGAACACACTATGGGAGTATAAGCTACATCTAGCTTAGTGAGTTATTCTTCATATTGTACCAACAGGCAATTATTAGTTAAGTTAGTTAAACAAGTATATAAATGCATGAGCACCCATATAAATGCAACAATATATATAGTTATCTAGAAACCATATGTTGTACAAATGTAATGCCCTCAAATAGTGAGTTAGGAAATCACAAATTATATGTCAACTCTAGGCTCTAGTCACCTTAAGCTAACTTTCTTAAGAAAGTAATAAAAACTTGAATTCATTATTTATAATAAAATAAGTTTAAACTTTACATACATACATACATACATATGTATATACCTAAGAGGGGTATAGATGTAGATAGCCCACTTAGTTTCATTCATCCCTAAGTGGTGAATCTCCTGAACTCGGCCTCAATTAAAGAGTAGCATTTCTCGGTATTAAATAGTTTCTAAAAATCAAGACAAGGTTACGTATGGAGATACACCTCCATACAACCTTTCCATATTATTGCATGATGCTAATGGCCTTCATAATGTGGAATTGTGGATTGCATGTCCCATTTTTATTCAAGTCAAATTTGGATTGGTTCATTCATATGGTGACCACCACAATTCACAAACACTTGTGAGTTACTACCCTAATGCAAAAGTCAATTCACCCATATGTCCTCAATATATATTTATGATGCTTTGGCAAGCATTAGAATGGCAACTAAACACATACGATTCCCTATATCCCACATGTAAATAAATTCATTATATATATATATTCAAGTTCAACTAAATTTTGTAAGCACACAACAAGCACAATAATCAGCAGAATACTCACTTAGCTATCTACTACTGATGATAGCAATCTGGGAGTAGCTCGATCTCAAAGTCAATGTCACTTGAGAGAAATAAGGATGCATAAGCATAAGGATGCTAAATTATATAAGTGGTTTTAGTTAAATTTGTTAGATTGATTGGTTTCGAGGATTTTTGTATTCTAGCTAAAACTTTCTCATTTTAATTTTATTTTTTGTGTTCTTATAGTCATTTCAAAGTTTTTCAAGTGTACTTTCCATTTTTAGGGTCATTTAGGTTGAGGGAAGTTAGGTTTCCACCCTAGTTTCAATGGTCATTTATCTAAGCTCATTTTAAAGCCTTTTACTTCTAATCAGACCTAATGCTTAAGGAGAATCACTCCTAATTAATTTGTAAATATATTTGGGCCTTTATTAAGTGTGTAAAAGTCAATATATTTTTTGTGTGTTTTAGATTTTTGGTCCACAATGAAGGTCTTGATGTCTTTCTTCCCAATTTTGTGCATTTTATGCCTAAAGGTCTTATTATGTGTTTTTAACTAAAGATTTTTATCCCCTATCTTACTTAATGACACTTTATTGTATTTGTAATATGATAATTTGGAAAATAATTTTAACCCTCCTTCTTAGGGCATTGATTTGGGGGTTTGAAAGGTAAATTTCCACATTTTCCAACTTACTTTTAATCACTAAAGCTATGCAAATAGGTTATGGCTTGTGCACCAACCCATTTAACCCACTTAAAAAATGGGATAAAGTTAAATTTTTTAACCCATTTAAAAAAGGGCCAAACAAGCTTAGCCTGTTTAACCTGCAACTTAAAGTGGGTCAACCCATTTAACTTACAGGCTGACACACTAACCTAAAGAAATTAAAAAAAAAAAAACAAAGAAAACCTATAACTTATCCTACTCACACATCACATTCACAACATAAGACCTAGTGGCTAATTCACTTTATTTTTAAACTTAATATAATAAATTAAAAAATTCAAGCTGCATATCATCATTCTTCATCATCTTCCTTGCTCTTCTTCCTTACTTTTTTTTTTTTTTTAATCTTAGTCCTCCTATCTTCCTTGTAGGTTCCATCCCTTAATCATTTCATCATTTTATAATATTCACATTATAAAGATGTTGCAATTATAATATATATATTATGGTATAAAATATCAAGTTAATTCATCAAGCTACTATAAAAATAATGCATAGTCATTATGGACTTTATATATATATTATATATATTTGCAATTTTAAATGAAAAAAAAATAAAATCTATCATTAGTGGGTTATTGGTTAGCCTATATAACTCACTAGAACATATAAATGGGCTAAATGGGCTATATTAGCTTGTTTAATCTACAAAAATGTATAAATGGGTTAAATAAGC
Organism: Laguncularia racemosa; assembly: GCA_037954665.1. Taxonomy (NCBI): domain Eukaryota; kingdom Viridiplantae; phylum Streptophyta; class Magnoliopsida; order Myrtales; family Combretaceae; genus Laguncularia; species Laguncularia racemosa. The sequence continues at coordinate 1,292,619 of JBBMOL010000018.1, read as the reverse complement.
TAGCTTAGTAGGCTAGTCCATTTAGTTCATCAACCCACGTGAGTTGGGTTTGTGATGGGAATCTACCCTGCGATCTTGATGGTCAAGAAACTTGATTTAGATGATGATCCAAATCACTTGCATGTATACATTTTTTCTTTATCTAATAAAGTTTGAATTATAATCTATCAGGTATAATGATCGGTCTTCACAAGATTGCACATGACCTACACTATTGAACAAATTAGGGAGATCGTTGGATTCACATCTAATGGCCCGTCATGATCAACATTGACTTAACGAACCGACTCTTTGAAGATTATTATCTTTTGTACTTGTAATTTATTTTGAACCATTTATTTTGTAAGCTTTTTGGGACATTTTATTTGGTTATATTTGTGGATTTAGGACCGGCCACTTAAGTGGCATAGATGTAATTATTTTATCATTTTAACCATAAGTGGAGTAAGTATAAATACTTGCTAAAGTAAAGTTTGTGGGAGTTAGTTGAGTGATAAAAAAATTGCAGCTTCTTTCACGTGAGAATTGTGTTATGTGCTTGATCCTATTGATCACATCATAATTTAGTATCAGAGCACAAGTTAAGAGAAGGGATTTAGTGTTGGTTAATTTCATGATCTTCACTGCCAATTAGGGTTCTTCATTTTGTTGATTCGAAATTATATGTTTGAGGATTAAGTTGCTTAATTGTATTGTTGAGAAGTTGAAATTGTTGTTTGTTGAAGTGGATTTGGAGGTCTTGTTGTAGCTTCTTGTTGTTGAGAATTCCGTAAAGGGAAGGAGTAGAAGTGCATTTCTTGATTCAAAATTCAAAATTAGGAAGTACCTCAATTGTGAAGAAAGTGAAAGTGTAATCCTTGCTTGTTTGTTTTGGACATAAGGAGTATAATTATGAATTTTCAAAATTGAATTGCGTAGAGTATATGGAAGCTATTTGATTTTCAAAACAAACATTAAGTGGTAGAAGTTATTGTGTGGTCATTTGAATTTGAAAGTTGCTTCTTACCAATTATGGAAAGGTTGCAATAAGTGAAGCAATTTGAATTTGAATGTGTGCTGCCCTTTTTGTATAAGTTGCGGTATGCCATTGTATTTGAAGTGGAGAAGTGCAACGTGAAGTGTGTATGTGTGTGATGCACCGTGAGTGAAGGGTGTGTGTGTGTAGCATTATGTTTGTATGTTGAGTGAAGGGGATTGCAACGTAGTGTATGTAGTGGTGGTGAGTGCTTGCACCGTGAGTGAGAGGAGTAATTAGCGGTGTGAATTTTGCATTTGTGTATAGTGGAAGGTGCTACACATTGTGATTAATTGTGGTGTGAAACCGTGGCAAGAAAGGAAGGTTGAAGTAGTGAAGTTTGAATGCAAAAACCAACATTAAAAGTGTGAAAGTAATTGAAACTCATTACTTAAATACTTGTTACTTGAATTTAATAACTTAACTACTTGGAAGTGATTGTTTATGCTTCATTTATTTGACTTTACTTGAAGTACCAAGAATTATTTCATTGTGTCTTGACCTCTTGCAATGTGGATATCATTATGTATTAATGTGGTTGTTTAAAGGTGTTATTGTGGTTTAGTGTTATTGAAGGAGTGTGCTGCAAATTGTGGGATTATACTTCAACAAATCACAATCATGAAAAATGACAGTGCAAATGGGGGAATTGGCAATGAGGCCAATAACCAGATTGGTGGAGGATAGGGTCATCAAACTGCAGGTAGAAGAACCTTGGAAGATCAACTTCAGGAACTTACTACTATTGTTGCTACATTAGCAACAAGGATTGATAGGATGGCAATGCCACAACCACCAGTGGTAAATCCTCAAACACCAACTCCACAAAACATCTAGAGAGAAGGAGTAGTGGGAGGAGGAAACTTGGGAAGAAGAATGGAGGGAGATCATCATCCCTATAGGGAGGAGAGGGATGATAATTTTGGGATTAATCCTTACCCAAATAGGGATTTTAAGCCACCTAGGGGTTTAGAGTATGTGAAACTGCAGATGCCTTCCTTTGATGGCAAGGGTTCATTAGATGATTATCTAGACTAGGAGATAAGGTTGAAGGCCTTTTTGAGTGCTATGAAATCGATGACAATACCCGAGTTTGACTTGCTGCTGTTGAGTTCATAGGGTATGCCACCTTGTGGTGGAAGAATTTAGTGATCAATAGGCGTACGGATGGAGAGGCTAAAATTCATATATAGAGGGATATTGAGAGGGTCTTGAGGAAGAGGTTTATTCCTGAACAGTACATGCAGGAACTGTTTACGCGTCTTCAGATTTTAAGGCAAGGAAGCAAAACAGTCGATGATTATGTATAGGAATTTGAAACCTTGATGATCAGATGTGGGTCGGTAGAGCCTCAGAGTAAACCTTAGCACGCTTTGTATCAGGGCTGAAATATAAGATCACATGTGTAGTTGAGCTATAGAGATACAGTACGCTTGATGAAGCTATACCACTAGCCTTGAAAGTGGAGAGGCAAAGGCGATCCAACCCATTCAAGGTTACTAGTAGCAAGCCTAGTGCTACTACCAGGCCCATGGGAGCTAATGGTCAATCAGGAGGACCAAAAAGGTAGTAGGTGAGTCAGTCAGGGCAGTGGAACAGAGCTACCCCCAGCATAGACAAGGAGAAAATGACTTTTGGAAAGGGTAAAGAGATAATAGGACTTAATGTTAGGTAGATTACACCAGGAACCAGCAGTGGGAAATTGCGCTAAATTAAATGTTTTAAATGCATGTGATTTGAGTATATGGCGGCACAATGTCCTAATAAGAGAGTCATGATAGTTATAGAGGATGCTAGAGAAGAGAATGAGGATGACAAAAAACTAGTCGAGCTTACAGACTTGTCTATAGCATTGCAGGAATACTATGATGATTAGACTGTTGAGACACATGAGGAGGGAATAGGTGAATAATGTTTACCAATTAATGTGTTGCGCAGGGTTCTGACTTTATCTCCTAATGCTAGGGATAAACAGAGGGAGAACATATTCCATACTTCTTGTAGGATCAGAGGTAACCTTTGTGTACTAATCATTGATAGTGGTAGTTGCACTAATGCTATATCTGCTACATTAGTAAACAAATTACAACTATCCACTAATCCACATCCTAATCCTTATAACTTGCATTGGCTGGACAATCAGGTAGTATATTTGTTACACAAAGGGCAAAAGTGCCAGTAAGTGTTAGAAAGAAATATCAAGATGAGATCTTGTGTTATGTAATTCCCATGTGTGTCATTCATTTACTTTTAGGTAGACCTTGGATGTTTAATAGGAAGGTGTTACATGATAGATTCAAAAATACTTACATGTTTCGAAAGGGAGGGTCTCGAATAGTATTGACACCTATGTCTCCATCAAAGATGTACAATTTCTAAGAGGGGTCAGGATTACTTTTGTTTCTTCTAAAAATCAGGAAAACAGGGTGACAAAGCCATTCGGGTTTAGTCCAAGAAGTGACCCTCTAGATTTAAGGGCAAATCTTTTAAAGGTTTGAGGAGATGATGGAAATCTACTCTACGATCTCGACGATCAGGGAACTTGATTTGGATTATGATCCAAATCACTTGCATGTATACATTTTTCTTTATCTAATAAAGTTTGAATAATAATCTATCAGGTACAATGATCAGTCTTCACAGGATGGCACATGACCTACACTATTGAACAAATTAGGGACATCATCGGATTCACATCCAATAGCCCATTGACTTAACGAACCGGCTCTTTGAAGATTATTATCTTTTGTACTTGTAATTTATTTTGTAAGCTTTTTTAGACATTTTATTTAGTTATATTTGTGGATTTAGGACCGGCCAGTTAAGTGGCATAGATGTAATTATTTTGTCATTTTAACCCTAAGTAGAGCAAGTATAAATACTTGCTAAAATAAGGTTTGTGGGAGTTGGTTGAGTGATAAAAAAATTATTGCCTCTTTCACGTGAGAATTAGGGTTCCATGCTCTAAATTTCATAAGACTCTTGGTAATTCTTTAAGGATTGTAGCGAGTAGCAACTTAAGGATTTGTGAGTAATATCAATTCCCTAAGTTGATTCCAATTCACACTAGTGTGTCATATCTAATTGTGATTGGATTGTTCTTATTTGTTCTAGTTATCATGCCATTTTAGGGTTCTTTTTTATTATTGGATTTCATGCAATTTTAGTAGAATTAGATCCTAAATTGTGTTATTATTATGATTATTCAATTGCTATTGGAATTTGTCATTTGCATGGAAGGCTTTTGCTTAAGGAATTCATGCCATTTTAGTAGTCTTAGTGATTGGTTTATTCCATTTGTTCTTATGTTATGTGCTTGATCTATTGAGCACAGCAGTTTGGGCCAACAAACTTTAGTCCATTTACTAATGGATCATTATAGGTTAGCCTGTTTAATCCACAAGTTAAAGTAGGCTAGGCTGGCCTAGCCTGTTTAACCCACTTGCTTATCTCTTTTAATCACCATCAAGGGCTATCAAATATTGTAACTCGCTTAATTAACAAAAAATGTAGATCCTAAGATATCTTATATGTCTTGACTAATAAGGGAAAAAAGGCTTCAAGTCTAACTTTCTCATCTTTTCTCCTTTTATACTTCTAAAACTTCAAGAAAAGTATGGTGCTAGCATTGTCTTCTAATAAAACTTACATTTACATTATGTTTACGAGCTTATTTACTCAATACATTGTAAGTACATAATTGCATGTTACAAAGGAAGGGAATAAATGCTAATCTAGCTTAAAACATCATAAAAATTATAAGGATAGAAGACATTTATAGTAGAGTGTCCTACTCTTAGTGGTGGTGTCCTTGAAATGTTGTTCTCCCTTCTCGTTCGTATCATCTCTCTCTTATCTATGCCCTAGCTTCTTGAAATTCCACTTTTGAGCACTCTAAGGGTCCTTCTATTTACTTTGGGAATGAGGTTTTAGTTAAAGGTGGAGTTGTTTGGAAATGGTGGTGATTAATGTGGGCTAAGGGTGTAGGATGGCATCAGCTTAGGTGGTGATGAGGAAGTTTAAAGGTGAAAAGGGTGAGGAGTAAAGTGATGAATAAGAGGAAAAAGAAAGAAGAAATTAGAAGGGAATTGGGGGTAGGGGTGGTGAACTAGTCATATAGTGTGTGTGTTATGTGAATTTCAACTTGTCCTGTAATAAGGTTTACTAGCTAGGCATTCCCTATTGTCCATTAGGTGAAATGGTTAGTAGGGTATTGTTCTTGTCTTGTGGATTTTTAACATTATCCTAGGTTAGCCACCTTCTTAATTTTGTAGTCTCTTAAATCCTTTTGACACATGTCTTAACTTAATTGCTTTTAGCCACCCTACTCTCTTAAATTCAAGCTCATCTATTAAATGAAGTTGAGGTGTCACCTATGGATCTCTTCTAGCATGGCCAGCATTTAAGGGTGTCCCTACCTTTCATTCTTTTATCTGTTGGTTACTTTAGCTAGTTTGATTAGTGGTTTAATTGAGGAGTTCAAGGGTAGATTAATTAACTTAAGTGGAATCAAGTTTAGGGGTTGTTTTACTCTCCTTAGCATCCTCATTTCACACCATTTATGTTATGGAGAGACTAATGGACCATGCTTAAGAGATGTCAAGTCATGAGGGTCAAGGAGGTAAGGATGCAAGCCAAGAGATTTCGAGCTCATTTACCATACCTCAAGGACCTATAACAAGATTTGAAGCTAAGAAGATACGACAAGCTTTGAGTGTTCATCTACAAGGCTTAGTGAGGACGGTTAGTGAAGAACTTCAAGGATGTCAAAGCTTTGGGACTATTGCAACTCATGTTCAATATAACTTAGTACAAGTCAAAGGATGTGCCTAAAACCAAGTTTAAGCACACAAAAACCAAGATTGAAAGACAATCAAACAATGTCATTCAAACTAGCTTCAATCTCATGAACATTAGCGCCAAATCTCAATGCTTTTGAACCAATTTGACAACAATGATGTGTTCAATCTTAAATCCAAATATGATATAGCTCTGATACCAAAAAGATGATGTGCCTAATTCCACTTAGAATCACAATTAAAAGACTTAAGAAAAACACAATCTCAAGTCAAGGTAAAATTGGATCAACAAGGGCAAAATTCACGTGAACCCTAGTGAAGATGTAATGAATTCCAAATGCTCAAAGATATAATTGTAATACCACAATGATATTCTCTTCTAATAACAACCTAATCACACATAATCCATGAAAATAATCCATAAATTCAAAAGAAAACCTCAATTCCAAGGACTCCTTTCCAATAGTGAAAAACAAGTTTTCAAGGGAATTATCAATGATGATTCGAATTCAATTGCAAGGGACCTTAAATAAACACAAGAATTCGTCAACAATAAGAAGTAATTCTGACCAAGAACTATCTCAATTCAACCCTAGATATGACACACTAGAGAAGAAAAGAAATCACAACAAAATGAAATTGATACAACTCACAATTTTAACGTGTTGCACTCGCCACAATTTCAACTCTTGGGATTGAAATTGATACGAGTCTAATGACAATTAGGAACCCTAATTCTCACGTGAAGAAGAAGTGTATAATCTGCGAAATATGGCCTCCTCAAACCCTCTCTTAAGCAAGTATTTATACTTGCTACTCCTAGGGTTAAAAAGTGTTCAAATTTACAAGTTTGCCACTTTTAAGGTAGCTAACCCTAAATGAAAATTACAAGGAAATAAAAGTGTCCCAAAACCAAAATACAACCAAAATAGTTCATAAAAGAAGAAATATATAAAAGAAATGGTCTTCAAGATGCCGGTCTTCTATAGGATCCATCGGCCCAACTCATCGTCGGTTCAGGTCGGTCCATGGATAACCCACAAGCTGAGTTTAAGGGAGTTTGTCCATTGTCCTATAAAATATGATAAGTGTGTCTGTTGGAAAACACAATGCAAGAATAATAGGAAAGAGGTTAATTTATAAATAATTTCGGGTCGATCTGTTCAAAATGGGCCCTCATCACCAAAATTCGAATTCCTTTAGTTCTTGCCCTAATGATAGGTCTTGTCGGATTTTTATTCCTATCATCTCCTTAGGCTTCAAAAAGATTTGTCCTCAAATCTGGCAGGTCAAATGCAATAGAGACTTTGTTTTCTCCTAGTAATCCATTTGAAGAAGTATCTCTGCAGAATCCTAATATCTGAAATACTACAGGTGGTGATTATTTTCTCTCCTCCATTTCTAGGATGTATCTCATCTGCAACACAAATAATGCTCCATTATCCAATAAATTCGCCCATGTATCAACCTGTTCCATTGAAACTATTTCCTCATTTTCTAACTCATCTGTATGTGGCTGATCCTCATGGTCTTCTAATGGTTGGCCCAACTACTCATTACCCTCTAAAACCTCTGAAGGTGAATATGTCTCTGAACAATTTGGCTCTCTAGTGGTCTGCTCATCTGATTATGATCATCAGGATCCTCTGAAGGTTGGCACATTAGTGTCTGACAAATTTTATGCTCTAAGGGTTGGCTCGTATCACTAGAGCCCTCAAGAACCTTTGAAGGTTAGCATACCTGCATCTGCACTATTTAGTCCTCTAAAGGTCTGATCATGTGGCTATGATCCTCAAGATTTTGTGATGGTTGTTTTATCTGTCTTTGCATCTCCTGGACCTTTGATGGTGACATAGGGTTCAATACTATACGTTTACCACCTTTTTAAACATATAAGTATTTCTATACCCATCATATAATACCATCCTGTCATACAACCATGGTCTACCAAGTAATATATGAGATGCACAAAGAGGAAGAATATCACATTCAAGCTCATCATAGTACTTGTCCCCTATACTGAAGGGTATCCTAGCCCTTTGGGTCACACAAAGACCATCCTGATCATTCAACCAATGTAATGTATAGGGTTTGGGATGTGGGATAGTTTCAAGTTTCAACTTCGATACTAATGATGCAGCTACAACATTAGTACAACTATCACCATCAATAATAATTGCGCATAAGTTTTCTTGTACCCTATAAGAAGTATGGAACAAGTTTTCTCTTTGTCCCTCATCAATGGTTTGAAAAGAAGTCATGTCCTAATGCAATATGTTAGCATAATGAAACATTTCACTAGACATGATTGTACTAAAATCCAACAATACAATAATTATCTTCACACTTCCAAGGTTCAAGTACACAACCAAACTACAAATGAAGTAAACTTAACTACTTTCAAGTAGATAGAATTAAATTCAACAACAAGTGTTTAAGTAACTAGTTTAATTACTTTCGCACATTTAATGAGTTGTTTGAATTTCAAATTCTATTACTCACTTTCCTTTTTCTTGCCTTGACTTCACACTTTAAATAACCACAATGTGCAGCACCTTACACTAAACAAAACTCCACAAATTTGCACCACCACATACACCTCAATCACGGTGCACTCACTTCACCACAACACCCATGGCAACAACAACAAATTGCACTCCACTTCCACATCAAATAATGATAACAAAGGACAAATATGTGACTTTCCACAAATGAATTCCGAATTCCACAATAGGTAGCAACTTTCAATTTGAAATTCAAACCACTTCACTAATTGCAAGCCTTCTTCAATTGGTAAATAATGAATTCAAATTCAAATAGCAATCATTAACTCACACAACTTAATTGCATGTGTTTGAATTCAAATAATTCCTTACTAATCAAAACTCAATGTAATATGCAAATTGTACTCCACTAATTCAGAATTACACAATGGAAATCAAAACAACAAACTACACATCTTCCTCCACGCCACAACAAGCCACGGCAAGGATTTTGGTAAGTTTTGCAAGTTCTAAAAATTGTTGAATTAAACAACACTTTATACTTCTACCCTTCCACGACAATTAGTGATCATAAAATGATGCAACAACCATCCCAATCCAACTCCAATAAACAGCAAGTCAAGGTAATTTCACAAGCTCAAAACCACAACAATCAACACAATTGCAGTTTTCACTAAACCAACCCTAATGGATGATTAACTCCACGAAATCAAATGAAACCAATTCCCTCTCTCAACATGTGCTCTGATACCAAAAAGATGATGTGCCTAAAACCAAGTTTAAGCACACAAAAACCAAGATTGAAAGACAATCAAACAATGTCATTCAAACTAGCTTCAATCTCATGAACATTAGCGTCAAATCTCAATGCTTTTGAACTAATTCGACAACAATGATGTGTTCAATCTTAAATCCAATATGATATAGCTCTGATACCAAAAAGATGATGTGCCTAATTCCACTTAGAAGCACAATTAAAAGACTTAAGAAAAACACAATCTCAAGTCGAGGCAAAACTAGATCAATAAGGGCAAAATTCACGTGAACCTTAGTGAAGATGTAATGAATTCCAAATGCTCAAAGATATAATTGTAATACCACAATGATAATCTCTTCTAATAACAACCTAATCACATATAGTCCACGAAAATAATCCACAAATTCAAAAGAAAACCTCAATTCCAAGGACTCCTTTCCAATAGTGAAAAACAAGTTTTCAAGGGAATTCTCAATGATGATTCGAATTCAATTGCAAGGGACCTTAAATAAACACAAGAATTCGTCAACAATAAGAAGTAATTCTGACCAAGAACTATCTCAATTTAACCCTAGATATGACACACTAGAGAAGAAAAGAAATCACAATAAACTGAAATTGGTACAACTCACAATTTCGAGGTATTGCACTCGCCACAATTTCAACTCTTGGGATTGAAATTGATAAGAGTCTAATGAAAATTAGGAACCCTAATTCTCACATGAAGAAGAAGTGTATAATTTGCAAAATATGGCCTCCTCAAACCCTCTCTTAAGCAAGTATTTATGCTTGCTACTCCTAGGGTAAAAAAGTGCTCAAAATTACAAGTTTGCCACTTTTAAGGTGGCTAACCCTAAATGAAAATTACAAGGAAATAAAAGTGTCCAAAACCAAAATACAACCAAAATATTTCACAAAAGAAGAAATATATAAAAGAAATGGTCTTTAAGATGCCGGTTTTCTGTAGGATCCATCAGCCCAACTCATCGCCGGTTCAGGTCGGTCTATGGATAACCCACAAGCTGAGTCTGAGGGAGTTTGTCCATTGCCCTATAATATATGATCTTTGTTCAAATGAAGCTTCCATTCACATGACACTTGAATTATGAATTCAAATAATCATAAGATACTACAAAAAAAGCACACCTCACTTTGTTTAAGCTTTATATACTTTGTTTTGATAAAGTGATCAATTGTGTTTTCACATTGTACGCTTCTTTTGAATGTCAATAAAAGTATTCCAACAAAGTTCTCTTTCATTGGAATATTTAAATTATAGTTCAATACTTTGATCATGGTAATACTTTAGATTTAAAAATGAGTTCCCAAGTATATCAAGATTCATTCAAACACTTAGTTAAATGATTTTAAACTCATAAGTAGTAAATTACATAACACATTATATGTATTAGTTATTTCTTTTTTACATTAACTGTAAACTTATTAATTAATAAATTTGACTATTTAAATCATAAAACACACAAAATAGGAAAATGAAAGTAGCCATAGAGCCTATGTTTGCATGGGCATAAAACTAGTATATATGTGTATATATATGTATGTATATTGTATATATGGAATATTACATAAGAGAGGATGCTTGCCTAGGTCCAAATGTAATTAGTAAATGCAAGTTTCTACTAGTGCAAAAAGGAGATAAGCATTACTCAATGTAGGGCATATAGGGGATCAATTTAATATACTAGCATGATAACACTAATTTGGGTTAATTTGGCATGTTAACTGCCAACTTATACATTGGGTGGCAAGTTTAGCTTACAAAGGTTAAAACAACATGAGGATAAAACTTTTAAATAAACCTTAGCCTAAACTCAACCATTTGCATGCCATAAATCACAACTCTTCCTATTCAACTAATTCATGAGCAAGAGGAAGAAATAGAAGAACAATCACCATCCCATATGTTAATCAACCATCAAATATAGGGAGCAATTCCAACAATAGGGTGGTATTGCCAAATATTGTTTTCATGGGTTGTTTTCACATGAGTAAAGTAATTTAGCATACAAAAATCCAAGAAGTAGCCCCACAATTATCCATATCATAAAGGTGGAGAACATTGTTGGATCTTCAATGAGTGGTATTCACCAACAAAGCTTTGTATCTCCTTCCTATGTTCAATGTAGTAGGTGAGAATAAGTAAGTTTTTTCCATGCATTTGTTTTAGAATTATATAAAATTAGGGTCTTGATGGAATTAAGGGTTTATGTTTTTGTTTGATTGGTAGGTAGATTCACCTTATGTTTGGATTGGGGGTGGCATTGAAATGGAATTTTATTTTTATTTTGTTTAGGAAATTAAGAAAGGAAAAAGGAAAAGACTAGATTTAAGGGTAAGTTTTCTATTGGGCCCTTAAAAAAGTACTCTATCTATATTTTGAGAGAATTGAAAAGAAAGGAGTTTTATAGTATTTTAGCACAATATTGAACCATATTACTAACATTCCTTTTATTTCCATTCTTTCCAATTCCTCCTTTATGCAAATAGAGAAACATATATATATATTCATTTTCTTTTTTTCCCTAATTCCTTACCTATTGTCATATTATCATCATTCCTTCTATTTCTATTCTTTTCAATTCCTCTTTTATTTAAATAAAGAATATATATTATATATATATATATATATATCTATTTCTTTCTCTTTATTTTCAATCATTTCTAATTCTTTACATATTCTCATATATAGTGTTAAGGTTTTGATTGTTGCATTTGTATTGAGTTTTTTTTTTTTTTTTAATTTGGTTTGTCTTTTTGTTTTAGGATTAGGTTATAAAGGTTAGTTAAGTTTCAACAAGATTTAGATTTGAAGTATGTCATGGTTCGAGAGCTTGGGTTAAAGTGTAGGGATTAACTCAAGCTTATAATATAGTGAGTAACATTAGTAAAGTAGTTTATTATGAGAATAAGTATATTTTGAAGGTAGGTTAGACCTCCTATTAGCAAATTGATCAATAGTTGATGTTGCTCGCTTGATGAGACCATAATAGGCCAAAATCGATGAGATAAGTTGGTCTTGTCAATCATATGCAAGACTAAGCAAGGCTTAAACAACTCTCCTTTAGAAAGGATGGGCTTAAAATAAGCTTAGGAAAATAAGAAAACAGAAGGCTAGCTTACTATCTATAATTCGAGTAAAGATGGGAATCCAAGGGATGGTTGAGTGTCGCATGGGAACTCCAAGGAGCAAACCCCCTACTCTATAACAAGTGGTATTGGAGTTAAAATTCCAGCCGCATTAAATCACCTATATACTACCCGATGAGTTTAATGTATGGGTAATTGTTGTTGGCAAATAGGCTTGTGTAAGTTAAGCTTAAGTGGAGAAGCAGCTACAAGAGAGATGACACCATTGCAAGAGAGGCAATTGTGTCGTAACTAAGGTTGTAACAAGAATCTTCTAAAAATATTTGCAAAAGTACTTTAGTGGGTATACCCTACTATTTGGCAACTTAACAAGAAATAATCTTAAAGGACAAAGGAATGGATAAGGGCAAAAGGGAACCTATGCTCACCTAAAGTCTCGATATAGATGATCCTAGGTGAAGTGATAATGCTTTAGCCTTATGATGAGGGTGTTAGGAATTTTGGTGGGAAGAATGTTACTGTCGAGAGCTTGGAGTTGAGATGGAGGGATTAATTTGGGCTTATGGTGTAGTGAGTGACATCGGTGGAGTAGTTTGTTTTAAGAGTGGATATACTTTGGAAGCAAGTTGAACTTTTCGTTAGCAAATTAGTTGAAAGTTGATGCCATCCTCCTAATGAGGCTATTGGAGGTTGAAAGCAATGGGACAAGTTGGTCTTCTCAATCATATGTGGATTGAGGACTTGTGGCTAAGGCCAGTAATGCAGGCCAAATGAGCGCGCCTGCCCATACCCGCACCGGCCCGCGGGTCAGCACGGGCTGACCCACAGTGGCCCGCAAGTCTCGCCGGTCAGCAAAATCAGCCCGCTCCACCCCGCGGGCCAAGCGAGCTGGCCCGCGACGACCTACAGTGGCCTGTGTCATCCTCACCTCGACTCCGTTCGACCGCATCCTCACCTCATCCGCAACGTACGTCAACCGTCATCCTCACCTCGACTCCTCGCTCGTCCGTCGACTGTCGTCCTCACCTTGACTCCTCCTTCGTCCGTCGACCGTCGTCCTCGCCTCGAGTTGACAGTCCTCGACGAGGCCCTCGACTCCTCCCTCGTCCCTCCACACTCAGTCACAAACCAAAGATGACAGTCCTCTTTCCATGTCCAGACGTACCCTACGCCAGCGAAAAGGCTGCCGTCAACAAAATGGTGGCCGTATTAGCAAGGTTGGCTGCACTCTAATGAACCCTGCCGGACCTCCTATCCTTCCCTCCGATCTTCTCAAGTCTGTACCATGTCTAGACAAGACATCCTTTGCCTTAACGAACCTTGGCCTGATCTAGCCGGTGAATCACAGCTCTCCCCAATTGCCATCACCACGAACCTCGCCCTATACTCTTCCGCTTCACCCGACAAGACATCCTTTACCCTAACGCTCCACTCGTCGTAGTTCACAAGCTCGACTTGAGTAATCGAGTGTTGTACTTGGATGTAATGTAGGTATTCAATGAATTGGGTAGTCAATGGCTCGCTGTCGCCAATCAACAATTTTTTTTTTTTTTGATCGCGAGTCCGCAGGCCAACCCGTGCCCGCAGAAACTTGCCCACCTCGCCCCGCGAGTCACGCGGGCATAGGTCAAAATGGCCCGTAGCCTCAACAATCCAAAATTTTTTGCTTGCCCCGCATTTTTTTACGGGCGGGGCGGGTTAACCCACAAACCCACCCTGTAATTCCCACCCCTACTTGTGGCAAAGCTTACATGGCTAGCCACAAACATACTAGGAAAAACAAGGAAGAAAAGACTGGCTTATGACATCATTTAAAACCTAAGTAAACATGGAATCCGATGGAGGGTTGAGCACTGTATAGAAAACTCCCAGGCAAAATGACATCTTTTAATACGATTTTGCTATGATACTTCACGAGCAACCCTTTCTTAAAAAGTAGTATGCCAGCAGGGGTGAAACTCACATATCGCAGCTAAGCAAGTTCTTAACATTAACAGTGCCTGTCGTGTCTGTTGATCAACAAATTTGACAAAACACAACGGACGTCCTTTTCATTTTAATTTTTCGAATTCATAGAAGCTTGTATTCCAATTTCCAATCACCATAAGACTTGGAGTTGACGCATCACTCTTCTTAATGATTACTTGCCGTGTGCATATTCAGTTATATTCATATTATAAAGTGAAATTAACTGTTGAAAACAGAATAGCATGGCAAGCTCGAGTGCTAGTTTTGCTTTAGCTAGGAAGATAGGAGCAGCAATACAAGAAGCTTCTCGAAAGCGAGTTTCGGAATGGTGGTACACCCCTCACATGGCTGCGGCTTCACGAGCGATTGTCGAACGTCTGCCGCTCGTCGATCTTGTCGTCGAAGTCAGAGATGCTAGGGTAGTTTCATATTCTCATTCCCTTATGTCGTTTCTACTCCATCTGTTTGATGAAATGCCTTATTCACTTACATGTATTTTAGTTTATTTTATTTTAAATTGGGCAATCATGTGCTTGTTCTATTTGAAACTGTGGTTTTAGTGTGCCCACATCCTGCGTACATTATTATTGTTTTTTTTGGTTTGACTAGTATGGTTTGTTAATCAAGAGAAGTAGTGCTAGTTAATGGTGGTTGGCTACGACTGGCGGGAGATGACGGATGGATTGCCATTACTGTTAATCTTTCATAGAGTTGAACTTGCGTACTTTTCCATGCAGATCCATGTATGGAATTGCTTTTGGAAAATGTTCTCATGAGCCTTTCTCTTAATGCTGGGGTTTTCTTTCATCAGATTCCTCTGTCATCTGCATGTGAGCTACTGAAAGACTATACACCATCACCAAGAAAGATCGTGGTTTTGAACAAAGTAGATTTGGCGAATGGTTCACAGACCAAGGTGGCGTTTTTTATTGATTCATCTTCTCAAATTGATATTTATTTATTATGACTGGGGATTGAGTAGTATGTAAAATTGAACCAACATGTTAGCAAGAAACAGTACCGCCTTCTTTCTCTGAATTTACATTGAGGAATATATTGTAAGGATCAAGTATAGTTTACCTTCAAGCTGTTTTAAATGCAACCTTTTGATTGGTTTAGTGAGGGTGGAATACAACATTTTGAAGTTAATCTGATGGAAACACAAATGATGTGAAAAAGAAAACCTTAGTCTAGGCAAATGTTTAGTATTTTGAATCTATCTGGCAAAGTGCACTTGATTCTTAGTACAAGGTGAAAAGCATAATGGTTTATGATCCCTTTTTTAATTGGCGATTTGACTCTGAAAGATTCGTCCAGCTTTGACAGGTGGTGGTAATAGCTTTTACCCTGCTGCTGTTGGAAAATGTCCTAATATTAACTGCAGAAAATGGAGAATTAATTTTTAGGGTAGCTTTCTGCGGCTGGTTCATAGTTATGGACAAGTAAGTGTCAATGTTACTTAATTTTGGATGTACAAGGGAGTATAGATATGACTTTTAGTTGAATCAAGAAGTAGAGAGAAAAAGTTCCTAAGAGGCCTGTGGTTCTCACTTCCATTCATGGGTCTGCTATGTATGTGCACTGTGCAGTCTATGATGAAGATACTTTTGTCCATTTCACGCATATTCTTAGCTTGGAGACATCAGTTCTGTCTCTGCAACACTTTTTTCTTACTAAAAAATTATGTTTGATTCTTGTAATTACTAACCAGCCATGAATAGGTAATTTCGGAAACTTTCTGGATATAGATATCTTTCTCCATTTTCATGTGTTTCTCAGCCATCAAGAGTTTTTTATGTGATATTGCTTCAGGCTAATAATGAGACAGTTTTGTTACATTTTCTTCAAACATTAGTTTGATCCTCCTAAATGATCCTTATTTAAAATCATGAATTTAAGGCAAGGTGAAGAGGGTGGAGTTTTGTCATAATTGAGTTGTACTAATATAGTACCCATTAAATGAACAAAAACAAAAATATGGTAGTTATGAAATGTGCTGATTTGGGAGTCAACACTTAGACAGATGAGAAAAGGATGTGTGGAAGAATGTGAGGCTCCTGATTCTAGGATTTTTGCTGCAATTATGGCCCCTTATAATTCTCACTAAGTTACATGATTACAATACAGTGAGAGTTAAAACTCATGGTTTCCTGGAATGGGCTGAAACAATTCATTCTGGGTAAACTTCTTCAGTTTCATCAAAAATTCATTCTGGGTAAAATTGAAATACTTCCATGAATTAATTAAAACCTGTGATATGGGTTTAAAATATGCTAGCAATTTTATAATGGGCCAAGTGTTGGCTCATAAACCATCCGTCAGTAGACAGCCTAATCTTGAATTCAGCAAATGGCCCCAATTCATATACTCTATATAACAAGCTTATAGTGCTTGTTTGGCAGGTATCTTGTCTGTTTTCTTAACCCTCTATTATTCCGATTTGTGTCCTATTAAAGATTGCACGTTTTAGTAATTGCAAAAGACATTTCTATGACTGACTTCTTCTTTATATATAGGATTGGATCAATTATTTTGAGCTTCACAATTGCATTACTTATGGAGTCAATGCTCATAATATGGAGAGTATTAAAAAGGTAATCTGTCCTGTTATTTTGCACTCATAAATTTAGTAGGTGGTAGTCATTTTTTTTTCTTTCTGGAGATTTCTCACGTAATATCTTGTGAAATTAAATAGTGCTAGCAAATGATATTCGTAATACCCCATGTCAACCTGTTTGAAAAATAATATTAATGTTGGCATTTACAGGTCTTGTGGCTTTGCTTTGTAATATTAGAGGACTGTGGCATAAAGTATGATACCTATCTACTATGTGTTGGAAATCTTTTTCTAGAAATCTTGAAATTGATATGGTAAAAACCAAATTTCTACAATAAAGATTTATCTGCCGCTATGAATGGATGAGATTCTGTCAGTAGTCTTTTGCTAGTTGATTCTGTGTTTATTTTGGCTCAAATTAGAACATTATGTATTGAATGTAGTGACCTAGAATAAGTAATTTTGTTGCTCTATTCAGATTACTTCTTTAAAAATTCAAAAATTACTTTGAGATGTCAGCAGCACTAGATGAATTTTTTTGCTAAGTTATTTGATATGATGTACTCTGGATTTTTAGTATTATTGACCTGATTGCAGTGACTGATTGTCATGTTTTACAGCTTATGCACATTTTGCAAAACCAAGTTAAAGGATTGAAGAAACTGGTGCATTCTGGATATACTGGAACAATCATGTTGGTAGGAATTCCTAATGTCGGAAAATCAGCGCTTGCAAACTCGTTGCATAGAATTGGAAGAATTAGTGCTGCAGGTATTCAGATCATCTAATGTTGTGCAGTCTCATTCTATAGGTCACTCTCTCCATCTCAAAATACGTGGCTTCACAAAGTTGATTTGCATAACTTGTGTCCTCATAGAGAAAGGAAAATTGAAGCATGCAGTTGTGAGTCCAGAACCTTGTGAGACTAAAGATATCAGCAGCATGAAGGTGGTTAACATATTGTTATTTAAGCTTTTGTATTTATCTTATACCATGGGTTTAGAGCTTCACAATCACAGAGATAACAGAGATAAAATAGCATAAATACTATTTTCAGAAAATTTTGTTCAAGTTAAAGTAGAAGCTTGCATACTTGATTTCATCTGCTTATTTTCAATTTAATTTATTGTTATCATGTTTTGCTTCACATAACCAACTCTTCTGATATCTGATCCACGTAGATCACGAGCAATCCAAATATTTACATCCTGGATACTCCTGGTGTGTTGCCTCCAATTATTAAGGATGTTGAGATATGCTCCAAGCTAGCTTTAGCAGGTACAGATGTGCCTACGCCATTCTTTCTTCATTCATGTTTTATTTTCATTTGTTTGTATCTTCTCTTTGATTGGTTTTAATTTATGACTCTTAAATAGGGCTTTCAACTTCAGCAAGTTAATTCATTGGCATGTTTATTTGATCTTATCTCCCGCAATAGTAGAGGACTATAATGACATTTTCCATCTGAATTGGATTTTTTTTTTTCTTCATGAAATCTAGGAACCATCAGAGATTGTATAGTTGGGGAAAAAGAACTAGCTCGGTATTTTCTCTCAATACTGAACTCAAGCGAGAATATAAGAAATGGGCACATTTGTCAGCCCCTAAAAATGATTGCTCATTTATAAATAACAACATCGAGTGTCCTAGTGGTTCAGACCTTGAAACCAGAAGGAAAAGACAATATCCATCAGATCATACCCAGGTACTGCAATCTTCATTCTTCTAAAAGAAAATATGCATATATCCTCACATGCTTAAATTATGTAGCTAGGTGTTAGCAAGTATTCCATTCTAAAGTGCTCTTGTAATTATTGACTTTGGTGATGCAGCATTTTAATCCAGTTTGCTCTCACTTATCTCAAATGTTAGCACATTGAATCTCATAGTGAATCTTTGTCAAGCTGACTTTGCAGATATGATGTGAATTTGGCAATATTATCATGATTAGGAACTTGAGCCTGGCTTTGCATGTTACATGCCTTGAATGAAGAGTCTTCCAGTATGAGTTCAGCATTGTTAGCCAGAAGATTCTTCATGCTTGTTTCTAATTTCTTAACTAAAAAATTAAGGTTGGACAGGAGTCATTCAGGAGAAGAGTTGTGAAAGTCATTGAGTTGGGTCATGAAGGGTTATTCAGGTGTGGATTGATAGAAATTACATACTAGCATAGGCTAGAAATCAAATAGATGATAAAGATATCACATAAGGAGAGCTCCCTCTCAATTAAGTATTTTGGAAGTATAACTGCACAATCTTCAATTACCATGCATTGATGAGCTCCTTCACTTCCCATATATGGTTTAGGAGACTCATGTCCAGTTCCTTGGCCACTGGACATGATGACTCTGTGAGGATGCTTGATGCTTTGGTAGAAGCATGCTTGTTTAAGTGATTAGAAGTTTTCATAGCATACCATTCATCAGTAAAACGGTTAGAAGTTGAAGGGTTGATTCAGAAAAGGTTGTTTACTTTCTTTGGATCTACTTTACTGGAAATGTGGGACTGGCTTTACTTATGTATATGGTAGGAAAATTTTCTGGCACCATGCTTCATCAAGCTATGAGAAAGGACAAGCAGTATGGCCCTTTTACATGAGCTCAGTTGAATGCTTCCAGGGAGTTGCTAAATCAAACAACCACGGATTGGGTGCCTTTGGACTTTAATGCACTTTTATGTTCCTTTTTCCTCATTGTGTCCCTTTTCTAAGGATATCATGCTAGATTGATCAGTTAATTATAATCTCTTTTGCTTGTTTTTGTCCCATGCGGGCAGGATTTCATTGTACAAGATGTTCGCAACAAACTCATGGAAATAATTTCAACATTTTCAAGCGATGCTGGAGACCAGGATGATTTTATGAGTCTCACTGAGTTACAATTCAAAGCTTTACGTGAAGCTTTCCAGATCCCTATGGATGATGATAATGCCTCTCTTAAAATGTCTACTAAGCTATTGAATCTTTTTCGTACTGGAAGGATTGGACATTATACTTTAGATGTTCTTCCAAATGACACTCTAGCCTCTCAGTCCTAGTAGTTGATGAAATCTTTTATTTTCTGATGCTCTAGTTAAGCCCATCCGGTTTATATATCTTTCTACTTTTTGCTAGTGAGAGGAAGTAATTTCCCGTATTGAATCCAATTTTTTATTTTTATTGTTTCTGATCATAGCTTGCTGTGAACGTAAGTCTGATGGTAAAAAAGTATAACACTATAGCTTCTATTTCTTTCGATTTGGATTTCTTTCTCCGCTAATTATTAGGATTGAAGTAGTTGAAAACTATAAAGCCGTGCTTCTTAATCACGTTTCACAATGTTCTTAGCAAGTTCTTTTGAAAAATTATAAGAATTTGGATTCTTTGAAATCTTTTTTCTTGAATTAATAAAGCCTACGAACTATCAATGTTGTTAATATGTAGAAACTAATATGAATTAGAATACATCCCAAAAAACATGAATTAAGAACTATTTTTAGGGTTATTCCAATATCCCCAAATCAATTACCTAAATTATCCTATTTATCTTCAGTCTTCTTATTCACGCTATGTGAGAGTGAGACACAGCAGGGAGCTAAGGCAGCGAGATGCAAGTGCGAGAGCGAGACACAGAGATGAGGGCGAGGGCGAGCACCGGAGGTGAGTGGCATGAGACAAAGACCGAGGGGCAGAGGCATCTGGCAAGTGAGATGAGAGTTAACGAAGAGGCCGGAGAGTGAAAGGCAGAGGTAGTCTTTTAGAATGCATATTCCATTCACTTCATAGAATAAAATGAGAATTGAATTATAATTTAATAGAAATATAATAGAGTTGTAATAACCATTACATGTTTATTATATTGTTTAATTAACATAGAAAAAAAAGAGTAGAGAATTAATTAGAATAAAAAGTAAAATTTCTCTTATACTCCTAGTAATAGTACAATATTTGTTACATATTTTATGATGGATAGACGATATTTAGTGATGGTGGTATCTTCAAGGTAAAGGTATTTATTGCCCATTGAATAGCAATCTTTTATTTTACATAATAGCAATTGATAGGAAATTGCTTTATAGTGTTCAAAATGTAACTAAATACTGTAATAGTAACATTATATGGAATGAAAGGGGAATGGAATAATTACTTCTCCAAGTGAACATGCAAGTAGGGTTTAGAAGTCTTGAAAGTTGAAAAAATGAGGGAGGACGAAGAAGTGTATGTGTTTGATCATACAAACATAAAATGAATGGTTAGTATTTTTATCAAGTTTAGGTTTCTCATTGTTCTAGATTTACTCTAAAGCCCAACTCAAAGTCCCGCTTGATTGGGTCAAATACTCTATATGGATCCATCCTCTTATATCCCTATTCAAAATCCAATAACATAAGTCACACATCATTAGGTCATTTTAAGGTGTTTTGGTCATATCTATTCATCATTGAGTATATGCATTCTATATTATGTGCCCATTTTGGCTAACTTCCTTGACTTTTGTAGCTCGAAATGAGAACAAGATCAAGGAGACATAGAGACAAATGGCTAATATGTAAACCCACTCAAAACACTAGCTTTGAGGTATCACTCTCTCTTTACACTTCATAGTAATTTTTTTGCCAAAGAAACATACAAGTGGCTCTGATATCTTCTTCATGATATGTAACAATTTCCTAAAAGGCCAAGAATGATAAGACATAGACCTATGAAGCATTATCCTAGCTAACTAGTTCAAGAAGAATCAACAAACACTACATTAAATCAAAACAATTTCAACTAACCTAGTCAAGAAGAAATAGCAAAATACTTGATCAAATCAAACCAACTCTGAATACTTCATTAAATCAAACCAATTCCATTCACTTGATGCAACAAGGAACAATAAATATTTCTTCTTAAGTCGATTGACAAGAGTTGGTTTGATTGGATAAAGTAATTGCTATTTCTTCTTGACTTGATTGAATGGAAGTGATTTGATTTGATGAAGTGTTAGCTATTTCTTTTTACATTGGTTGATTAGGATAATGCTTCATAGGTCAATATCTCCCCATTCTTAGCCTCTTAGGAAATTATGACATATCATGAAATAAACATTGAAGAGTCACTCATATGTTGCTTTAGCAACCATACCCAAAAAAAAAAAAAGTTGCTATAAGATAAATAAGTAATACCTCAAAGCTAGTGTTTTGAGTTGAGTTTACACATCAGTCATTTCAAATGACCAGTAATGTAGACCAAATGGGCCGGCCCGCCTCGGCCCACACCTGGCTCGCGGGTCGTTGCGGGCTAGCCCACAGTGTCCCGCAAGTCTGGCGGGTCAGGAAGTTGGCCCGCGACGACCCGCGGGCCAATGCGGGTTGGCCCGCGACAACCCGCAATAATTTTTTTTTTTAGTGTATTATGTAAAAAATTAAAAATAGAACATGTTAAGTAAAATTTTTTGTTTTTCCTTAGATAAACCTTTTTTTTCCTTTGAAAATATAATTTATATTACATATCGATCAAATTTTCCATTCACTTTCCTTATACAACTTCGATTTATATGTACTTACTCTTAAATCCCATTCTTATACGATAAAAAAGAAAATAACCTAAAACGATAATCAAGCAATTATCATAAAGTACTTTTCAGTTTTCACTAATTATATAGGAAAATAAATACAATAATGAAGCAGATAAAATTACATATATAAATCAATCATCACATCAGTCATCACTATCATAATCATCACTAACTAAATTGGAGTCTCCTTTCGATGAAGTAGTCGCACTCCCACCCACACTCCCATTGTCTTCTTTTGATCTACAATTTATGAGATTACACATATAATTAGGAATATATTATATTAGGAACAATACGTTAAAAGAAAATATTAGGAATAGAACAAAAAAAAAAATTACCTTCACATGCAAATCCTTGTAACCAATTTCATGTACAAATGAGAGCTTCTACATTGACTGGAAGCATAGAACTGCGATACTTATTAAGTACACGAGCGTCGATACTGAAAGCTGACTCTGATGTTACAGTAAAATTGAAATGCTAAGCACATCGGAGGCCATGATAGATAAATTAGGATATCTCTGGCTTTGACTCTTCCAATGTTGTAACACATTCAATTTTGAGTAGAAGTCCATATCCATTACTAGCTCATCTAGATAAATATCCAAAGAAGATTTACCACAGCTTTGTACTTCTACTTGATGGTATCAGAATTCCTACATTATTAAGAAAAAACAATTTAAATACTAATATATATTACAAAAAAAAAATTGAGAAAATAAAAAATTATTAAACTTACCACTAATGTAGCAAAATCAATCTCTAAACCCTTCTCAGCTCTATGTGTTGCTGTTCCCTTACTGTTGCTACCTCCAGATGTGTCTTGTGTTTGAGAAGATGATCCAACCCGATTGCTTCTACTTCTAGATATGTGATCTGTTTTGCTCTTCTCATATTCTCCATAGAGTTTATATAACTTGCTTTTTATGTGAGTCATCTTCTCTTCACAAGTGAGGGGATCAAGTTTATTAAAACAGAAGTTCGAAAAATCAAATTTCATTCAAGGATCAAAGATTGCTCCAAGTGCAAGGATAACACTATAATTACTCCAATAATTATCGAACTTTTGTTTCATTCTAATAGGCACCTCCCTTATGACATGATCTTCACTATTTAAATTTTCATTCAGCAAACATTCAATCCTCCATACTTGCAAAAAATAGTGGTTTGATGTTGGATATGATGATCCTGACATCAAATTGGTGATACTATGAAACGAGATCAAAACTTGCATATCTTTTCTGCTCTTTCCCACTCATCAATGGTTGGACAATATTTATAATGACGATCATTCAATTGAAAGCAAGAAAAAGCACGTCGATACCTGAGTGCGCTATCAAGCATAAGATAAGTGGAATTCCATCTAGTAATTACATCTAAGCACAAACCAATATTCGTATCAATGTTGCCAACCTGTTCAACACACTCCAAAAAGTGTTTCATTCTACTCTTAGAACCTTTCACATACTTCACACTTTCCCTTACTTTATGCAATGCTTCACTACTTACATCTAATCCTTCTTTAACGATCAAGTGAAGAATATGAGCACAACATCTAATATGAAAAAACTCACCACCACATAACAAACTATGTTGTAAGTTCAATTGCTATTTCAGAAAATCTTGCATACAATCATTTGCAGATGCATTATCCAATGTAAGGGAGAATATCTTCCTATCTATGCCCCAATCTTTCAAAAATTCAAATACTTTTTTCGACAACTCAAACCCTGAGTGAGGAGGGGGCATTTTAGAAAAGCAAGAATTTTATTATTCAATTTCCAATTGTCATCCACATAATGTCCAATAAAAAAAATATATCCCTCACTAGTAGAAGCAGTCCATACATCAGAAGTCAAACATACTTTCCCTAGAATTTTTTGCAAAATTTGTTTCAAATTCTCCTTTTGAGTCAAATATAAATTCCAAACATCTGATGTAGCAGTTTTTCTACTAATTGGCTTATAATCAAGATTATATAGCCTTATGAACTGTGTAATCCTCTTATACTCAACAAATGAAAATGGCAGATCATGCTCAATAATAGCCATAGCCATTACCTCACGAGCAAATTTAAGATCAGGTTTTCTTGATCTTGACTTCCTAGCATGATCAATTATCATATCACCAACATCATGATATCTAGGAATTTGACTCAAACAACACTTCTCTATATGTCGACGTAAAGATGAAGTTCCATGTGAATGTGTTCCAATAACATATTCCTTCCCACATGCTTTACACTTAGCCCTATTTTTACCATCCTTCCTAATACCAATTTTTGTAAATAATTCCCAAACCTGAGAAGAAGAGCTACATACTCGAGCCTTCTTAGCTGCATGTTCTTCAGATTGAGAAGATCTTGGTTGTAGATTATCATTATGCCCACCAACTTCAGATACATGATTCCCACATTAATAGGTTCCATTGGTTCCATTGCAGCTTCATTACTTGAAGGATCAATTATGTAAATATAGAAAATGTTATTAGTAGTAGTACACTTAGTTATAAAATGTAAATAATTAAATATAGCCACCACCACCACCGGCGTCACTCACCCTCACCCTATACGGCCACACCACACCACACGGTCCACACACCACACTCCCCACAACCACACCACACCCCACTCTCTAATCTCCATTCTCCATTATCCAAGCCACCACCACTACCGGTATCATTCACCCCCACCCCACACGGCCACACCACCACCGGTGTCACGACCACACCACACCCCACTCTCCAATCTCCATTCTCCATTCTCCAAGCCACCACCACCACCGGCGTCACCCCCACCCCATGGTCTTTCTTTCTCCTAAACCATCCTCCTTCATTTCCACCTCGACAGGACAGGACAGAGGACATCACAAATTCACAATACAATAGAGGATAATAGAGAATTGCTTTACCTTAATTAACGAAGTCTAACAAGCGGCCGGCGGTGGTGGCGCGACATCAAGCTGCAGAGTATAGGGGGTGCATGGTGCGGACGAGGTCAAGCTGCGGAGTGTGAAGGAGAAGGTGCGGTGTGCGGGGGTGTGGCCGTGTGGGTTGCTACCAGCTGTGTGCAGACGAGGTGCACGAACGGTGCGGACGACGTCGAGTTGTAGAGTGGAGTATAGGGGTTGCACGGACGGTTCGGGACGAGGTCGAGCTGCGGAGTATGTTTGACTTATGCGAAGGAGAAGGTGCGGTCCGGTGTAATTGCGGTTCCGGTCGGCGGCGTCATTTCAGTCGTCATTTCAGTCAGCGGTGGCGTCGGCCCAGTCATGTCTTCAGTCGTCAAGTCGTCCTTGTCCGTCACGTCGTCAGCCGTCATTTCCTCACCAAACCCACGTTGTCACTCGTCCACATCAGTCGTCATTCGCAGGCTGCGTTTTTCTTGGCGGGTTGGCTCGCCGCCAGCGGGAATTGCCCACCCCACCCCATAGGTCAAGCGGGCGTGGGCCAAAATGGCCCGCACCTCTACGGGTCAAATTTTTTTTGCCTGCCCCGCATATTTTTGCGAGCGGGGCGGATTAACCCGCGGACTCGCCCCTGCAATTACCACCCCTAGTCATTTGTGCCATGTCTCTTTAATCTCGGTTTCATGTCAAGCTGCATAAATTGGGAAAGTAAGTGGGGATATAATATTGAATGTGAATATATCCAAAATGAAGAATAGATAACCAAATCAGCTTGAAATGACCTAATGTTGTGTGATTTGTCTTGTTGGATTCAAAATATTGATTTTGACTATGTGAAAAGCTTTGCATGCTAGTGGTTAATTTTCCCTTTTCGTCTTCAAAGTTAAGCATTGCATACTAGTGGGGAAAAAGAAAAGAATAAGGGGCCAAGAAATAAAGTACTTAAACATGGCACGTAAAATGTTAAACAAGATAAATAACAAAATGTTAATTAATAAAGGAGTAAAACGTATATTCCATCAACTCTCATTCATATCATCCATGTTTGTAATATCACTATGTAGTCCTAAAGATGGATTTGCTTCTAATATGGTTCCACACATATCTATTTTAATCTAACTTACTTCATTAGTCCCTTAACATTGGTAGTTGTGAATTTCACTTTGTAAGCACGACTCAACATCAACTATTAGGATTAATACCTATACCAAAAGGGTCCTAGCAATTGTTCTGATGATAACATGTCATCCCTTACTTTTGGGATCTTTTACATAAAATGCTTCTTGTGCTTGAGATGCTAGTATAAATGTCTCATTATTGCTTGGTTGTGTGAAATTGACAAATCTAAATCCATGAGCATCTTGTTTTATTTTTCCTTAAGCTACGTAATAACGATCACATTGGACAATTTTTTGTTTTTTTTTTTTTAATTTGTGAAATAATGCAACTTAGTAATATCTTTCAAAATCTCATAGTAAGGAACATCTCGTACAATAGTAGTATTGTCATTAGCACTAGAAAAACTGGTTGTTTTACAATAACAAAGTCTATCTCATTCGATATGCAAAGCAAGATGCAAACGTATTCATATGTACTCGCTTAACATCTCGTCTTCTTAAGTTAGTTATTGGAATTGATTTGACAATATGAAGTGTATACTATTTCTTCTTGAACTAGTTTTGTCTTATAGTTAAGAGCTACATATCAATCAAATAATAATAATAATAATAGGTGACCAACAAATAAAGTATTTAAACAAGGCAAATAAGCTATTAAATAAGAGATATAACATAATATTAATTGATATGGGAACAAAAACTATAAAAAACTTACACAGTTTCCTTAATGGATATCAACTTTCATTCATATTATCTATGTATGTAATATTACCATGTATCCCTAATGTTGAATTTGTTTCTATTTGGTTCCACACATTAACCAAACTTCATTGATAGCACATAAAACTATGCATTTGCTTCAACGTAAAAGCCACATTCATGTACAACTAATTGATGATATTTAATAAAAAAAAAGGTAAAAAGTATTAATTATGCATAAAATGGATCAATCATGCTCAATTGTGTTATTAAATGAAAAATAATAAAAAATTAATGAAGAAATGTTGAATTTTGTGTTTATTTTGCAAGTTCATAGGCAAGGCTCGAATGGTAATTTCACTTACATTCGAATCCTCACCAAAACATGAGGAGCATAATAGAGTCTACTATCCAAACAATAGGGCTGAAAAAAAAAAAAAAACTAATCAAACCAAAAAGAAAACTAAACTAAATTGTAAATTAGGTTTAAATCATTTTCTTAGGTTTAAAAAAATTGTGTACCACACTGAATAGTGTTTTTTTTTTTTTTTTGGTTTGAAAAAATTGCAAACCGAATCAAATTATTTCAAATTGAATCGAACCATTAGTTAAAAAATAAAAAAGATAGTGAGAAAAGTTTAGAAATTTTATGGCCAAAAAAATGAATTTCATGTCATTTATTCAATTCATCATCTTATTTATTTTTCATCAAGCAACTAACTACTTTTCTTATTCCGTATTTTTTTTATAAACTGATATAAAAGCTGGAATTACCTAGAATAAGATAATAAAATCTCCTTAAATATATTAAATATGTATTGAAGATAGTAAATGATACTAAAAAAAATGATAATGAAATATATCTTTTTTATGTCCAACATAAATTTTCATAACTTATTAATTTGTATATAGAAAAAAATTAATAACATATGCAGTAGTGATTTAAATCATTTATTGAACCAAATCAAACACTTCTTTTTGGTTTGAAAGTAAATTGAATCATATGATTAGATTCAATTTAGAAAGGAAACCAAATTGTAATATATGATTAGTTTGGTTCTAGGGGTAAACCATACCAAACCGAGCCATACCTATCCAATATATCACCTAGATAGGAGACCATCTAGATGCCTCATGCAACTTCACAATGATGATGTCTTGATGGCTCCTTATTGTCACAAATCCAACATGACTATTGTTCTACCATCAAACCTTAAACCCTAGCCATCACAAAGACACAGATTAACCCTAATGTACTTGACACTATCATGTGTGTGCCATCTAGATGGTAACTTATGTATTGTTTAGCTAGTGTAATGCAAATTTAAATACCACATTTTCTTTTTTTTTTTTTTAAGGAGAGACGCCATTTTTACATTGTTTTCTTTCCCTCATTTTTCTCTTAAAACTTAGGGTTTAACTAGGTCTTATTATAGTTTAGTGGTTTCATGCTATTTGGGTACTTAGGAACACATTGCGAGTGTTGGAATTCGTATTTTGTGGCGTTGAAGTTTGGTTTCAAGTGTAATCCTCAAGTTGGTTCATTCTAAACTTCTATGTTTATTTCAATGTTTATTGTGTGTTTTTGTTAATCTCATTATGAGCTAATTATTTTGTAGTAGGTTTATAATGTTTTAATGGATTTATTGGCATGAATAGTGTTGTTTGGGTATAAACTTATGTATTCAAATGTGATATTTAGCATAGTTACTTTTGAGAATCCATTAAATTACATGACTATTGGATTTAATGAATTAGGTTTCTTTAAATGCTCAACTAGGGATATGAGTTTTTATGAACTTGCGTGACCATTGAGTTTCATAGAAACACTTGAATTTACTTTCGCTATAGGGTTAGAAATGTAGATCATGAGGCCTAACCAATAATTGGTCTACACATTGGTTGGTTATGATATAACTTGACACATTGGTTGGTTATGACACGCTCTTCCATATGTTCTAAACCAATTTTTATAGTAGTACCAATGTATCACCATTCATCATTCTCTTAGCATTAATGATTGCAAAGTCCCTTGATGTACGGGGTGGGAGAGCTTTAGAGGTAAGGAGTTCGAGCTTTCTTTTTTTTAATAAAAATTATTATATAAGGATAAAAGATTCAATTCATAATATAAATTTGCTTTAATTTTTATAAAAAATAGATTAAAAATAAATTAGATAAAGATTAAATTTGTTTATAATAATATAAATTTGATTTGTGATGAAATATAATTTATCTAAATCATCCTATAAATAGAACAACTCCATAAAATCAAAGGGACCATGTAAATCAAACAATAAGTGTTTGTAAACTCTGACGAAGTACTCTCTCTCTAAATCCATGCCTGCCGATCTCTACCTTCTCTTTTCAATTTTCTTAACACACTCAACATCAAAGATAGAAATAGGTATCATTAAAATCATAGGATCTCTATTTTAGGAAAATCTCAAACTTTGGCTTCAATCTTTTATGGTATCCACATATCAAAACTCGAGAATCAGGCTGCCACTGAGTATTCGATGCCACCACCATCCGCGCCACGTGGAAGCAAACAAGCATCACCACTGCATTCCTCGTGTCCTTAAACCCTAAGCCAACACCTCCTCCACCCTCGACAACCGCCAGTGTGCCTCGAACGAAGCTTCGAATGGTTGTTGCTCCTTCCCATTGAGGCACGTGTGATGCATGTCTTGAGCTGACCCAAACCCGTGATCTGACCCACAAGCCTACCTTCGATCTACGCACGACCTAGCCTGAAGTTTGATGAGTTTTTTTTTTTCTTTCTTTCTTTTTCATTTTTTAGTTATTTTCATAGAAAATAAATAAATAAAACAATAAAAATAAAGAATACGAAAAATCAGAAAGAAAAAAAAAAGAAATGTATTATTATCTTGTTAATAACTTAATTTTTGTTTTTGCTTTTCATATTATTAATATTTAGTAGGCTTTATTTATTTGCCACTAACAAACTCGTTTTTAAACCATATTAGTTAATTTAATTTTTTGTAGATCTTAGTGAGATAAACATATAAGTCATACTATTATTATCTATTTTTGTGTAATTATTTTTCCATATTTAGTTCTTTAACACTAACCAATTCTTATCATATAGGCTTTTTGGCCCTCTCCACATGGTTTAAGGGACAAGGCAAGCCAACCCAATGTAGGATGGGTTAGCTTATGTGGCCCACTAAATTAAAAAAAAAAATATCCATAGTTATACCTACAAGGATGACAAGACAAGACAAACTACACAACACAGACAGACACCAATCATAGGATCCACAGTTTCACACTTACACACTATATAGACGACGTCACAATGATAGATCTAGCTAGATGGACCTCCTCTAGACTCCTCTACTCGACCACGACTACTCCTCTTCACTCTACTCTCCTCTCATTAGTTCTTCATCTTCAGTCTTCAATCTTAACTTCAGTCTTCTTCACGCATTTGGTCGGCAACACGTGCATCGTCCCCATCCAGTCTAGCATTTGTCATTGTCATTGTTATCATGTCATCAATCACTCATCATCTCCAATTCAACGCTCCTAGCCTCCCATTCACAACTTTGGTTTGGTCTCTCATTCTGAGCCCCAAGTTAAGTGCTTAAGAGTTAAGATTAAGAAATTATGTTTTTTTAAAAAAAAATAATGAGGATTTATTATGAGGTTTAGGCGATATATATATTGTAATATATAATGCCAAAAATAAATAAATAAATTACATTTTTATGCAGGTTAGTGGGCCGGCCCACCTAACCTATGTTGGTCCATGAGGCGAGTTAGGTCGACTTTTTTGGCCCGCATATGGTATAGGCCAACATGGGTCAACTTGCTTCAACTCACAGGCCAATGCGAGTTAGGGCAGCTTAGCTTGTTTGACATACATTTCTAGCCCTATGTAGGCTTTTAGTGATGTTGTGTAATCGTCGCTTGGAATTAATTACGTTTTCTATTTTTTTAATTAAAAAAATAATAAATAATAAAATAAGGAAAAAAAAAGAAAAAAAAAAGCTTCATAACTTAGAAAAATGGTTTTAATAAAATAAAAATTCTTAACTAGTGTTTTCAAAATTAGGTCTTTATAGTTTCAAAATGGGAAATAAAAAAAATTAA
This sequence comes from Laguncularia racemosa, assembly GCA_037954665.1. Lineage (NCBI taxonomy): Eukaryota > Viridiplantae > Streptophyta > Magnoliopsida > Myrtales > Combretaceae > Laguncularia > Laguncularia racemosa. The sequence continues at coordinate 1,261,532 of JBBMOL010000018.1, read as the reverse complement.
AGTCATTAGGATCTTTCTTAATAAGATTAAATCAATAGTAAATGTAAACCTAGCACTTTTTCATTAATAAAATAAACTAACACACTAAAGTTTTATAAAATGAATAGAATGGACATTGGTTTAATCATGACTAACAGGTATGTAGGCACTTATGAGGTAATTATAAAAAATGTAAAAACTTTATTTTCTAAATACCATTAAAAATATATAATAAGAAAATAATAAAAAATTTGTAATAAAAAATAATTGTAAAAAATCATCAATTTGCATTATTTGTTTCTTGTCTTGTTTGCTTGAAAATGTAATTTCTTTTTTTTTTCATTATGATTATGAAGGAAATTTCTTTGAGGCCTTTTAATTCATATTTATGAAAAATGATAAGTAATAACTATTTAGGTTTTAATAGGTTAGTATTCGAGTTTAGAATTTCTCATCAACATTTTGCGAAAATCATTTTTAGAGAATTCTAGAAGCTGAAAATTTGGTTTAATCCTCTCAATTGAACCTAATTTATTATTTTGGGTAAATTGAGCAAACCTTCAAAATTGCATGAATCCCCATTTTTTTTTTAAAATGGCACTTGGCACCCCTAAATGGGTGTAAGCTCTATTTTCTTTGCTGATTAGACTACCGTGTGTTAAGTAAATCGAAATAGATGATCAGTATGTAGTTTTTTTTCATAAATTTAAATAATTAAATTAACTAAAATAAAAGAAAACTAAAAAAAGTAGAAAAACAAAAGTAGAAAATATTTTTAAAAAGGTAGGAAATAAAAAAATAAAATTAAAAAAGGAAAAAGTTGTTTAAATCATTGTCAAACATCCATTTATTTTCTTTGTTTTTAAATTTTGTCTTTCCTTTTTTTTTATTTTCTACTTTTAATTTTTTGCTTTCTAAGTTTTATGTGTGTGTGTGTGTGTGTGTGTATTTCAATTAATTCTATTAATTAAATGTATAAATAAATCATCGAGTAATCATCTATGTCAGCTCACTTTACATGCGGAAGTCTAGTTAACAAAGAAAATAGGCCTATACTTATTTCAAGGGTGTTAAGTATTGGCTTTTGAAAAATTAAGGGATTTATGCAATTTTAAATGTTTTTAGGGGTAGTCCATACAATTTACCATATTATTTTTTTCTAACTTTGATTGGTGTGAATCCTATTTTATAAATGCTTTTGAAACTTGAAAATTTTCCTTAATTTTACCGTTGGGAAACTTGTATTAATTGGGTTAAGTTTAATATTGTTTAAATTAAGGAAAATTTCAAAATTAGGCATGATAAATTTAGCGACTTTATTGGGAAACCAATTCTTTAGTGTGTTAGCCACTTGTTATTTTTCGAGGGAAATAATTAAAGGCTTCATTTAAATTTCCCTTCTCATAACATAGTTTTTTTTTTATGTAAATTATTTAACCTTTTGTTTTGCATCCGCTATTAACTTGGATTTTCTTGTATAAATTTCTTTCCCTATAATATAGTGGCATTTTCTTACACCCTTTTACGTACACTAACTTAGGTTTTGTTATGTGGACTAAATGATAGTAGGTACATTAGGCCTTTTGGGTTTGGGGTGGTTTACTTTTGTTAAAAAATATATGTGTGCTACATGTGATCAAAACACATCTAGACCTTAGGTATGGGGGGTATCGTGTAGGTTTTAGGTGTTGTGGTGTAATCACCTTTTGAGGTCAATTAGGCTTCCTATTCTTGCTTCGACATAGCTTGAGATCTATTCTCCTAATACGTGTAAGGCCATAGAGCTTAAGGACCTATAAAATCCACCAAATTGCATCCATATTTTTCATGGGCTAGTAAATGGATATAACATATTATTTTCAATATATACATATAATGAGTTGTAACTTTGTTAATGCTCCTATATAATACAATACATTGTAAATTATCTTGTATAGATTTATGTTTATAGAATTCAATTGTGATCTATAAAAATAGCAAGCCTATTAAGGGCTTAACCCACTTGTAATACATTTTTTTTTTTTTAATTTTGGAACTTTAGTAAAATTACAACTTGCAATATTTTATAATAAAAAGGTTACCACGCTATTATCTAATTGACAACCTTTGCATTTGCATCTATGTGTGCATTTCATTTGCATATTAACTTTCATTTATTATATTATTATGTTTTATGCATTTTCATTTCTATGATATTATTAAGTCAAAAGAGAGAGAGAGAAGAGAAAAACCAAAAGAAAAAAAGAAGTAAAAAAAATAAGAAACAATAGTCACATGTAAGCAAAACACTAACAATTGGTGGATTTTGTAGACCTCAAAGATAGCACCTAAACACAAGACCTTTTTAGAAGCCTAATATTCACTGTATCCAAAGCTAGAACGATAGCACTAGCAACAACTCTAAACAGAAGATTGCTACCCTTAAGCAAGCAATGCCACAAATAACTAAGCAGATGAAGGCCATGACCTTTGCTCTCAACTATGTGCATTTAGACAAAGCCCCACAAGGAGATCCAAATGAACCATGGCAAGCTATTGGGTTAACCCTAATGTTGAAGGAATTAGAGTCAAGAAGCAGTAGGCATAGTTTGGGGAAAGTATTGGAGGAAAAACAATGAGATATAAAGAAGAAGCTTCTTCAAAAGTGTTGATAGTACATTTTAGACTTAGGCCCCCAAGGCCTAATCTGACATGCTGAAGCCCATAACTAAGCTCTAAAGACTAGAATTCAAGCTCCGTAGTCTCATTCCAAAAACCGGAGATTAGTCCAAGCATGAGAATATAGCTTGAACCAAGTATGAACTTAAGTTAGCTACACTCACCTGATAGATGAGAGGATCTAAGGAAGATGCAACCTACATGGGGAAATAACATAGACACAAAACACTAGACAAATCCACCTACTATGCTACAACTCCACCTACTAAGCTATCTCATTCCCTTCGCCTATAAATGGGGTTTGACACTACTTGAACCTAGGTATGAAATCTTAATCCTTAATACTCTCTTAGCTTATTGGTTTCATAAATATGTTTGTGTTGACTTAGGTATCGGAGTAACCATGTCGAAACTACTCCCGATGTCCCTTCAAGCCTCATTCTTTCTCTTTTGTAGGTGATTCTCACATAAGAGAATTTCAGCACCAACATTTAGCTCTGTCTCCGTGATCTTAGTTACAACCACAAAACAATAATGACACCCAAATCAAAAACCATCAAGTCTAAGGAAGCTATAAACATGTTGGTAGTGGACAAAACCATCTACACCACAGCATCCCAAAACCCAAACACAAACTAAAGCACCAACTAAATTGATGCCCATTGCTTCCTAAAGTTAGAAAACCTATGCAAAATGTTAGTTACACTAAATGAAGCCATAAAAAATGACAACATGAAGCTACATGCCCTAGTTGTAGAGCTAAATAAACTCAATAATATGCGAAAATTGGAAGATGTGTCAACACACTCTCCAAGAAATGGCCACAATAATCTATCACTAACAGCGACAAACAAACCACCACAAAATTAGTAAGCTCAATCTACGAAGCATTGCAATTAAGATTTTGCTAAACAAGTTTTGACAACTACTACACAAGGAAACACCCTCCTAATATCAATACTACCAGTAGCATTACACAACCATAATGGTGTCGTAGCTTAGAACAATCAGCCTAAGTCATCAAATGCTCACACAAGAGCTAACTACTAGGTTGATGAAATAGATGAATACATTAAGAAGCTCTTTGACCACAAAGAGAGCAAGTGGACAAATCCCTTTGTAAGATTCTCAACAAACAAGACGCCCTTCACTCAAGCATATAAGTTGAAGTCTTGCCACCTAATGTCAGTTGCCATAACTTAATACATATGATGGCATAGTGGATCCACAAGACCACTTGTGCCATTACCACACAATGATGAACATGTACAACCTCAGTGATGTAGTCACTTGCAAAGCATTTTTTAGCACCTTACACAAAGTTGCTTAGACATGATATAAAAATCCTTCCATTAATTCCATCAACTCCTTCAATAAGCTAGTAAACTAGTTCTAACAGTACTTATTGGCAAGCAAGCTCCTAGTCAAAGAATCATTGACCTTAAACCCCATCAAACAAGGCCACACTAAGCTAATAAGGGATTACCTTGCTCGCTTCAACATGACCATGCTAAAGATCCCCAATGTCAATAAAGGCGTTGGTTTGAACACCATAATCTAAAGTATCTGATTGGGTAATGACCTCTTCTAGTCATTGGGGAAGAGTAAGCCAACAATTTTTGAGGAATTATGAGAGAACCCAAGAAGTACATGCAATAGGAAGACTTTATCCTAGCTTGGAAGGATTCTAACCAAAACAAGTTAGAAAAAAGGAAGGATAGGGAAGGAGGGTCTATAAAGGATTGACTTGGCCCTAAAAATAGGCTTGGGTCATCCTTAGATAATGGTGCCAAAGATCAGCAACATGCGATTTTGAGCTTCACCATGTGTGTGAAACCCTAGAGAATTAAGCCAATTCTGATGATAAAATTAATTAAGATAACCATTTAAAATCTTACTAAAGTATTTTTTTTTTTCAAACCACTAATGTTAAGACTTTCAAACAAGTATGATTCTTTTCTATACTTTACAACTAGGACTCAAAGGTTATTGATACATAAAGTTAGTTATCAATTTTTTTTATAATAAGTCAATTTAAGGTTTCTTTAAATACTTATATACTATATTCCTTCTCTTAAGAAATGAGAAAAAGTAGCTTCTCTAATTAAATTTCTAAGAAAGTCACCCTAAAAAGCTTAATCTATAAATTCCAGAGTTAACTTCTTAAGGCGGGTTGCTTAACCAAACTTTTTAAGTAAGGTAACCAAGAAACTTAACTAAGAGGTCTACTAACTTAACCTCTCAAGAAAAGCATCTTGAAAAGCTTGAAAACAAAATTTCTCATACCTTCTCAAAGAAAACCACCAACTAAGCTCTCAATAAAATTGCACTTCTTGCAAATACCTTAACCTACGAGATAAATTAGTTCCTAAACCTAGGAAACCTTGTCTTGAGATGGCCAAATAAGGCTAGGATGCTATAGCTAATTGGGTAAACCAAAAATAGACTTGTGTTAACTCGATCAATACATAAGTTAACTTAAGTCAACGCTATATTAGATGAGAGAAGACTTGAGTAAGTGACGTAAGTGCTTGAGTTGACTTAAAACCACTTGAGTAACAATGTAAGTTAACTTGCTCACAAAGCAAGTAGACCAACTAATCTCAAACTTATGAGATGAATTTTAACAAAAGCCTTAATAATCTAGGCATGCAAATCAAAATTGGATTCCATAAGAAAGCCACCACTTTTACCCTATACAAGTTATCACCAATCCCTTCTTTATTTAACTTTCACTTCCATTCAATCCTAAACCAATGCATTATATGACAATGGGATCGTTAACTAAATTATCTTTTGAAGGAAAAAAGCAAAGTGTGAAAGGAAATGTGAGCAAATGTAAAAGGAAGTGCGAACAAAAAGTAAGAATAAGTGTGAACAAGTATGAACACTTAATAGATTTGGTTCAAAAATAAAAGTTGAAGATCTCAACTTCCATTCTATAAGCCTAAATGTCATATGTAACTCCTAAGAATTCTCATAAATAGCATCTTTAGAAACTCTAATCGATGTTATATTAGATAGGGAAATACACTTAAGAATTAACTCAAAATGTAATAAAGTCCAGGAGTTAGAGATGACTTAGTGCATTATAAGTTGACCTAAGTCAACCTAGTCAAAATGAAAGTCGACTTGAGTAACTGACTCAATCAAACTAAGTAACCTAAGTCTTCTCCTTGACTTCCCTAAGAAGACTTAAGTGGACTTAGGTTGTTAAAGTTTAGACCTAGGTTGACTTAAGATAGACTTAGTAGATAAGACACTAGAGATTTATATGATACTCTTTTCTAATAGAAAAGATGGATATTGACTTAGTAAAGTTCAATTGCAAATTGTCAACCATGTTATCTTCCACTAAACTTCTTACCTATTAGTTTAGTAAAATTTTCATATTTTCACCTAGTAACTTAATCCTAAATTTAGTCAAACTCTATCTATAGGACCAATACTCAATTCTAAGCATACTATGAATATTGGATCTAAAAACTCGAATTCAATTGATTAAAGTCTTGTTAAAGTTGACTTAAGTCAATTCTCAGAAGATGATTAGAAGACTCAAGAAAACTCAATTTGACTTGAATGAACCCCTTTCCTAATTTAATCTAATCTTACCCTTATTGTAAGGGTTAACACTATTAAACTTATATTAGTAAGATAAAGTATAAATCAATAATGATTCAAACCTCAAAAGTACTCAAGTTCTTAAGCTTCAACCTACAAAACCCTACTTGGTCAAGTTTGAAATCACATCCAAATCATAACTAATTATGATTAGTTTTTATCATAAATCATTACCCCATCCTTAGTTACTAAAACACACACAAAATCTAAGGGAAAACACATTGAAAATCCAACCAATTATCCCTCTACAAATGGAATCACATCTAACAAAATTTTCTACAGGCATCTTTGAAATTTCAACTACTTATTATCTCTTGGAAAATAACTCCTCATCATGCCTTATCTTACCCTGCCCTCTTAGACATATCTTTCAATTGGCCGTGTACTTTATTCCATACATGCCTAATTTTTCTAGTCTAATATAATCATACCTTAATCTTATCTAAATTTTGACCAAATCCATGAAAGAGACATAATATCCAACCGGTTTGTCATCGATCCACATGTATACATTCACCTCTCATTTTCGCAAGTCCATAACCTATCATATCCTATCTCATCTTATATTATCTTATCTTATCCTACCTTATCTTGTCTAACCTAGGAAAATGACATAGATAATAATACCCCATGACTAGTTCAAGAAAAGGGAAAATAAACATGTGATTTTATCCATTTGGCCATCAGTTGCCTTACTCTATCTTACCCTATCCTAAGTGACAATTACCTAGCCTATCCTAATTTATCCTAAAGCACTATTATACCCTAATGATAGGCCAATAATGAACCTTTTAGGTTTGGAAAAAATAAGGTTTCATGATGTGTAAAACAACAAAAGAAATTACCATAAATAGGAAGATAAAACAATAGTCAATAGGTAACTTTTCACACTCATTTTCACTACTAGCCAACTCCATTTCCTTTCACTTTCTATACCATACTTTCACTAAATCTCTACTTGATTAAGAAAATCAAACAACCCCTTAGCCCCTACACTCTTTTCTAAAATTGAAAAAATAACTTAAGGACAACTTCTTCTAAGAACAAGGGTAAGGAACTTTCTAGAAGTTTGGTATGACTTCTAGTTCATTGGACACATGTTTGACTTTTCCTAACATCATTTGAGAACAAGGCTTACCATGACGAGGATCTAAGCGTGGACCTAAATGATGGATTATATCATTGGACCTAAAATGCTAAATAAAGGACATATGGACCTAAGCTATTAACATTCAAATATTAAAAGATATTCTAAAAGACTATCATAAGACTTGGGGTTAGGATCGAGATATTAGATCTACATATTTTAATGATAGTTGTTTTTATGTACATATCTTTTTATGTCCAATTATTTAAGTATATCAAATGACTCTCTATTCTTACTAGAAGGTTATTATAATCCTTATGTCATGTATAGATGAGGGAGTTCAAAGATCTACTATCTACTTATTACTTGCTAATTGTGAGATGTCTTGCTAATTGCTATTGATTATCTGTTGGAATGACTAATTTCCTTGTATGCTTATCATTTGTCTGATTACCTTATTAATCAGTAAACTTAAATTCTTGGCCAACATGATTGCATAGACTCACAACATATATGTGACCCAAAAGGTACACAAAAAGGAATGTAGAGTGTTCAAACTTTGCTACATATTTTTGAAACATTTTAATCATTTTGAAATATTTCTATAAAGATTTTATCTAAAACTTGGTATGTGCTCTTAGAAGCTACTATTCATAAAACCTTAGTACTGTTAATGGTAATTTTATCAAAACTAATTTCATTAAGGTAAAGTAGTTGGAACATCTCTTGTTTAAGGCCTATGAGGCATAAGTTATAGATTGATTATAGGTAGATGCTCTCGTGTAGGATCACCTAATTTGGTTGTTGAGGCATTGTTGATTAATTGAATGGTGGTGGCTAGCCTAGTGTGGAATTCACCTAGACTAGCCCTTGTAGCATGTTGTTCTCGGTGGTGGGTAAGCATCGAGTTTATTTAGAGGATGGTACCCTCAAACAACCTCCTAAGTCAGATGAGGTGCTCCATGTGGGTAAGCATAGAGGTCAACTGAAGTATAGACGATGCAAATCTATACTTTTCATGGTTCTAGATTCCTATAGATATGTTGCTTGCATTCATCATGCATGCATTCATTTTGTGTGTAGATAAATTTCATGTTATGCTAATTAATACTTGAGAACTTTCTTAAATGGTAGTGGTGATAGACGAACTCATTAAGCCATAGTTTTGCTCACCCACCAATAGTTTGTCTTATAGGTTAATCTAAAGCTAGGAATGGGCTAAGATCAAAGTGTCAAGTGTTCTAAACTCAAGCTTAAAGGATAGATGCAGAATTAAAAAATAGTTGAAAGCTTAGGATGAGAGAATAAAAATTTGTAAACTTATTTATTTTTAAAATTTATTATTTCCAAAACTTATTAGAACTAATGTTCTTAAATGTTAAGATCACTCGATTTTACTATTTAATAGGGGATACCAACTCTCTACAATTCTGGTAAACTGTCATACATCAATTTCCATAGTTATTTTCACAATAATCAATTATATGTATTATCAATTATGGTGAGGAAAGATTATTTAAATACAATCCTGCAACCTTTAACATACGAGGCGATTTCATATTACAAGTGTATACGTGATGTGGTAACTTCCAAGCATTTCTACTAAACCCTTTGTAAGGTCATTACAACATACACCTCACTGAATTGACCAGCGGGGGACACCTTCATGGAAGTTTGTAACAAATGCACACTTCCTATACCATCATGTCTCAGGGGGAATTCGAATAGACAAAACCTCAATAAGTATTGTGACTTTCATAGGTACAAGGGTCACAATACAAACAAATGTTTTCAAATAAAAAATGCTCTTGAGGACCTCGTTTAATGAGGATAACTTAAGGAATATATTATTGACCTTGACAACATCATAAAATAACCGATATAGAGGAAGCAAGTTGAGCAATGTCAAGATGAGGAATACAAAAACAACACTCTTTAAAATTAAGCCCTTGATGATCTCATTAACTAAGGGGGAGGGGAAGTGCTCACAAATTTAAACTTGTGAGCAAGTAAACCTCAACCCCATCATAGAGGACATGGTGATGAACGGGCCTTGAACTCATTATAGAGAGCATGGTAATGAGCAAGCCTTGAATTCATCATAGAGGACATGGTAATGAGTAGGCCTATTTATTCCCATTGTACCCATACAACTATTAAGATGAAAGTAAAACCTCTATCGAATGGTAGATCTTTGGAAATAACTATCAACGATGGTTTTAGAAGGCTTCAACTAAATGAACCTCCAATATGCAATTAACATTTCACTAATCATTGCATCTCATACCAAAATTCCTCATTAAATAAGAGATTTCCTATTACCTTAGCATAACCTTGAGCACAAGCAAAACTCTATACTTGGTAATCTCAAGCTAGCCTACAGGAGCAACCACGATTGTAATCTAACTAGATCTTCACCAAGAGTTGAGTAATTAATGACCAATTTAGACGAATTTAAGGCTACACTAGAGAAGTCCCCTTCAAACTAATGTTTGGCTCAAAGGCAATGCTCCTAAATAAATTAGAAGTCCCTAGTGTCCAAACTCAAAGCTTAGACTTGATGACTAATTAGGTTAGACTACAATCCAATCTTGACAAATTGAAGAGATCTGAGACTCAACCAAAGCTCAAATAGCGGTGTACTAGCACCAAGCACCCCACTACTACAACAAGAGGGTTAAGCACATGGTCTCCCAATTAGGAAACCTAGTATGCAAAAATCAGGCCGCATTTTGATTAAGTGTAAAACAAGTTCATGTTACAGAGACCTTTATAATGAAAATTATTTTTCAGTTTCAAGATCATAAGCTTGTACTACACCTTATTATAATTTTTTGCTCAAGTCCTAACCTCTATCCAAGTTGAGTGGACTTCTAATAACCCAAATAAATCAAGTTTACACTAGCACTTAGGCATATAGGCCCACATGTTCATGCTAAAACCTTAGCAAATAAACTCTTGGCAACATCAATTCAAAGCTTACACTCAGGCAAACAAGCCTTTATGCCTACACTAGTGCCTTAATAAATGGACTCATGATGCAATTAACTCTATGCTTACACTCCGGTAAACAGACCTTTGCATCCACGCTAGTGCCTTGGCAAAATGAACTCCTAATTTTCTCTAAGTCTACACTTTTACAAAAGTGAATGGACCTCATGTTCCTTAACCCTCCTAGAGTTTGAACAATCAACCACCTCAAGTCACATCGAGTGAGTGACACCCTCTAGCCACATTGATTGCTCATCAACAAGACTTAAGTCTAGACATCTAAGCATTCCCAAGGAAGACAAAATAAGGAGAAAGAGAAAAGAAAGAAGCACAGTGCGAACAAGCACTAAAAGAAGTTTCTTCATCAGGAGATGGTTACATAATACAACTACATAGGCCTATACCCTAACCTTGCTAAAAGAAGTGGGATACAAGTGAAAGGAAAATAAGAAGTACCAAAAATAGAAAACAAAGGCTCCTTAATTGTCTAAACCAGCCTCCATCAAGCACTCAAAGACTTCGTCAACATTTGAAGTAATTGCTTGCTCAACAGGAGCCAGTAAAAGCACAAAACTTAGCTTGATGGGAGCAAAAGCACAATATAACGTGACATATTGCCTACTCGACATTGTCTCTTTAGATGCTAACCTAAGGAGATCTCCTTGCTAAGTTATCAACACAGGTGAAGCTTAGCTTTGCCACTCACTTACTTAAACAACCTATGAGGGCCATCATTAGTTTAGCTCAACTTAAGGGGGGGGGGGGGTGGTAAGCCACAATGGCTTGGCAAATCAACTACTCCCCCTCATCCCCTCATCCCTTAAAGTGCTAGCTCAAGACTAACCATTCTTCACCAATTCCGCTAGCATAAGTGAAGCCAACTCGGCCACCTACCTCCTTAGTCACTCCACGTACATGTAAATGACAACACACCAAGTTAAAAGCCAAGTCAATGACCCTAACCAAGAGCTTGTCTCAGCCATCAACTCATCTTAAAGGCCTCAAAAGCCTATCTTATCTCAATCTCCCTTAACTAGGGGCACAAGTGCTAATAGTGTATTTTGGAATTGACCTCCCTCGAGCCCAATATGACTTGCCTAAGCCCACAACCGAGCTCCAAAGACTAGAATTCGAGCTACTAAGTTTTAGTTTAAGAACTGGAGATAAGTCTAAGCTCAGAAGTATAGCTCAGACTGAGTATAAGTTTAAGTCGGCTATGCTCACCTAATAGATGAGAGTATCTAAGAAAGATGCAACTTGTATGGAGAAATAGCATAAATACAAGACAAATCCATCTACCATGCCATAACTCCACCTACCAAGTTCTCTTAATCCCATTACCTATAAATAGGGGTTGACACCACTTAGATCCAAGATTGAAATCTTAAGCCTTAATATTCTATTAGCTTACTAGTTTCATAAACACGTTTGTTCTAGCTTACATATGTATTCCAATACAATATAAACCATGTAATTCTAAACTTTAAAGAGCATTGCAAACTTGTTAGAAAATTACATGCATTTTGTTATCATCAAAACTGAAAAAAAAATCCATCATTAAAAGATGGTGATTTGGAGGTTTGAAGCTTTTAAATTTAAAAGTTTGCCCTTTTAAAATCCGTCATTAAATGACAATGACTTGGATAACATTTTTTCTAGAAAATATATTAAAAAATGATGACTTAGATACTAAATTTGACAAAGAACTCTTGTAGAAAATTCACCCTTGAAAACTAAGGACTTAGTTAAAGAAAGTTTTTAAAAGGGAAAAAATGGTATCGCTTTTGTCTTTATAGTAAAGTTTATTCAAACTTCACTATAAAAGAGGGGCAGTTGTAGACACCCTATTTTTACCCTTTTTTAATTAGTTTTTTTTTTTTGTTTGTTAAAATAGCATAGGTTTACAAATAATAAAATAAATAATGATAAATGAAATAAAATGCATAAAAATGAGAAAATTTGAAAATGTGAAAAGAGAATAAAAAATATCTTTTTGGTTTAATGAACAATTTAGGAAATATAAGCTAGGTGTTTAGGTCAAGTCTTAGACTAGCTCATTTGAATGAAGTTCAACCTAGGCTTCTAGTTTAGTTCAAATAAATTTGGTGTGTATTTAAAAATTGGGAAAGAAACTAGCCTAGTTGGCTAGGTCCCTTAATCTACACATGTGAGAGCTTTAGAGGTCACAAGTTTGAACTTAGCAACAAGTGATTATACGCCTTTTAAATTTGTCCCTATTGCCACATGGTATCACACAATTGGGTGAGGTGATCATGTGCATGGCACATGATCATCTCCTTCCTCCAAACCCCCGACAAGAATGACAAGAGAGAAGAGAGAGATTCATGCATGGATTTGGGTCCATTTCTCACCATTTTTACCTTTTTTTAAAAAAAAAATTATCAAATAGCAACTTGAGATTCAATTCATAATATAGATTTTCTTTTATTTTAATAAAAAATGGATAAAAAAATTAGATAAAGGCTAGGTTTGTTCATAATAATCAAAGTTTGATTCAAGATCAAACAGAACTTATTTAGATCAGTCAACAATGTCAGTAAATAAAACACGACTCCATGAACTTAGGGGACCATTAGAATCAATCAATAGGTGTCCATAAGCTCCAATGAAGCCCTCTCTCTCTCTCAACCTACACTTGCCAACCTCCACCTCTCCTTATGATTTTTCTCAACACACTCAACATCAAAGTTAGAAATAGGTATCATTAGAATCCTTAGGGTATCTAGTTTAGGAAAAACCTAAACTTTAGCGTCAATCTTTTGTGAAATCCATGGTTATAGATCAAAACTCAAGAATATAGCTACCTTTAGGTATTCAACACCTCTTGGAAGAAAACGAGCATCACCACCACATTCCCCACTACCGAGTAAGTAGGTACCTACAAGGCAATAATAAAAAATATAAAAAATTTATTTTCTAAATTCCATTAATAATAATAATAATAATTAATAATAAATAGTAATAAAAAAAATCTTCATTTTGTATTGTTTGTTTTAGGTCATGTTTGCTTAAATATGTAATATTTTTAATGATTATGAAGGGAATTTCTTTGAGGCCTTTCAATTCATATTTTTGAAAAACAACAAGTGATAATCATTTAAGTTTTAGTAAGTTAGCCCCCAAAGTCTAGAATTTACTATCAAAATTTTCTTAAAGTCATTTTTAGAGAATTTTGGCAAATAATAGTTGGAAATTAGGTTTAATCCACTAAATTAAATCTAATTTCTTTTTTCTTCTTTTTTTTTTTCCAACTTCAATTGGTGACAACTTCTATTTTATAAATGCTTTTGAAACTTAAATTTTTCCTTAATTTTTCTATTGAGCAATTTATATTAAGTGGATCAAGTTTAATATAGGTTAAATCAAGAAAAAAATCAAAATTAGACTCAACACTACTAGTCATGGATGATGGTTGTAGTGTGGTTGTAAGCTTAATACTGATGTAGGCATCTTGGAAGTCATTAATTAAAATATTTTTCAAGATTTCCAAGTAGGTGGCTAAGGATCTTAAGATTCCCAACGATTGTATGTTATTGTATATATTTAGATTTCCACCTCTTTCCATAAGTTGATAAATCAAGTAAAAAACATAGTTTAGAGAGTGAGAGGACATTGTGTGAGGATGTAAAAGGCTTGGGGGAAGCAAATAGCTAATAGGGATGGATAAAAAAACTAACCAAACCATAAATCGGATTGAATCAAATAAAATCAAATCGTAAATTAGGTTCAAACCATATTTTTAGGTCTGAAGAAATTACAAACGAAATGGGGCCCTTTTTTTTTAGTTTGAAAAAATTATAAGTCGAACCAAATAGTTTCAAATCGAGCCAAACTATGAGAAGTAAACAAAAAGAAAATGGCGATAAAAATCTAGAAAATATGTGATTAAAAAATAAAGACTCTATGTCACTTATTCAATTCTTATTCTCATTTGGTTTTCATCAAGTAACTTACTATTATTTTATTTCTTATTTTTTCTTATTGATTAATATAAAAACTATAATCACCTTGAAAGAGATAATAAGATCTTTTTAAATATATCAAATAGATATTGAAGATGGTGAATGATTTCAAAATGTTAATAAAATAAAAAAAATTAATTCAACTACAATTTTTTATAAATTATTGACTTGTATATATATAAAAAAATAAATTAATAACACTTGTAAAAATGGTTTGAACCATGAACTAAACCAAATCAAACCCTTTTTAAATTTTTTTTTTTAATATGAACCCAAACGGTATGATTAGGTTCAATTTAAGAAAAACAATAATATATGGTTTGATTCAATTTAAAAAACGAATCATACAAAATCGAATAGTGCCCACCCCTCTAGGAAGAGGAGAAGTGAAGACCTCTAAGGGGCAAAGGGAAATATATAGGTAAAAAATAAGGGATAATACGTGGCTCATTATATTAGAATGTGACCACTTTATGAACCAACATGGCCATGTTATTAGTAATATTAGCATGTTAAGGATCAACATACCTATGAAGATATTTCAATCTTGTTGGTAGACACATGGAAGAAGTAAAGTAACATAAAGAACTCCATAAGAAATGTATATTGTACTCAAGCAAGGAATCTATATTTGTATTGCTATAACTAATCAAAGTAATTTTCACTAAATAAATGAATTTGCTTTTTTGAGTACAAAAGCTATTTATATGACTTTTTACTATCTAACTATATAACTAATTTAACTAACAATATACTATAAAGATATATTATCCCATGTGTGCTACTTCAAGTTGTTTCAGTGTGTGTGTTGTTACTCTGTTTATGTGTACGCATCCCTTGTATATTTTATTAGTCTACTATGTTGTTCTATTTATGTGTTACTTCAGAATGCTATCGCCGGTCTTTATGTTGCTATTGCTAGTTTTCATGCTATTGTAGAGTCATATTGTTCACATCCTACCCCCACCACCACAACCCTAACCACCTTGCCCCCCTTAAAGTTGGAACCTAGTAAAGGCCCAACTTGGAATAAGCATAATGAAATTGCTAAATTGTTGGAAGTTTAGTGATGATATTGGCTATTTTTGTGTAGATGGAATATGAATAAAAGAAACAACGCCTTGAGAAACATGATGGCGAAGGAAATGTGTGTTAATGTCAACGTGTTTTTCACTATTATGCATGCAAGGATTATGAGCAATTAGATTAGCTGATTTGCTATCACAAAATAATCAAATATAAGAAGAAACTAGTATGTGAAGATCTCGAAGGATGTAAGAAGTCCATAACAATTCCTTGATAGTGGAAGCCATGCTACAATGTTTGGCTTATGTTGAAGAAGTACTAATAGTGCTCTACTTCTTTAATTTCCATAAGACAAGAGCATTGCCAAGCATAATACAAAAACCTAAAATGGATCGACCATCAAATGTAGAAGAGGCCCAATCAACATCAGAAAACTATAAAGTGTCAAAGGATTATTAGCTGGGTAAAATAAACCACACCGGGAAGTTCCTTTGAGATATTTAAGAACATAGTAGGCAACTTATAAATGAGGCTAATGAGGGCATGAGAGAAATTAGCTAAGCTTGTTCACAACATAGTAGATATCTAGACAAGTTAGTGTTAAATATAATAACCGTCTAACAACCCATTGATACAGATGAGGGTCATCAAGAATTTCTCCATTATCCTTATGCAACTAAACACAAAATGGAAATGGTAACAAGCTAGTTTACACCCAAATAAACCAATTTTGAGTAAAATATCAAGGATGAATTTCATTAGTTAAGGAGTGTGTCCGCTGTAGTCCTACAAATCTAAATGCCAATAAAAAAAATGAGCTAATCCCAAATCCTTGATAGTAAACTAAGAATCAAGATCAATTTTCAAAGAAAAAATAATTTGATCACAATTACCTGTGATTAGCATATCATCCACATATACAAGTACTACTACAAAAGTATCCTTATGGGAAAAAGCAAACAAAGAATGATCGATGAGCAAATTAAATAAAACCTTTATGAATCAAGAATTAGGAAATCCCAATATTCCATTGTTGACATGCTTGCTTGAGTCCATAAAGTGAGTGTTTAAGTTTTCACACTTGATGAGGACCTGCTTTAAAATAACCATGTGGGGGGCAACATATAGATTTCTTCATCTAATGAACCGTGTAGGAAAGCATTATTAATGTCAATCTAATGTATAAGCCAATTAAATGCAGTAACTACAGCAATAAGAAGTTGCATAGTTCCAAGCTTAGCAATAGGGAGAAATGTATCATGATAATTGATTCCTTTGACTTGAGTAAAACCTTTAGCTACTACTCTAGGCTTACATCTCTCCACACTACCATTTGGTTTGTATTTAACTTTATAAACCCATTTAGACCCAATTGCTTTCTTTCCTATTAGTAAAGTAAGTTCTCAAGTATCATTTAATTCTAAAGCTTCAATTTCCTCATTCATTGCATCTGTCCATTCCTTAGTTTTAAAAGCTTGAGAATAAGATAAAGGTTCATGGATTGTCAACACTTGTGCTAAAGATGCAATGTAATCAGTGGGAAAATCATGAAATGTAGACGAATCAAATAACGGATATGTATAATTTGCAGAACTATGATCAACTAAGCTTGAGGACAATGAATGTACATAGTATATTAACTAAGAAGGAGTAAATCTTCTGAAATCAGAAAGTTCGAATGAAGAAGAAGGAGGAATAGAATTATTATTATCATTAGGACACGAAATGATCTCTGATTGTGGATAGTTTTCAAAACTAAATTCTGTTCTGATGTCTGGTTATAGTGATGTGCTCAAAACCAAGCCTAAGCACATGCAAATGAATCAAAGAAACAAACCCCAACTCACACACACGAACCGATTCAATTGGACTAGAAATTGCATGAACCCTAATGGAATTTTTATGAAATCTAAAGGTCCAAAGATGCAATCAACAATCCAACAAGGTTAATCTTCACCAAATAACAACAAATACAAGTGAAATCCACTTGAATTACACCAAGAAGACTAGATCTAATGCCATGATTTTATCCCTTCCAACAATAACCATTCATGTCACAAATGATTCAAATATTGATGATGATAACAAATACTAAAAAAATCAATCTTATAACATGATAATTGATCACAATTGCAATAAAAAAATCTACCCAAGAACATTCAAATCAACCTTAGATATGACTCACTAGTGATGAAAAGGAAACACAACAAAGAATGAATTGATATTACTTACAATTGCCCTTTGTTATATTCACCACAATTTCAACTCTTGGAAATTGAAATTTATAAGAGAAATTGGATCTAAGGAAACCCTAAGCCCTCTCACGATAATGTGAAGTGTATTATGAAAATTTGGCCTCCTTAAACCTTATTATAAGAAAGTATTTATACTTTCTACCCCTAGGATAAGAAAATGGTCAAAAATTACAAATATGCCACTTTTAAGGTGGCCGGCTCCTAAATGGAAATTACAATAAAAAATGAAAGTGCCCCAAAAGAAAATACTACATAAAATAGTCCATAGAACAATTACAAAGTACAAAAATACCATAAATCTTCATGAGCCAATGCTTCGAAATGGAAACAATCGCAGCGGGTCTTTGATTGTAAATCTGAAGATGTCTCGTGGCCATCAACTAGTTTAGGACATATTGGCATCCCATGGAGAATTATTATTGTACCTGTAAGATTATTTCTCAAATATTTATTAGACGAAAAGATATAAAGTAAAAAATATAAGTGATTTGGATCATCATCCAAATCGAGTTCTGAAAGTGTTGATGGTGCCGGAAATTTTCCCATTATGTAGACATTTTTCATAATTGAATTTTGAGTTGATAGGAATAAGAGAAACTATATAAAAATAGTAAGAAATAAGACTAGAACTGGAGAAGAATCTATAGAAGTGTCTTATGATATGGTCCAAAATGGAAATATAGTTTCATGAAAAATGACATCTCTGCTAAACAAGATCTTTCGTCAATGCAAATCATATATTTATAGCCTTTTTGTCTAAAAGCATATCTAAGAAAAACACATTTGATCCCTCTTGAATCAAATTTTTCTTTATTGGATCTGTTATTAACTATATAACAAAGAAAACCCATGATTCTTAAGCGATCATAATTTGGTTCATCTTTGAGTAAAACCTTGAAAGGTAATTTCCAATGTAATTTTTACATAGGCATTGGGTTGATAAGATAGGTTATAGTAAGCACACATTCTCCTTAAAACCATTTTGGTAAACTAGCATAAAGTCTTAAGGATCTAGCAATCTCAATAAGATGATGGTGTTTTTGTTCAGCTCATCCATTTTTTTATGGTGTATAAGTTATAGTTCTTTAGTGGACAATACCAAGATCATGGAAGAGATCTTGACAAGCATAAGAAAGAAACTTCGAACCATTATCAGTTCTAACTATTTTTGGTGTAGTTATAAATTGTGTATGAATCATCTTAAAAAATTTGTCAAGATAACTAGTTACTTGAGATTTGTTGCTAATGAGATATGTCCAAGTGCAATAGGAACAATCATCAAGAATAGTAAGGAAATCTCTAGCACCAGAAATAGAAGAAACTAAATATAGACCCCAAACATTGATATGTATTAGATGAAAGAATTTCAAGGAATGATGATCACTCTATGGAAAAGATAGTCTATACATTTTTACTTCATAGCATATATCACAAACAAGATTATCTCTATCTAAGTTGTACAATTAATCAATTTTGAAGTTTAGAAAAGGGCAAACGGCCTAATCTATTATGTAGTAAATGGGTAAGATTAATTTTATTATCAACATGACTAAGATTAAACACGATGTTTTGAAATTGATCAACTAAAGGAATTAAATCTATTATTGCCCTAGAGTGCAGAACATATAAGCCATTACAAGCTTAGGCTGATGCAATGGTTCATTTATTATGTTAGTCTTAAAAAATAAGGACACAAGGATCAATCACTGTAGTTAATTGATTATCAATGTGGACCTTTCACACAAATAATAAGCTATGTTTAAAATCTAGAACATATATTACATTTCTAAGTATTAGAGATGAAGATAGATAGATAGAACCAACGATTTGGATAGATTTAAAAGTTCTATCTAGTAAACTAATTGAAACTGGTTTGGTTAAAGAAAATTTTTCTATCGATAAAGAGTAATGTGGTGTGATGTAATCAGTAGCACCTGTGTCAACAATCTAAGAATAACAATTATTATTTTCAACATTATAACAAAATAATGAACCTATCTTTCTTGGAAAGTTCATAACCAAATGCTCATTCATCTCTTTTTCCTTCAATAGCCACATGACTTCTTGGCAAACACTTTATATTAGCTTATCATCTTCTTTGGACAAACACATTGTAGTATCATCTTTCAAACTGTCTAACGGAGTTAGAAAAACAAGATTTTCAAAAGAAACGTGATGAGTAGTCATCTTACTACGATCAAACCTCTTTCTTTTAAACCAATTTAGGTAACCAATCAACTGGAAACAATTCTCAATTATATGACCCTCAGCTTTACAATTTTTACAAAATAATTTTCCAAAAACCTTATTTTTGCGCTTATCAAAGTTTCCTTTATGAAAATCCACTCTCCTTATATTAAAAGCAGTAACCTCCGAATTGGAGATTCCATTAACAATCAACTATTTTTGTTTCTCAACTTGTTGGACCAAGTAATATGCTTTATTTACTGCATGAAGTGGGTCCATGGAAAGAATTTGGTTCCTTATAGTTTTGTAACCTTCATTCAAACCCATCAAGAGCTGAATCAATCTACTCTATGATTCAAACTCTATAATCCATTCCTTTATTTAACACATACAGTGTTCTAGATGTCCACATTCATAAACTGGATAACTATACAATACTTGTAGTTCATCCCAACATCTTTTGAGTTTACTATAATAAACTCATACTGACTGACTCATTTGCTTGATATTACTAAGTTCAAATTGCAACTGAAAGATTAATGTTGCATTTCCTTGTCCGTATTAATTTGTCACTTCTATCCATTACTCAAAAGCCAATTGAATGTACAAGTAATTTTATGAAAGATCACTTGTCATGGAATTCAAGATCCAACATCGAACCATATAATCGCATCTTACCCATTTATTCAAATCTGGTGAATCTTGATTTGACTTAGTAATACTTCCATCTATAAATCCTGTCTTTAGTTTTGCTCCCAATCCTACCTTAACAAATCTACTCCAAGCTAGATAGTTTTTTCTATTAAACACAATATTTCCAATGACCATAGACGAACTACTAAAAGAAAATAAGAAAAGAAGATCAAGATTTATCGGATCAACATGAGAAATATGAACTTGTTCTATAAAACTACTCATCTTCAAGAACTGACCAAGAATTTAACAAAAGTAAACAATTCTTTGATCACCTCGTTGCTCTGATACCATTTGAAGACATTTCAATCTTGTTAGTAGACATACCGAAGAAGTAAATTAATGTAAAGAACTCCACAAGAAATGCATATTGTACTCAAGAAAGGAATTTGTATTTGCATTGCTGTAACTGATCAAAGTAACTTTCATTGAATGAATGAATTTGTTTTTCTAAATACAAAAGCTATTTATACAACTTTTCACTATCTAACTATATAAGGAATTTAACTAACTAATATACTATAAAAGATATACTATCCTATGTGTGCTACTCCAAGTTATTTCGGTGCATATGTTGTTGCTCTATTTGTGTGTGCACATCTCTTGTATATTTTGTTGGTCTACTATGTTGTTCTATTTGTGTTGTACTCTTAAAGTGTTTATGTTGGTCTTCGAGCTACTCTAGAATGTTGCTACTAGTCTTTGTGTGTTACTCTAGAATGCTACTACTAATCTTCGTGTTACTGCTTGCAATTGCTGGCCTTCATGCTACTATAGGGTAATATTGTTCATAATACCCACCCATCCTACAGTGAGAAGTAATGTGGCCTTATTAAACAACGATGTGGCCATGTAGTTTCTTGCCTCTTTTTCCTATGAGTAGCAAGTACTAACATGGGCATATTGTCTTATTATACCATTTCAAAGACAATGTGGTCATTTTGTTACATGATATGCCCTTATTGTGCCAATGGCCATAAAAGTCTCAAGCATAGGGTGCAACATAGGCACGTTAAAGGAACAACATGCCCATGTAATCGCCTAACATTAAAATAAAAGGAAATGACCATTAGGTAACAATAGGGGCACATTGAACTATAATATGTACATGTTGCCCCAATAATGTTTAAAAAAAAAAACAAAAAATGACCATTAGGCTACAACATGAGCAAGTTGCAAGTAGAAGGTCGAATCCCTAACAATTCAATTCCACACCTTCATATCCTCCTTTAATTCTCTCTTACAAAAACCTTCTTGTTATCTTATCCTTTTGGAAACTTAAATTTGACATCCTTTTAGCCATAGTGCTTGCATCCTCTCCTCACAAATGCTTTATTTCTCACAGTTCAAACGCGCTTGCAAGCATTTCCTCACCCCACCACCACCACCACCTCCTAATCCCCTAGCCCATGAGTTCATGGAGCACCTTCCCAAGTTGCCCATGTACAACTAGTTCAGGCAAGTTTATCACACAAGACCAGTTTCGATTAAGCAATCTTATGATTTTTGAGAGTTGAAGAAATTTACAATTTCCACACCCCCCTCCCCTAATTAGTTTAATTAAAGGATCAAATGTACATTAACTTGATTTGCATATTTTACTTGACAAAGGAGATGCAGTCCATGACAAGAGACAAAACAAGACTCCGACCACCTTCAGTACATATATATTTAGGTAGTTTATCCAAGTCACATAGTAGTACATCAATGACCTGCTCAGATGTGAAGGTGGTCATCCAACGTTGGTTCAGCACATTTTTAGGCAGCCTATTTGTGAGGGAGGAACATAGATTCAACACTTGAGCTGTCCAATGCCAATGTAATGGGACATATCTTGAGCCTTTCAACACCTTTTTGGGTGGCCTATATGTGAGGAAGAAACATAAATTCAGCACTTAAGGCACTTGAAAGCTTGTGACCTCCCATAAACCACCAAGATCTTCCACCACATAACTATGCATGTCATTGCTTCGCATTTCACTTCAAATTTCCTACTTGATGAAGACCTATTTCTCATCAACTACTGTTAAGATTGTGGACACTAAGGAGCAAATTTTGAGAATATGGGTTATCACGTAGATTAAGGTACAGTAGAGCAATCAAATAAAGAAAGATGCAACTTAAGAGTTGGAAGAAGAAATGAAAAAGAGATATCTCGAACTCTTCCACAATCCAGGTAATTTTCAAAAATGAAAATTTTTGTAAAGCAGGGAGAACATAAATACTCAAGAATTAGTATATATATATACATATATATATATATATATATGTACTCACATTTTATTAAGAATTTAAGCCAAGGTTAATATAGTAATTAACCTGAAGAAATTGGGGGCAATTTAGTTATTTTACAATATAGATACAAATAGGTGAACATGCAATTTTTTGACCCATTTCCATCATTTGCACCATTCAAAACCTTAAGCACCCTTAATCGAAACCTAAGAGAAAAGAAGACAACCACGCTCTGCAATTTGCTTATCAGATCGAGGTGAGTAAACCAATCAATACTAATTCATTCACGTACTTATAGTATGAATTAATGATTAACCCTTTAGAATTCCTTTCAAAACAAATTGTGTGACAAAAAGGCTTAGGACAAGAATTCAAGCATTAAAATGATTCGAACCGATAAGTCATTAGACTAATCCTCATTAGTATTTTCTGTGAAATAATGCACAATTAGGTTTAGAAATGCTACATTTTTGTTTAAGGTTAGAAAGATTGGGATTTTGTGAATTGAAAAAGGAATTTGTGATAAACACTAACCTAAATAGCCAAGTACACATCCGTATACCTACTCATACTAAAATGCGAAGGTGTATAGAAAGATACATAATCACCCAACACATCCATGTACTTGAGCGTGTCAAATTGCATAACCTTACAAAAAGGTACATGGCCACTGCATACAATCGTGTACCTAACTATACTAAAGTACACGGCCAAATACATGACCATGCGCTTGGACATGCTAGAAAGCAAAAACACACAGAAAGATAAACGGCCACTGGCACGACCGTATTCTAACCCATGTCCCTCTACATACACTTGTACATGATTGTGTTGATTTGAGACACTTCCTACTTCATTCTATTTCATTCACTTGTAAATCTAAGTGTACATAATTGTGAATGTGTATAGGTGTGAGGAACTATGAGACTGTAAAAGTGCAAGCAGATCAGCTATTAGATATTAAGGTAGGTGTATACCATGTTTGTTGCTTATGATTGTTAAGTTAGAGTTATGTATGTAGATCAAACGATATTGTAAATGAATATGATTGGTTGTGCGTGTGATTGTGTTTGGCTAGGTCCAAGAAACCAAGTGAGGGTCAGTGTTCTTAAGATGGCACCCCGATGACCAATATGTGACTTACCCCTAGTGGAGTTGTGTACTAAAATGATCTAGGTAGATTTAGGATATCTGGTATAGAATGACTCATGTCTTGAATGTGGAAGGATGTTTGTGTAAGATATGAAAGGACTCATGGACTTATAGATAGTAAAGAGCACTCACTGTTGTATTGTCGTATGTGTATTATCTATGTATAGATTAAACTCATGGACAAAGAGAAGTACCCTTTGTTGTATATATATTTATATATGTGTTTGTGAAAAGATTTTATGATGTTTATAATCATGTGATTGTGTATTGGTTTAACTATTATGAAAAGATGATGAACTGTGTAAGAATGACAAGTTGCATTATATATGTGTTGATGTTTTGTCATGGCATACATGTGTGTGTGTTGGTATACATTGTGTTAGGCATTAGCTTAGCCCTTGTAGGACTTTTTTTTTAGTTGCAGGTACCATAGGAGAAATAGTAAACTATGATGAAACCTTGGTAAAGACGAATCAAGAATCTGAGGAGAATGTAGAATATGTTTACTACGATGAGTAGTAGACAAATAAAGAGAAAAGATAGACATTCAATGATTTAGGTGTTTTGATTTGAGATAATTGTTATCTTTAAGTTGTTAAATGCTTATTATGATGTCTATCTGAGGATAAATATTCTTTTTGACCTCTTGTATATTGAGAATGATTTTTATTATTCATTATCAATATCTGAATGTAACTGTTGAAGATTTGTTTGCGTGTCTCCATTTAATGAGGACACATGGCAAACTATACTTGTCTCGGGTTCCAAAGCTTTACAGCTACATATTGCTGAGAATACCAGTTGATGTTGGTCATATCATGGTCCGCTGCTCGTTATGCTTACTAGCGTGGAATGACGCACATCTCAGTTATGCCCTGCTCGCCACGTACATCCTAATGGAGCACAGTTTCGAGTTGAGCAACCATGAAATGCACAAGTCGAAGGGGCTATTCAACCTCCAAGAGGAAAAGAATAAGCTACACCATGTGAAAGATGCAAAAACAGGTCAGTGTGTTGTAGTGGAACAACCATAACGAGAAGCACAATAACGGGGGGAGCCATAGGATGTCGCGTATTACGATTTGCTATGCCTACGTTTAAGTCCAGGGGAGAGAGAGGTCATCAACAACAACAGGCGGAGCGGGTGCACAGCATCAACATAACCCCTATAACAAGCAAAGAATGTTTGAGCAAACAAATTAAGTAATCACTATGAAATAGGAGAATAGAGAAATTCAACTGAACATTTAAGCTCACCAGGCTTAGCAAGATCTAAGATTGAATGCTCTTGACTCCCGTGTTGAAGAAGTCTAGAAACAACAACAAGAGTATTCCCTTTATCAGGGATGTCCGCCACGACCACCTTCCGCGATGGTTATCAAGGACAATCACATATCATAATAATATATTGAGTGTGCCTTAATAATCATTTAATAATTAAACTAGTACGAGAAATGGTTCATTAATTCATAGTAACTTCCAACGCTTTTCCATATGTTACAACTTTCGTATATTACGGAACGCATTATATTGATTGACATTTACATTATGGATATTGAAAAAGAATGAAACAAAAGAAAACATAGAGGTTTAAAATTCATTAAAAGGCAGGTAGGGAGAGGTGGTGGCAATGGATCTCCCCAATAATCGAAATACTATTGTTCTTTTTTTTTTTTTTTTTATTCTTCAACGCGAGAGTCGAGCATTGAACCTTAGATCTTACTAAGCCTGGTGAGTTTAAATGTTTAGTAGAATTTCTCACTTCTCCCGCATAATATTATTGACGACTTGATTTATTTGCTCAAACATTCTCTGCATGCCGTAGGGGTTAGGTTGGTACTTTGTACCCGCTTTCGGCTACTGTTGTTGATGACCTCCCTCCCTGCACCCAAATGTGGCCACGATTTATTTGAATAACGTGGGTGTATGAGTTCGAGTGTAAGGGTCACATGCGCACTATGTGAAAATGCACTACACATGACAAAATGAAAAAAGAAAATGACATTTATGAGAATGATCAAGGATGAATAGAATGAGAAAGAGAAGTAAACAATCTCAAAAGGACTCAAAGTGCTTTAGTGACAAATGGATATTTTATATTATGGTTTTAATCTTTTGAAAGAAAATGCATTAGAATAACGGTGTTTCTCCAAAAAATTCCTCCTTTTTAAATGAGAAACTATAGGTATTTATAGAGTTTTGGTCATACATCACATCCGTTTGATGGTAATAGTAATCAATGGTCGCAAATGCATGAATTCTTACATGAGCTTCTAATGAGCCTAGGTCCATCTAAGGCCTTTCATGTGCGAGCCTGACTTGAGAAAGGTTAGGTTGGACTAACTGATCCAATAAGCCCTATTTCAAACCCATCATGCCAAATCTCCTCAATCATCTCAAGTCATAGGCTTGACTCTCTAGATCCTATCACCTTAATTAGAGAATCAAGTCCAATTAATTAGCACCAATGCTGCAAGACAATCAATATGCAACAGTTATTTAATTACATGTGTCGCTTTAAGCTCATTAGAATTGTACTGCCTTCAAAAGAGATGATCTGGTATAAGTTAGGGAACATTCTTCCATAGTTAACAAATTTAATTATGACTTAAGTAAATCCTTTGTTTGCCTTAAAAAATCAATTTTTATATATACAATTTCATGGACAGTAAAATTCATAAAGCAATTTTACTATCCATGAATTTGGTGATCAATAATATACTATCATATTGGGTCGAGTGGCCTTAATAATAAAGCAATTTGCTTGATACAAATGCCAACACTATCGTCACTTAACCAAATCAAATTATTTAATTAATATTGAATCAAATCTTTCTTGAATTCAAATCCAAGCCTTTTGATATTCAAACCACGTTTCAAAGCCAAGTAAATATGTTTCATTCAATGTCACAGGAGATTAATGGCTCCACTTTTCCTTTTTCTTTGTTTACAGCCCACCCCGCCCCGCCCCCACCCATACTTTCAATCTGCTGCACCTGTGCACTTTGGATCAAACCGCGTGTTCATTCATTTTTATAGGACATTGCATTTGCTAGAATGAGCTCTAATGGTTGCATTTTGCTATTATTGAGCTTTGCACATCACTGTGCGAAGTCCTTGCTAGCTGGAGTATACTATCTTCGCACACCTTTAACCTTCATTTTTTCTTTTTTCTTTTTTTTAATTACTGCACATTTTCATATATTCCTCTCTTATGTTTCTTCAACTTCAAGAACTAATGACACAAAACTCTTCTCGACAAATAAATTAGTATGAAAGGTTGAAGAAGACCATAAAGGAACCAGTAGCATCAGAGCATAATATCGAAACCAGCAAATGAGAGCAATAATCTAAATAATGAAGACCAAAGCTAAAGTTTGAAGCTGCTTGAAGGTTATCATTTAAAGAGTGCAAAAGATCGAAGACCAGTATTGAAGAAACTGATGAAAAATCCAGTAGCTTGAAGACCTGATTGCAAAACCAAAAAGCTACACTTGGATGCTAAAGAAAATTAAAAGTTTAAAGACTCAAATGCTAAAATATTGAATAAAAGTCCAGTAAGCACCACCAAAGCCTTTCCCTACTCTTAGGTAATAAATGTTTATGTTTAGACTGATTTTTATATACTCTGGCCATCGCGTTCCACTATAATATGTTCATTCGTATATACATGCTTCTCCCTATATTTGCCATACTCAACTTTCCTTTGTAATTTCATCATAATACTTCTTATAGGATTTTTTTTTTTTGTTTGGGCCCAAAGCTTTGTTGCTTTCCCCTTTGAAGCCACTAGTTTTAACAAGAATTGAGATGCCTTGTTGTGCGTATGTGCGTATCATAATTATATATATATAATAAGAAGCAAAATAATGACATGAAGTAACAAAGTTCATATTAAATTGGAAATGTGCTCTATTTCCTTTGAAGTCAATGCACCCTTTAAGTATATCACCAGTTGATGGCATAAAACTTTGGGATTGATATTCCCCTTATGTAAGCATGTTGAGAAACAATGGAGTGCTCAATTCAAATGTTGCTCATTTGCTTTATTTCACCCCTAGATTGTTCATGCTTAACCTATTGGAATAAAGTTTGAGGGGTTAGTTAGAGAAGTAAAGGAAATGGTATTCGATCCAGTCCAGTCTTTGTTTTCTTTAGCAAAATCTATGAACAAATCCACATGGAAAAGGAAAGACGATGATTGGGCTAAGAGGATGGAGGCTCTGAAGAATAATGATGTGGAAAGATACAGAGAGGTGTTGATGGAGCAGCAAACTATTGCTCCATGCAATGCTACATATGCTATTCTATCGTCATTTCTGAATCGAACAGAGGAATACCTTCAGAAGCTTGGAGTTAAGATAGCAACAACAAAGAATCAACAAGAAGTGGAGGAGGCAACCAATAATGTTGCTACTACTGCACGATTGCAAGGACTGTCTGAGGAAGAAGTTAGAGTAACAACAGCATATGCTAGAGAAGAAGTGGTGATATGCAATCGCTTCATGGAAATGAATGCCCCTAAGGACAGATCATCTGATGAGCTAGAACCTTGAAAGACTACTAGCTAGTTGGTTTATGCTTAATGGCAAGCGAATCGAAAAAATTAAACCTACTGGGGGAATTCGACAAGGAGATCCTACATCTCCATATCTATTCCTTTTAGTAGCAGATTTGCTCTCTCGAATGATGATGAAAGCAGCAGCTAGTCGCTTCATCAAAGGCATTAAATTGACCAAAAATTGTCCAAAACTTACACGTTTGTTTTTTACAGATGATTCATTTTTTTTCATGGGGGCAAATGTGACCAATCTTTGCAAATTGAAGAACATTCTAAATATTTATTGTCAAGCTACAGTCAAAGCCATTAATTTCTAAAAATCAATTATCATTTTCAGCAGAAACAGTCCTATGCCAGACAGAGAGAGATGCAATAGAGTGACGGGTATCCCACTACATAATATTACTAGCAACTATCTTGGCATTCTAACAACATGGGGAAGATCCAAGTCAGCGACATTAGCAACTATAAAGGACAAGATAGGACAAAAGCTTCAAGGATGGAAAGGAGCCTTACTGTCTTATGGGGGTAAGGAGGTCTTGATCAAGTTAGTTGTGTATGTGGTACCAACTTATAGTATGACTGTTTTTAAATTCCATAAGAAATGGTGCAAAGAAGTCGCAGCTATGATAAGCAAGTTCTGGGGGTAAAATACATTGGAAAAAGTAGGAGAGTTTAGCTATCTCAAAAGAAAAGGTAGGACTAGGCTTTAGAGATCTAGAGGCATTCAACAATGCTATGCTTGGCAAGCTAGCTTGGAGATTACTGCAAAACCTGCATCAGTTATGGGCTCATATTCTTAAGGGACTTTATTTTCCTAATAACGACTTCATGGAAGCAAGGATTGGAGGAAAGGCTTCTTAGATATGGAGGAGTATCTAAAGAGGAAGGGAAGTTGTTAGGAATAATAGCTGTTGGCACATAAGGTCAAGAAATAAGATCGTCATATGGAATGATCCTTGGCTTTTTTATAAGAAAATGAAATGAACAGTGAAGCTGGTTAATTTCAGGGTTAAAGACATGAATTAAGTTTGTCAAATCCTCCTTACTTCTTTTGGTATGGATGATAGATTGATATGGCCACTTCAAAAAGATGGAAGTTACTCTGTAAAATCGGCTTATCATGTCATTTTCAAATTAGATCTTCAATATCCAACAAATCGTCCCTCATCTTCACATGCGATAGATGAAGAGATTTGGAAATTAATTTGGGAAGCCAAGTGTATGCTGAAAAACACTTTTTGTGGCAGTTGTGTACAAATTCAATCAATTCTAATTCCAACCTGTATAGGAGAAAAATTAGAGCTGATCTAACATGTCAATTCTCTAGGGAGGAGGAGACCATAGAGCATTTGACATTGTTGTGTCCTTGGACAACTCCAATTTGGTCAGAGATTTTAGGAAGAAGACATGATGTTGCAACTATTACGACAATTGATGACTAATCAATCTAAGATCTTTGGTGGCGAATAAGTTACAAGTACAGTAAAGTACACGTGAAATTGGGACCTGTCCGTGCCATATTTGGAAATATCGTTGCGTTTGTGTTTTCAATTAAAAAAAAAAAGGTCCAAATCCAAAGGATCTTGTAAGTGTTATAAAAGCTACTATTTGGAAATTTAAGAAATTATATGCTAATTTTGAAGTCCTAGTAGTAAATCACCACCAACGAGCCGATGAATGGGAAACCCCATGTGCAGGAATTATGAAATTGAACTGCGATTGTGCTTGGGACCTTGTAACAAAGCAAGCTGGCAATGATGCTGTCGCCAGAGATCATACTGGAAGCTTATTAGGAGCAGATTGCAAAGATATGATAGCTGATGAATACATAGTACCTGAAGCTGGAGGCCGTAAGGATGGCCAAGGCAATGAGATGGAACAAGATCATTATTGAAATACTCTTTCTTAGTCCATGGAAATGTGACAAAGCATGGAAGCTTATGGTCTATCTCAAATATCATTGCCGATATTTAGAGATGTCAGTTGATTTTGAATCTTGTTTTTTCCTCTTCGGTTAATAGAAAAGTAAATGCGTGTACTGACTGGATTGCATCTCGGGATAAAAGGGCTTGTACTTCTGTTTTTGGAAAATTAATCCCTCAAGTTCTTTAGTTAGTCTCATCAATGCTGATCATATAATCCGCCCTCTAGACATTTTGTAATTTATTGTTGTTTTTCTAGTATAATCATCTACTTATCTTTTGGGGAAAAAAATGATTTTACTGCTCACAATTAACATTGTGAGTCCAAATCACGATTTAAAGTAGAGGACGCCATTTTCTACATGGCAACGGTTTGGGCATGGCATTGCCTGTGGAGGCATTGAAAAATATATCCTTTAGGGCATTCCTCTTAATATATGATATGTTCGTTTATAGGACCAAAGATCTCGTCCACTTTACCAAAACGAATCTTGTTCTGCAGTCAATATTGGAGCATTGAAGAAAGGTATTTTGTCGTGAGAATTGCGACAGCATCATTCTTGCATGAGTGACGAAAAGCTCAAACTTCTACGTCTGGGAGATCCATCAGGAAAACCGCCACCACCACGGTCGCGGCCACGACCGACAAATCTTCCGCTGCCGCGGCGACCACAGACACTAACTCGGCCACCCCAAAAGCTTCCACCGCCTCTTGGAGATTGCAATTTTTAGGGAGCATCTCAGAATTGTATCGGCAATGGAAAAGGGCTTGCAGGCTTAGTGTATGATTATATGATATCTCTAGTTATCAGTTCATTGGTTTCTCCGTTCGGTAATTAGAGACTTGTCGAAGCAAAAGTTAATAGATGATTTTGTGTACATTATTCCTATGATGAAAATTTCATTCGTCCTGCTTCTTTCTTTCTTTCTCAGATTGCATTTTTACTACAATTCACTACCAAGAATGCAATGCGATACCCAAATTGTCGCCATGTGGAAGATGCGCCCGATGTAAATTGTGATTTGGACGATTTTAATTCAAACCATTTCAAAATTTTGACTTAAACTCGTAATTTTAAATACTATATCTTTTAAATTATCTTTTAACTTAGACCGTATTTTTAGAATCATTCTTATTAAATACTATATCTTTTTTTTTTCTTTTTCCTAGGTAAAAGCATCATAAATAAAAACCAGAAAAAACCAAACCAAATCCAGCCAAACAAATATTTGGTTTTGTTTCGATTTGGAATATCTTCAACTGAACAAGCCAAATCGAACTGAAAATTATATTATACACATCATATTATATATTAATGATGTCATATAACATGTAATAGTTCAAAATATATACTTGCATAAATCGAAACTATGTGACACGTAACATAAATCTAATTATGTAGATATATGATATACTTACAATTATTATAGAACATATTACATAATTTTATATGACATAATAATATTAAAAGCATCAATATTACAATTAACTAAATAAATATAAATACATACAATTATTTAATATATAGTTTTATAGAAAACAAACCCCCCACCACACAACACACACATACATGTAGATATTCAGCAACATATTAATATAATATTTTGCCTCATTGAAAGTTTTTGGTGTGGTTTGATTTTGGTTCAAAAACAGTCTGGTTTTGTAGAATCACAAAATTGAGCCAAACCGAATTGTACCCATAATAGATATCCTTTATTACATGTTGTAGTCTTAACTTGTCACTCCTTCTATATACTAGATAAGCAGTTATTTATAGCGATAGTTGATCTCAATATGTATACCGTATTCCCTCCCAACTAATATAACAGATTACACATACTTCCATCGACGTTCCTCGTGATCTTTGTAGCAGTGCATCTGCTTAAATATATGATTTCCAGTCATTCTCTGAATTTTGACAGAGGTCCTTCTCTCCCCCCTTGCCTAACTTGAATGCCTACTATAAAAACATACTACGATGAAATGCTGCATCTTGGTATCTTGCTATCTCTGCTTCCCAGCATCACATTAATAAAGTTCTATCCAATATAAAAAATGATGTTACAGCTTTGAGATGGCAGATGCAGGCAAGTCCGATCTAGCTGGAAGCTTTAAATCTTCCCAACACCCATCTTCTATCTTGGAAAAGTACCAGTCAACCATTTCATCACTGATATCTTCCAGTTTGGAAGGCTTCCACTGTAAAAGATAGTAGAATGTTGGATACTAAAGGTAACAATGTACATTAAATATTGAACTCGAGCAAGAACATTAGTCAAACCTTTGGATTCTTATCCTTATCCAAGAGAATAGCTCTGCAACCCTGCATATTACAAAAAGTTTTAGACCCAAGACCTATGAATAGATATGTAGTAAATCTCCAATATCATAATACCTCAAAGAAATCCTTGCTGACTTCTCCTCGTAATACATGGCATACCATTCTGTATTCTCGGCAAAGGCACTGTCCAACACCTTGAAGCCGTCCTTCTCTAATCTGAATTATGGAACAAATTTTCAAAACCATGAATGGTTTTGGCCAAGGTTGTCAAAATCGCGTTTCAACTCGTACGTTTCCACGTTTTTACGAGTTTACATATACAATCCTAGTTAACTCGCCTACAAAATCGGAAAGTTTCAAAATCGGAGTAAAATCGCGATTTTGAACAGTAAAATCGTTCAAAATCGCGATTCTACACGAGTTTACCGATTCCACACAATTATCCAATTGCAAGCTTAAATCCATTCGGATCGGATCCAAGCCCAACCCAGCCGAACCCACCCCAGCCCAATCGGCAACCCAGCACATGTAATGCAATTTTCGGCTTGCGTTGCTGCTGCTGCTGTTCATGTATGTTGAAGAGAGAGAGAGACAGTGAGAGACAGACCAGAGTCCAGACGGTGAAAAGCGACGACGACGACGAGAGAGGAGAAGCGAGCCAGCGATCCTTCGTTCCGCATCGAACCATTAGGACAAAGAATACTGAGCAGCCGCAGCGAACCAGCGATCGTTCTTGCAGCAGGCCACCCACCAACGAGTTGAGATCCATCTTCATAGACACGATTTTTGTGTTAGGTATGACTTGTATGACTATACTTGTACTTGTACAGTTGTAATGTAGTGTATCATGGGAATTTTTATGCTTGTGAGTTGTGATTGTGAATGGGTATTTGAATGGGTTGATGGCTTTCAAGGCCGTGCCTTCAACCGTGTACTTAACCGTGTATACTTCTGTTCTGTGTATTTTCCAAGCTCAACACACGGCCGTGCATTCAACGTGTGTTCAACCGTGTGTACTTCTGTGTATTTTCTAAGCTCAACACACGGCCGTGCATTCAACCGTGTGTTCAACCGTGTGTACTTTTGTGTATTTTCCAAACTCAACACACGGCCGTGCCTTCAACCGTGTGTTAAACTGTGTGTGCTTCTGTGGGCGTGTTTCCTTGATACACGGCCGTGCTCTTCCCTTATTCTTTCCAAAAACATTTTTCTTCGTGTTTTCTTATCCAAGCCTAAACTTTTAATAAACAACCATTGGCTTAATTGTTAAAAGCCCTTTGGCGTCCAGGGGGCGCTGCCCCCTTGAAACCCCCACCGGGGCGGCTTCCCCGGACCCCCGCCCGCTCAGCGGGACCCACGTGCTTTCCTGTCGTAGCGGAAATATAAGTCATACCCCGACATGTTTGTCGGTTATCACTCATCTCTTGTCAGTGTGTTACGTTACATTGAAGTCTTTGTGTTTGTGTTCGTCGATTATTAGTCTTCTTATTCTTATTTGTGATCATGTTCGTATTAAAGCACTTGTGTTTAATTGCTGCAACTTTCCTTATTTTAACTAATATTTTTATAATAGTAAATAAAATAAATGTAGATAGCTTTACCTAGTAATATATAATTTTGAAGGTTTTCTTGTTATAGTATCTTCTTTATTATGTACTTTTAGTCATTTTTTAATATTACTCCTTTTTAATGGTATATCTTCATTATCAATTTTTATTTATTAGTAATTTCTTAAAGTCACAATTGATTTTTAAATTTTATCTATTATTTTTTAGTTTTTGTATATAGAACTAGGTGAAACATGTTTTATACATGATTTATCATTTTAGAAATAAAATATCTATATTATACAACTTATGCTCGATTATCTATATTATGACTTTTATTGCAAATTTGTAATTTATGGCTAAAATAAATACTTAATTTCCTTATTTCTATTATTAATTATATTTTTTAATGACTATTGTAAGTAAATTTATAATATTTGAAAGTTATTTTACATAGGTTGTAAAAACTTACGTTTCTACGTTCCGTTTCTACGTTCCGATTCTACATAAAATCGCGATTTTGACAACCTTGATTTTGGCTACCAAATTACTTATCCCCAAGTATTGGCATAATAAGACTACTGAAGAAGATAGCAATGAAAAGAAAAGCATAAGACAAGGCCTTAGGGCCATGTTTCATAGGCTTCATTGCCACAGTCCTACGTCTATGGGCTATGTATGTAGCCAAAAGTGGTCAAAGGCTCACTAGAGAGTAATCCTCAGTCTCTAATTTTAAGAGCTTGCTAAAGAGAAACAACCGATCTCATAAGCGTAAATATAAACACAATTTAAGGGATCATATGTTCCTACTTGCTTTATTTCTCATAGGAATAGTAACTGAAGCCTTCCAACCCTAACTTTCGAAAAATAAAAGATGATGGCTTCCATAAGAAATCTAACAAAATCTCTTACAATATCTTTTAACAAACATGTAATGGTAAATGGAGAAACAAATATTCATTTCTTATGTATCCATGATAGACCCTATCTTAGACAATGAGCTTGTCCTCAAGCTCAACTAATTGCTGGACAAAAAGAGACAAAGGGTTGCTTGAAAATGATGGTGGCTTCCCTCGCAAGCAAGCTATTAAGGCCTGTGTCCAAGAATGAAATACATATTGAAGAAGCAGATGGGGGCTCATCAAAGAGAACCCTTCTATTTCTAAACTTGAGGACTTATTAAAGAGAATCCTCTAATCTTATAACCAAAAACACTTAACACTAGCCGAAAAGTAATACCTTCTCACCTGCTTTATTTCTCATAGGAATGGACCCTAAGTATTTAATTAAAAAAAGGGGGGGGGGGGGGGGGGGGGGGGTTGGGGTGGAGGGGAAGAAAGAAAGGGACTTTCCTAACAAATCAAACAAAATGTCTAACACCATCTCCCAAAATGTGCATAATAATACATCTAATAACAAATATTATTTCACCTATATATTTATAATATTTGTAGAATCCATATTCATTTATTCTCAATTCTCTAACATATGCAATCACCATCATTTTCTTAATTACTAGTCATTTTCAAATACTTTTACCACATCTGACTTGACCAATATAGCATATTGATAATACAAACTATCCAAATATCTGATTTTTGAACAAAAAAGATGCAGATAACATATGCATAGAAAGAGTCCATCCAAGTGGTCCTTAGAAAGCTTGGTCTAGGGGAAGAGTAGGAATAAAAGAAATGAGTTTCCATGGAATCCCAATTTCATGAAATTGCTTAGATTATGGCATTAAAAAATTGAGGCTTTCAAGGTATAGTTTTTCTCAAATTTTCTTATCCTTCTCTGAAATGACTCTAAAATGCATGAATTTATACTTTGTAGAATGAGATTCAATTACTAAAAAAGAAAAAGGATGTAGATGCCTTTTAAATTTCAATAATAGAAATAGCTTTGGGGGGTGGGGGGTGGGGGGTGGTGTGGCAGATGTAGGGGCACCAGTTAGGGAAGTTTCAAGAGCAACACTGATGTTACTAGCTGCATAAATTTATAGAGTTGTTAAGTAATAAATGTAATAATTTATACTGTATTTATGAACTTGAGTTTTAGATAAGACGGTTGTGGTACTACTCATAACATGGGTTCAAACCCCAGCATCATCAATTAACCCCTATCTAATTAAATTGTCCACTTATTGAGTCTCAATTAAAATCCAATTCACAAGTAAATGGGAGTGTTAAATAATAAATATAATAATCCACAACATATCTATAAACTTAATCTTTTAAATAAATACTACTGGTCATAACAAGAGTACACGGTACTAGGACAAGGCCTCCTCCTACTTGCTAAGATTAATTACGTATGGCAAGGACTGATTACAATTAGGGATAATAAACTGATTTCCCTTGATGTATCAAGTTATTTCCTCTTCCCACTATAGGAAGATCTTTTCGTCCTGTTTTCGTACAAAGTGATATGGATATAAACTAGATTGATAGCTGTTAGGAAATTAGTGTGCAGAACATAGGGGGAGGGGGGGGGTGGGGTGTGGTGGTGGGTGGGTGTGGGTATTAACGTGAAAGTGCATAGGTGTGAACATGATGCAGTATGCGTATTCATTAGTGGTGTGAAGGTGTAAGCTGGTGATCTTGTATTCTTTGAAGTATTTTTTCTTGTGTTTAAAGTTTAAATGCAGGGCAGATGTTTGGAAAGTTATGCAGCAAATAGGAGAACTAGGAGAGGCAGTTGCAAAACTGCCACTTGCTTGGTAATTTCAAATGACAAATTGTAATTGGGGGAAAAAATGAAAAAAAAAAAAAAAATCCTATTTCTCTCCAAAAATCAAGAAATTAAGTGTTCAATAAGATTCTCTTTTGATTGAGCCTTGAAAAGAGATTGTTGGAGACTCTATAACAAGCCAAAAAATTTATTTCAAATTGATCTTGTAAAAATTTGGTATCAGAGCTGTGTTTTATGGAAGAATTGAAACAACCCCAGCAGCAATTTGAGGCATTCCCAGTTTTATACAGACAATAGGGCGAGGATGGAGACATGACAGCAGCACTTGACGGAACAATTGGCCAGTTGTTGCAAGAAATTCCTGGTCAGCATTTGGAAGGAAGGGACCAGGAGGAAGCCAGCAGCTGTGGGGAAGGAATGGAAAGAGGGTCACTCCAGAGGGTCCTTGGTAGATTGGCTTGGCAAAAGAAATACTTTAGAGGTTGGTGGCCAAAGGAAACAGCTTTATGTTCCTTTATAAATGGCTCTCAATGGGAATGGCCTGTTGGAGATGTGTGGAACAACATTAGTGGAAGTACTGGATCCATCAAATCATGCCAAACAGATTGTTACAGATTTACTGGCACGAAAAACCCTCAAAAATCCTCTCAATGAGACATCCTATCACCTTGCTAACGAGACTTCAGCACCTAGGCATGCTTTTATCTTCCAGCTTATTGCTTGTGAAAACTATATACTATGGATAAGCTCAGGGTTGGGGTCTAATTTCCTCAAACTACTGCTACATATGTTGCAAGGAATGGAGACTCATGACAACCTTTTCTTGAAATGTGATTATGCTAGATAAATTTGGGGAAGAGTTGAGACAATTTTGGGTTGGACGACAGGGGTTCACTGGTCTTTCAATTCGTTTCCCAATGTGCTTTCATCAACACGAGGCTTAGAAAATCATTTCAAGAAGACCATAGCCGCAATATGTTACCACACATGTGGAGAAACAAACACTTGCGTATGGGAGATCAAGGCAATCCAGTTGAGGCCCTTTCAAGGACTATTCTTTCTTGCCTTTTGTAATTCTGTATGTGTTTTGTTTTTGAATCTCTCATGAGCTTTTAGGGCCATTTTATTGACTTAGGCATCCTTTTATTTATATATATATTATTTTTTTTTATAGCTAGTTCGATAATATAGGTTTCTTGCATGCTCCCTCTCTTTGTACTGATTTTTTTATATAACAAATAAAAAAAAATGTTCTTAGCCAATTGGTCAACCTGCTTGTTTATGATAATGAAATATGAAAAGAAAAACTAGGGTTTTTGTGCATTTAATTACCTGTTTTAGATGAGTTACAAAACAAGTAAAGATTAGTTGGTTGTACATCTGTGATTCCTTAAAAAACTTCATGATGTTAATGCTTATTTAGATCTTGAGGGCATGATGAAGAATCATTACTTTCACATATGATGATTTATAAATCACAAACTTTATACAAAGTAGCATACCGATCTAAGAGAAATTTTGAGGCTTGTGGGAGATGCCTTCTTCAGTGTTTCAATGGTGGAAACAATCCAATCATCCTTCTTCTTTAAGGTCTCCTTCTCCTGTCAAAGAGAGATTCAGAAAGCATGGACAGAACTATGG
This sequence comes from Laguncularia racemosa, assembly GCA_037954665.1. Lineage (NCBI taxonomy): Eukaryota > Viridiplantae > Streptophyta > Magnoliopsida > Myrtales > Combretaceae > Laguncularia > Laguncularia racemosa. Next base: position 1,223,015 of record JBBMOL010000018.1, on the reverse strand, counting down.
TGAAGATGACAAACTAAATCCATTTGCATTTTTAATCCACAATCACAAATAATGTGAGTTGGAGAAAGAATGTTATATGCAGTATAATCAACTTACAAGAGAAGATAAAATTTCTTCCACTGTTCTTTGTGAGAAGCACCTGTCAATGACATCCAACCTGTAAAAGGACCAATCAGTATATGAGATCTAATTAACATACCAATTAATAGCAATTCCACGTAAGAAAAGCTCATTTTTGAAATGACATGATGATGTGTTTGGTTATGTGTGCATATGTGTGTGTCTATACACACATACATACATATATATATATATATATATAATGTTTGCTTGTCTATATTGTGGTGCAGCAGCCGATTTTTTTGGCCCTTTCCTCTTCAGAACAATGGGATCTAAGGTTCATTGCTCCCTGAAACCAACATTTTTTGGCTTTGTCTCATCAGCACCAATCTGGTAATCACTCTATGAGTATACTCTTATGGTAGGTTTCAATTGAGGCTGTTTCTTGGGGATCCTCTGAGTCATAAAGAGAATAAAACAACGATAATGATGTCTACATCACTTAATGTTCTTTCTAGAAATAACAGTGTGTAAACATGCATGTTAGTAGTCAAAAAGATAGTAACTGATGTTTCCAATAGTTATTAGATGTATTTAAGGATAGGACACACAAATATTGCAAACACCCTTGTTTCGTTATGCTCTCTTGAAGAAAGATTTGCAAGTTTGTGAAATGACAAACACAACATCTTCATTCCTCATGGATCTTCAAGATACTAGTATATTAACCATATCTCTTGTAATGCTTGCATTCATTAAAATTATCTCTATACTTAATATATCACTTCTCACCCCTCTTTCTGCAACTTCTATATCGTTTGTGATTGTTTCAGCAACCCAAAATTTGAAAGGAATTTCTATGAGATCCCTTTGCTTGTAGTCAGGCTACCACATTTACATGTAAATATCTTTCCTCTAAAGATGAAACTAATACAAGCATCATGCTACAAACAACCAAAGCAGGCATTAAGAATTTGATAACAACGACACAACAACAGCCAAATAAATAGAGTACTTATTGCAACATAGATTCTCAGTTGATAAATCACCAACCGATGAAATGCACTATGCTCCTTCACATTTGGCAGCTGGGAATATTTGCCAATAATTGATGATATGGTAGTTTGGTCAGTTGAATCTACCTTCAAAAGATCTGCTTCCAGAAATGCCAATTCCTGAACCAGATTCAGATACATAATATGAATTAACAACTTAGCTCAATACATGCATGGAAAATATGTGCCTGTGACTGATTTCATCTCCACAAAAACAATGGAACTTTATAGTATGCATTTAAGGGAATACCTTATGCTGCAAAATGAACTCTAACCAAGACCGTGCTACAACAACTTCACATAATCATTAATTTAAACTGCAAATACCTGCCATGATCATGTATCCAGTGACATTCTACTTTCTGTTATCATATTTGAATTTGATCTATTGTATGCACTCTGGTCATAGCAGTTCTGAATTAATGCCAATCAACATTTCCTAGGAATCTAACCTATGAAAACAATATGGAAATACCCAACAAAAGAAAAGGCCACAAAAGCCTACCGCCGAGGGCACATAATGAGTTGCAAGGCCACATGCAAGTAACTCAGGACCATCCAACCTAGCTCCAGTGAGACCAACATATTCCCCTGGCACAGGAAAAAAAAAAATAGACAACAGAGTTGGTTCATATTATTACAACAATGAGATTCCCACAATAGAAAAGAGAATATACAATACTAAGAGCAAATATCAGATTGTTTCCATTCAAGCTTATATAAGACCACGTACAATGATAAGGATCCTATTTCAAATCCCTAAATACCACATCAACATTTTAAGAAGCTCTCTTCCTTAAGGATTACTCCACTTTATCTCTAAGGTCCTTAAACAAAGGTCCTTATAATTTATTTATATTATTTATGTGACCCACAATACAAACTTTCAACTAAAACAAAAAAAAAAAAAAGAAATTACTTTTTGGGGTCCTTAGTTAATGACCCCAATGTGCTTGGCATTGGTTATTGTGCCAAACACCCACCATTATACATGCTCTAAAAAACTGAGAGCAAATGCTCAAAGTCTGGTAATAACAATGGCTGACAGTAAATATGGCATAATTTTGTCTCTTTTGTCCTATCATGATAATGATCACAAATGGCATAATCAGTCTGAAGAAAAATCTGTGAGTTTCCTGAACTCAATCAGAATCAGCAAATTTCCAGGTTGCCAGCATGTATCATCTTCATTACGGCAGCAGCAGCAGCAGCAGCAACTTTGTGATTTGCCCAGTATCATTGTTATTCAGATATTCCATAAGCACAATTTTTTTGTTCCATTTATCTCCACATTTCATCTTCTTGAATTATATCTACCAAGAATTTGAAATCATACTCTTCCAAATTAATCAATTTGCAACTAGAATATCCAGAGATGTCTGGCACCAACTCAAATGGCATTACCAATGTCAAGCAAACACTCAAAAGTGAATAGTTCAGTACACAAAAGGCACCAGCAGGCACAATTTTAAAGTTGCTCCTGTCAAGGTCCATCTATATTTAGTTTCAAAAGTAGACATTTAATTATCCTTTCTTTTTTCTTGGGCAACTGACATTATCATAATGCTATTTGTCAGGGCAATTTGACTTTCTCATGGTAGCATGATCAACGTGCAAACAATAAGACTAGAACTTTCTAAGGGAATTGAAAATGCCAACATATACAAAATAAATATGGAGCATAGGTGGTTGCACATCATCATCAGTTTCAGTACCAAAAAATCTAGGGAGCCTGGACAGGAAAAATGAAGCACCAATATCTGGAAAGAGTCCCAAGGCTGTCTCTGGCATGGCAAAAACCTGAAAATTTTTACAAAAGATATTAATTCAAAAAGGATTATATGAGCCCGAAATATTCAGTATCGATCTTTCCTTAAAAATATAAAATAAAATTCAAGTTCAGCACCTCTATCACAAACCTTCCATCAGCAGAATATTTCAGGTCATCTACATGTTGGAGCTCAAATAAAAACGACCACAGAAAAATGTCAACAAATTAAACATGTAACTGACTGTTACATGCTACTACATAGAACGTTACATATTTGATGCTTCATTTGACCTTTCCTACCATCTATAAAGTCGAGGAGACCTTCAATGCAAGTCTAAAAATGAAGTAGTGAAAAAAAATGTGGCTACTTCTCCTTTATCATCAGCTATCACATCCACCAAGGTTGACATTCATCTATTTAAATCAATGCAGCTCTAGAACCAGTTAGTTGTCAGACCTATAAGTTGGGTGAAAGGGCAAAAACCCAATTTTTTTTAATGACAAGTTCAACTAAACCACAGGAGATCACCAGACCTATAAGTTGGGTGAAGGGCAAACCCCAATTTTTTTAATGACAAGTTCAACTAGACCACAGGAGATCCCAAGATCTAGATTTCATAAAGAAAGCAACCATGTAGCTCTAAATAATTGAAACTATCACTTCCTAAGTGCACAACTTTTCCCTGCCAATGAATTTCTTTGATGTTGCATAAAGCATCCTTTGCTGATTAATTTCCATACATCTGCCTTCCTCCTTTTCCCAGATTTTCCTACTGCTTTCTCTAAAGAACCCTCTAAATGACTCTCTTTTTATTTGGAGCTATCATCCATATTAGAATTCATTTTTACACAATGAACAGGTGCAACCCCCTAGTATGAAATATGAACTGTTTGTGAGATTTTGGAATCATATTATTCAAAGTCATGCATATAAATTCCGAAAAGGCCTAATTAGAAACTATTAATCTAATCAAATATTAATTTAAAATTTCTCAATTTCAGTCAGCCCCCTGCCACACCCCCCGCACCCCCAACCCGCCCCAAAAAATAAATAAATAAATAAAACCTCAATCAGAGCAATTTACTCTAAGTAGATATTGCAAACATGCAGCTGACTAGAGGTAACATATGGTTCTTGAGCAAGATACTTCAGCTATGGTTTATTCCAGTTTCAAATGATTGTGGAAAGAAGCATAAGATGTAACAGATACAAGAAAATCCAACAGAAAAGATCTTCGTAAAATGGTTTGTATTGTATAATATTTCTTCATAAAACTTTCTGTGGTGATGAAGAGCTAACAAGATTATTTCTAAGTACAATAAAGTATCATATTCAGAACCAGAATGCTTTCCAAATAATTTCAATTATAGTATGATTTATGTCATGTAATTACATGAAGACTGATCACCTGTCATCATCTAACATATAAGCAAAGGAGCACAGTGAATTAGTGGTAAAATTAATGACAAAGAGTGTTAGCCATAGAGGAAAAACTTATTTTTAACATAAAATCAGAAAGCCAAATGCCTTTCCATTTATGAGTTTATCAATATATTCGGACCTGCAACCTCTTTGTTGGGCCAATTGGTATCAATAAGAGAAATGGAAGAATTCCAAAAGAATACCGTATTCTCTGTTGCAACACGAAAGCTTCCATGAATTGATAGGCCACCTCCTCCTCCCATCACAATTCCATTAAGAATTGAAACCTTCAAGTTTAATAGCATTTATATAGTCATATAATGCCATAGTCAATAAAGTTTTCAAAACAACACTGACTTGTATACATGCTGATGCACATCTCCAAACAAGAATCCTCACCTGAGGTTTGCTAAACGTTGCCATCAGATAATTTAAACCAAATTCTTTGGAAAAGTAGTTCGCGCCAGATTTCCAATTACCTAATGAAATGGAATCAACTATTATTTCACCTCACATGATTATTTTTGGATTCTCTATTATACAGCGATTTTGATAATCCATATGTTAGCATACTCAATAAGGGAAAATGGGATAAAACATCTCTACACCCAAAAGGTCCCCCATTCATATCCCACTAATCACATATTACCATATATAAAATAAAAATTAGTGCAAAGTGGTGCTGCACAAATATTCTTCATATATGACAGCACATGATTGGTAGAGACACCATTTGGGGGCAGGAAATTTTATCCAGAAAAGTGCAATTTCCAATGCACCTCTAACTTGTGAATTGCATAATTAGGACATCAGAAACTCCACTATTCCTTCTTGAGTATGCTAAAAAGTTCTCTAGAGGCACTCCTTAATAAAACAATTATATAATATGACAACGAAATTGGGGAACGCACCAAGAAGAGATAGCCAACATATTCACTTAGGTAAGATTCAATAAGGTGATCTTCATAAGGATAAGAACCTCAGAACTAATGATCATCCATGAGTGCATAATCCTACCTTTAATAACATCATGAACTACAGCGGCAACATCACCACCAGCACAGAGAGCTCTACCCTTCCCCTGTGTAACAAGTGACATACAAATACATATGTTGAAAATAAAATAAACTGCCATGGAAAAGAACTTAACATACTATTTACATGCATGACTCATAAAGCAATGAAATCAAATGAGTAATGGTCGTCATATTAAATAAAGGGTACGTAGAAGAATATTCCAGTCAAAGAAGAAAATGTGGCCAAGAATTAGTCATGATGTTAGGTATTAGATATAGCCAATAGTAGTGTTAGTATAGCTAATATTAGTAATAGTATAGCTCATTAAAGAGTTCAATAAAATGTTGCCATGTGGCACGTAAATAGAATAATAGTAGTATAAATAGGAGGAGTATTAGTGGGAGAATTATTAAGCCATTTTCCACATTTTCTCTAGTAGAAAGAGTGTAAGGAGCTATAACCACTGATTGAGGAGTATTTTGCTCTAGAGTGTATTCTTTAGCCCTAATTCCACAAAACCGAGGCTTGTAATTACTTTATATTACATATAATCAATATTTCAATTCTTCGGTTAGTATCAATTAGTTCAACCTGCCAAATTATTGATCAAAAGAAGCGCAATTGTTATATTTTGCGGGGGGGAGGGAAGAAAAAGAAGAAGAAAGAACGAGAATCCAAGGACGAAAAGAGCCATAAGGAGAGAGAGAGCACACAAGATACAATAGAAAAGAGAGAGAAGAGAAACTTATTGGAACCCTCACCTTAAACCCAGTTTGATGCAAACCAACCACCTAAACCTTGATGAACCACCACCGCAAACCCATAAACACTAAGAAACCCATTGATTCAAACTAACAACCCAACCACCCACCAACACACTATCACAAGAATCCCATTGATCTAGAGAAACCTATCGAATTTGAACTAGTGACAAAACCCTCCAACCAATGCAGAACCACAAAAATCCAATACAACATACCATAACTCCAAAATCGACTTATCACCATATCCTAAGAAAGGAGCACTATTATCCACCAAAACCAAACGGTGGATATGTGTCTTTGACCAGATTGAGCATTTTCAAACTCTAAGCCAATGTTTATTTGTTTCAAATGTAAGGTCTTGTGCATCCTATCTCTCTCTCTCTCTCATATTTTTCAGATCTTTAAAAGAAGAGAAAGGCACATTGAGCTGCCATTGATATGACTTATGACACCCATGCTACACAGTTAACTCCCTCTGATGTTGGAAGATACAAAAGGTTTATTAGTCATGCAAAGGTCTCACTACCTTGCCGCCATTGATATGACTTATGACACCCATGCTACACAGTTAACTCCATCCCATGTTGGAAGATACAACAGGTTTATTAGTCATGCAAAGGACTTACTACCTTCAGGCTCAATGACATTTATCAAGAACAAACAATCGACAAATGGAGTTACAAATTCCATGTAGATAAGACAATGGCATGAACGTTCACAGGCTTCGGTTTCAGATGCTCAACAGTTGTCAAAATCTAGTACATCCATCCAAAAATTCATGAGTAGACTCTAGTGAAACTCAAAAGCACTTATAGTTTGGCCAAATTACCTTGAGAATTATCAAATTTACACCTGAATCCTTCTCAAATGCAAGGAAAGAATCTAGAAGACGAGATATCTGGATCACAATAACCATAAAAACAAAAAAAAAAAATGCAGTTAGCTAGCAGTAATGTCACAACAAACATTCAATATCAAGACTGTGACTGGTTTTTCTCATTGATCTGATGAAACTTCCTGCCTAAAAGCACGCATTACAAGGAAATGGATTAGCTGAAATTTACACTTTTTTTTTGGGGGGGGGGGGGGGGGGGAGGGAAGTTGGTAAGTAAAATCTACACACGGTTGTTCAACCCTTATGCTGACATTTTACATTTTTAAATCCTTCGGCACTAAAACCAGGATTAAGAGAGTATAATTTACAGGTCGTAATCAAGCGGTTGATGGTGATACAAAATTAAGCTAAGAAACAACATAACTAACTATCCTAGACACGGCGAGTGATTTGATGAACATGCTCAATATCAAAGATAGAAATGGCAATGGAAGCATCAACATCTCATTTCCAGTAATACTTATATCCACCGTACAACCATTCAATTACTTATCAACCCTTTCACAGATCATCGATTCTCTAATTACCGAGGCTTCACGATTAACAACTTACACAACAGGTTTGAATAATAATTTTGTGTGCTTCTTAGCCGTTAACCAATTGTTAATTTCCAGTATTGCCTGTGGGAGAAGTAGCTAGACAATTATGAGTTTGAGATTAGTTTGAATAAGAGTATATACCGGTCTAAGCAATTGAAAATGCTCTAAATTCTAACTCTTCTTGACTCGTATAAAATAACATGTTTCGATGCTGATGTCCAACCGTATCATTAGGTATTAACATTTTGACAAGGATGTCCAGCAAGCGATTCCAGAAGACATTGAATTGACGAAATTAATCGTACCATGTGAAACGATAACGCATTCAATTGCTTGGGCCGGTTGAGTGTGACAATTCTCACGAATGACTTCTCTTCCACCAAAACCTATCAAACAGAGGCTTCATTATGTCTAGCGGATAACGATGATTTATATGGAATGATCTTTTGAGAAGACATAAGAATTACCTGATCTTCTTGGTTTAGCGAGGAAGTCATGGTTTACGTCTACACTCAAGTAGAAGGAAGAGAGAAGAGACTTTGAATTCCGTAATGAAACTGAATGGATGCAAGCCCTACTCTCTCACTCAGTCCGTATTTTATATACATATTGTTAGATCATTTACCGGTCGGGATTGAATCGAAAATCACTATCTTTTTGGACCAAAGTCCTGCTGTTGACAACGACATTAGCGTGTCAAACAAGAAGTGATTTGGGTGGGGGTGTAACGGCTGCTTACTTGTAACTAATAAATACGGAATTCATTGTTTATTGTTTATTATTTTAAAATAAAAGAAAAAAAATTATTTTATTAAGTTTTTTGTTCTCTTTTATTTTAAATAGATATATATAATTTTTTATTTTTTTCATAAAAAAATAAAAAGTACAAGTATTATGACTATTATATCCTCATTAATACTACAATCAATTATTAAATAGAAGTAAATTATTTATTTTATTTGTATTTATAATTTAATATTATAATTAATAAAAGTATTTTCTATAATAAAAAATTATATAAAATAAATATTAAAATAAAAATTTTATCTTATTTTTTATAATAGTTATTTTTAAAATATAATTTTATTTTATTTCATATCTATTCTGTTTTAGAAAGTAAATACATCATAAATAAATCTAATAGCTCAACTCATAAATCTAATATATTCTCGGCTATGGCTAAGGGCGGAACTTACGTTTAAGTCTGTTAACATTGCAGTCCCACTCATAGAGGCAATTTCATACGCCAATCAAGAACTGGTCATACGATAATGGTTTCCACATTCAGGACACTTGGCAATACTGTATCCTTGAGAAGGAGCGATTGAAGGAGAACTAGAGATTACCAATACAAGCTAGGGGCACCCTCTTCTGTATATATTACCGCAAGCATATGCTCTTTCTTCGAGATATAATCAAGAGAAGGGAGAAAGAGTTGAACCTTTTGGAATCTGAAAATTCTGAGGAGACAAAAGTATATAAAATGCAGGCCATCAAAAACAAGATTAGTGACATGAACGCCGTGCGCAAGGCCAAAGCTGAAGCAAAGGCAGAAGAAAAGGTACAAAATGAGGTCCTTGGTTGAACTAATTTAGCGGCACATCACTTGAGTTACCAATAATTAGGTATAGAAAAAAAGAAAAAAAAAATGTTGATGTTTGGAGGCTGATATGTTAAGTTGTCCATACGTAACATATTACTCTTGATAAATCTTTTTTTCCAAATGTAAATGCAAAATTTGTATAGGCACCCTGCATTTACATTTTTCTATTTTTATTTTGTTTGTTTATTCACTTATTCTTTGAAATGTAATAGAACTAAGGTCAATATTTCAGTCATGATGGGTCTCTTCCATTTAGTTTATGCCATCACATAAAACAATATATGTTAGGGTTTGGATACAACATGATTTAATGGGTAAAATATATAATTGTAGAACATTTTCAAATAACTGTGACATAACTATATGTTTTGGAAAGGAAATTCTGAAAGAGGTTTGCTTCTTATGTTTGTTTCCATTTCTGCATAAACAACATTCTAGTTGGAGTTCATTATTTTATTGAGAGGGAATGTCCACATTATTTATATTGCACACACTAATAATACATAGTGCACATGTTTTTTTTTTTTTTCTCTAAAATTGGGAAACGTCAATATTTCAAATTTCTAGACCGAGAAGGAGCTGGCAAAAGCAAGAGTTGATATTGCACATGAAGTCAGATTAGCAAAAGAGGCCGAAGTTACAATGGACTTGCATGTTGAAAAAGCAAAAGAAAGGGCAGAAAAAGAACTTGCAAAACATGGACAACATGAGCGAGCTGATGGAGGAAGCACCGCGCGATATGACTACAACGGCGGCTGTGGTGGTGGCCCTAACACCAATCCGACCACGATGGGAACGGAGTCCATCGATGCGACCGGGGTTCCACTTCCTCAAGGGGCCGGTGCACCCCTGACTAACCAAATGTCATAGAATGTTAAAACTGATTTATAGGGCATTGTTGATCCATATTTTATTGGCTTCCCCATTTGAAGTATTTGCTTCTTTTGTTCTAGTACTATGAGAATCACTTGTTGAAGGACAGAGAGCTTTCAATGGTTATTGATATTTATGCTTATTTGTACGATGCTGTTGGATTTATAATGCTTTGTATTTAAATGACATGAGTTTTCTGTTCCAGATATTGTTTAGTGGCATGCTTCTACTGACGATGGTTATTTGACCTTTCGATATTAGATAAAATTTGTTGAGCTTATATATAGAGTATGCTTTATATATTTATTCTTCGATACTTCCCTTTATTTATAAATTGACATTTTGATAGAAACATATTAAATAGATGATTTAGTTAAATAAGGATTTGAACTTTTTATCTCTCAACTCTCTCCCCCTATTTATTCTTCAATTCTCACCTTTATTTGTAAATTGAGACTTTGATTAAAACCTATTAAATAAACGATTTAGTTAAATAAGGATTTAAACTTTTAATCTCTTTATTCCCAACCCCACCCAAACACACACACACAAGCATGCACATACACGTACCCACACATGCACGTCTACGTGTACACACACACACAATCAATGAACTGAACACTAGAAAAATTATTCTTTAATAATAGTTATTCACATGAGTTAAACAATGGATATAGAATCCATATTCTCAATAATAATCATTTGTAAGTGATAGCTATTAGTTAATACTTTCTATTCCCTTTGCAAACTGTGGGGTGTTTGGCTCGAGTGCAGGGTTACATGGGTATTATGTGCAAAAGCACTACTCGTGGTCTAATGAGGAAGCGACACGTGTGAAGATGATCAGGGGTGATCGAGACGAGATGAAGAGTAGTCAATCTTAAATAAGGCCCAACTATACGGTGACAGGTATATAATTTGTGGGATAAATGTAGATAAGTGATAATTCAAATCTTCTTGAGAAAATTTGGTAAAGTAACCACACTTTTTCCAAAAGAAATCCTCCCTTTTTAGCCAGGAGGCATAAGGTATTTATAGTGTTTGATTATAAATCTCATTCATTAGATAGTGATGGCAATCAACGGTTCCTAGCAAATAAGGCCTCATATGGGTTTTGTATGAATTTAGGCCCACCAAAGACTTTTAATATGTATGAGTATGAGTCTTATTTAAGAAAGATTAGATCAGACGAGCCGATCTAACGGGCCTTACTCTAAGCCCATCATGTCAAATCTCCCATGATCATCCCATAACATGGACTTTATTCTTTAAGGCCCTATTACCTCGGCTCAAAGAGTCAAATCCATTAAAATAATAGGGCATAAGCCCATGAATTAAATTCAGTACCCCTACACAAACCAAATGGTGCCTCTCGATTCTCACAAAAACCATCATGCGAGAACTAAAATTTTTCTTTTTAGGAACTTATATGGGAATGGCATTATGGCAATTGAAATTTGAGTCACCTACTATAAAACTACAATGATATACACAAAAAATTACATCTTGCTTTTAGTTATATCAAGTGGAATACTCATGTCCTACCATCTCTTCCTCATTTTCCAAAAATTCTCATAAACTATTCATGTTCCACATTGTGGGGGTTTTGGCTCGAGTGCGGGGTCACGTGGGTATTATATGCAAACGCACTACACATGACCTAACGAAGAAGTGACACGTGTAAGGATGATAAGGGGTGATCGAGACGGAAGAAGGAGTAGTCAGTCTTAAATAAGACCCAACTCTACGGTGACAGATGTATAATTTGCGAGGTAAATATGGGTAAGTGATAATTCGAGTCTTCCAAAGAACATCTGATAGAGTAACCACACTTCCCCACCCCCCCCTAAAAAAAAAAAAAAAAAAACTCTCCTTTTTAGTCATGATGGATGAGATATTTATAGTGTTTTGTTATAAATCTCATCTGTCAGATAGTGATGGCAATCAACGGTTCTTAGCAAATGAGACCTTATATGGGTCTTGTATAGGTTTAGGCCCACCAAAGGCCTTTCATATGTATGTGTATAAGTCTTTTTTAAGAAAGGTTGGATCGGGCGGGTCGATCCAATGAACCCTACTCTACGCCCACTATGCCAAATCTTCCCTAATCATCCCATGACATGGACTTTACTCTTTAGACCCTGTCACCTCAGCCCAAAGAGTCAAATCCCTTAAAATAACAGGCCATAAGCCCATGAATTTGATTCAGTACCTTACACACATCTACACTCCTCTCCTTTTATTTTGCTTATGGTAAGTCTAGTATGCAAAAATGGACCTAAAAAGAAATAGTGATTTTAGATTTTACTTCTAATTCTATATTTGAATGTAGCTTTGGAAGATAGAATAGTAATTCTCTAGAATTGACAATTTCACCTTGAAGTATTATTTTCATTCCTAAATTTTTGCGATGAACTTACCATCACTGAGTTTACATGCTAGTACCATTAAGTTGCAACACTATTTTTTTTTCCATCATTTTTATTTATTTATTTATTTGTTTTCTAAAAGCTTATGCAGGTGCTCAACTTAAGGCATGTTCATTTGTATACGATGCCTAAAAAATGGATTGCTATGCCATCCTTGACTTGAGGTCATGTCATGCCCCAAGGGGTATCCTTGTCATAACAGCCAACTATGGATTATATCAAAGTTTAGAAATAACTTTCTCAATTATTCAAAAACTTCAATATAGCCCACTAAGTGTCATTACATCAAGATTACACTAAAAGGATAAACAATACTTCTGCAACAAAGGGCAATTACTATAAATTACCATATGATATTATAATGATATTATAAGTACATACATAATAATAAAAGTCCATCATGGTAATAACAATAGTTACATTCATCCATTTTCAGAAATTTAAAGACTAATTTATTAATTATTGCTTTCATTCCCACTCTTCCCAATCTTAGCTACAACTTTCAAAAAGGCTTATCACAAGCCAAAATGGTCTCTACAAGATAATCAAACTATAGAGGTGTAAGCATAAAGCTTAGTGATGTGTCATCTCATATCCCCCTTTCAAACATGTACAAGCAAGTTTTTCAATTATATGAATGCATAAACAATCATATGCAATGCACACATCACAAAGGATTACTAGCAACCATGGTTGTCAAAATCATGAATTAACCTGTACATTTGTACAAGTTTACGAGTTTGTGACCATACTCATTGTTAACTCACATACAAATTTGGTTTGTTGGTAAAATCGCATTAAAATTGCGATTCTGTGGATGAAATCGTTAAAATTGCAAGTTACATTGCATTTCAACTGATTTTAGTTAAATTGCAAGTCCAGAGCCATTTTGGTCTAAGTCCAAGACTATAATGGGCCGCCATCAAGTTTAAAATAAACCCACTACCTAGCCCAAGTCATGGTTATGTGTTCATTTCTGTTTAGCGTGGCTCTAGCTGTAATTTGGTGATCTATTCTTCATCTTCTCTTCATTCCCACCTTTGGCCTTCACAACTCTATTCCCTTCTTAGTTATTTCGCAAGTCACAATAATCTCAGCTCAGTCACATCGAGTTTCGTCTCATCTTTGATTCTCCGTTGTCCATTCACTTCATAGTCACAACACAACTGATCTTCAAGGTGAAAGATTTGCAGTAAGCTACTATTCACCATTGCATCACGATTCGCACCACATTGCATCGGCCTTTTTTCAGGTAATCAATCACTTCCACCTTTCGAGGTTGTTATATCCCGTTGTTATCATTATGGGTTATGGGTATTTTCTATTTGACTTGTCTTGATTTATGATTTCATTTCTTGATCTCAATTCCTTTTTCCATGCGAGGGTTTCTTCGCTTAGTTGCTAGAAAACGCATCGGCTAGCTAAACCCATTGTTCAATCAATTAAACTAGGTAAATCTTGATTTGATTATAGTTCAACCAATTGAATTACTAAGATGGTTGACTAAACCTACCAAAGTAGATAAACTCCACAACAAAGACCATAAATATAGTAGCAACCTAAGCATTTCTATTTATAAGCTGGTTGTTTCTAACCTTCAAAATGGGAATAGACATGGTGGTAAAGGCACTTCAAGAATTCCTTCAAGCATTTTTGTAATCTTCCTCATCGATGGCTTTATTCCTCTGATGGTAGTGTAAGTGTGACTCTAATTTCTAGTTTGAATTGATAGAAGCCCATCCAATTTTTGAATTACAATCTATTTGGTTTCTAGTTTACTTTATGCAGATTGCAGATGGAAGTAATATGACTCAGAATATGTGAGTGACTACTAATTATATCACTCATCTGTAGCACTTCTTGTTCAATGCCAATTTAGCTTTAATTATAGGTTATAACAGTTGGGCAAGCAAAACCATATTTAATTCATTTCATTAAAAAATCAATATAAACTATAAGAACATCGATATCAATCCAGTTTTAGTTCTTTGTTACTTTCGAAACTAATATCCCTTCTTCTTTCTTTGCATAAGTAGAAATAGTAAATATCAGATAAAATATTACCTCTAGTAAGGAGAAACAAATGAAAGATTTCCTCAATATAAGGCATCTCCAAACTAGAACAAGTATGTCTTCTTCATATACTTTACTTCTTAAATTTGACTTTGAAAAACACTGAGTGATACTAAGTCAACATTAGTAGTGAAAGCTAGATGGATTGTAATTGGTGACTAAAAGCCCCTAAGTTTGACTAGTCAATATTGTCTTATTTTAATAACTTGTGATTTTTTACCAAACCAAACCAATGATGCAATTCGTCTAACTTGGCATGCATTGAAGGTGTACGAGGATTGTTGTTTTGACTCACAATCCCTTATAAAAATTTAGCACAATAAGGGTTAATTTAGTTGGTGTATTTCACTAAGTTTTTCAAAAAAATTTTAACTTAAATCAACTAGCAAGAAAACCCAAAATCTAAAATAATGTCTTATTATATTGCAAAGATGACATTCGAACAAGGTTTCTATTGATACAAGTAATTGATAAATTCTTTTAGATTTTCTAATAGCTATATGTTTGTTTGCACAAGAGTGTTCCTTCACTCCTCACATGAAGGACCTCAAAATCCAATGCCACAAGAACACTCATGACTAGCATGTTGATGTACTTACTCTTTCTTTTTGTTTTCTTACAAGATTTTAAGTATTGGTTGAGTTTAAATGTCATCTTCTAAATCATCTAAAGAGAACTCTAAAAGGAGGAATGTACCTGGAAGTAAATCTGATGTTGGTTGGGAGCATGGAATTAATGTAGACAATAATGGGAAAAAGGTAAAATGCAGGTATTGTAATAAAGTTGTTAGTAGGGACATTTATAGATTTAAGAATCACTTAGGGTGTACACATAAAGATGTAGAGGCATATAGTAGTGTCCTAGATGATGTCAAAAAGGAAATGTTAACAATGTTATTGAAAGCAACAAAAATATTAGAAATGAAAAGAAAACAAATTCATGGCATTGAAGATTCTGATGATGATGATGATGATGAGGTGGAGCAGACATCCATAAAGAGAAAAGAAAGGAATTACATGGATTTCTTTTCAAAGAAAAAAAAATGCAAATTGGTGGAAGTGAAACACGGGCAAGCCAAGGTACAATTAATAAATTTATGAAGAAAGATTTGAGAGAAGAATGTTGTCAACAAATTGCTCATTTTTTCTACACTAGTGCAATTCCATTTAATTGTGTAAAAAATCCAGAGTTTGCTAAGATGCTTTAGGTGGTTCGTAAACATGGTTGTGGTCTTAAACTTCCTTCCTATCATGACCTAAGGGTCACTTGTTTGAAGAAAGAAGTAGCTCAAACAATGAAATTACTTGAAGACTACAAAGCAGAATGGAAAAAAACGGGTTATTCCATTATGTTTGATGCATGGACTGATAGAAAGAGGCATTCTATATGCAATTTCTTGGTGAATAGCCCTAAAGGAACAGTCTTCTTGTCATTTATAGATGCTTCTGATATATCTAAGACAATCGACAAAGTTTTTGCAATGTTAGATGATATTGTGGAGAAGGTTGGAGGGGAGAATGTTGTACAAGTAATCATAGATAATGCTGCAAATTATAAAGCAGTAGGGGAAAAATTGATGGAGAAAAGCAAATGCTTATATTGGACACCTTGTGTAGCACATTGCATTAATTTGATCTTGGAAAACTTTGAGAAGAATTTGAAGATCCATTGGGGGACAATTGCAAAAGGGAGGCGAATTACTACATATATTTATTACAGGACTATACTCATCTTAATCCTGAGGAGATACACTAAAGGAAGGGACTTGATTAGACCCGGTGCAACTCGTTTTGCCACTTCCTATTTGACATTAGGTTGCCTTAGTGAGTTGAAAGGCTCATTGATGACGATGTTTACTTCAATTCACTAGAAATCATGTAAGTACTCGACTACAAATGATGGAAAGCGGATCTAACAAGTGGTTTTGGAAGAATGTTATTACTTGCTTTAAAGCAGCATTTCCCTTATTAAAGTACTTAGATTAGTGGATTCTGATGATCAACCAGCTATGGGTTTCATTTATCTAGAAATGGACCGTGTCAAGGAAAAAATTAAAATAAATTTCAACAATGTAGTAATATTTTAATATAGTATATATTTATAATATATTATATATATATATATATATATTGCATTAGTGTTCATTTTAATGTTTCATTTGTAAATTGAAATCATATTTATTAAATATAGTTATGGACCTATCTTAAAGATTATTGACAAGAGATAGGAGCTTCAACTTTATAGACCATTGCATGTTACAGCTTATTATTTGAATCCCCATTACCATTATAGTCCTGATTTTAAAGTTGATGCTGATGTTAATATTGGATTATATGGTTACATAGAACGTATGGTTTTTAATCCAATTGAAAGTTGTAATATTGATATACAACTTGAAAGATTTAAGGATGCTAATGGACTATTTGGTATTGAAGTTGCAAGGTTAAAAAGGGATAAAAAAAGCTCCAGCTAAATGGTGGGATTCATATGGAGATGAATGCCCAGAACTACAAAAGTTTGCTATTTGTGTTTTAAGTTCAACTTGTAGTTCTTCAAGTTGTGAGTGTAACTGGAGTGCATTTGAAATGGTACAATACAAATAGTTCTTTTATTTGATTTTATATGTTATTATTATGATTATGAATCTTATAAAGTTATATTTATATATAATCTTTTTCATTTTCAGGTCCATACTAAAAAAAGGAATAGGTTGCATCAACAAAAAATGAATAATTTAGTGTTTGTAATACATAACTTGAAATTAAGAAATAGGAAAGAAAGATGCATTGCTAACACTTTTACTTTCATTATTGAAGATCTCTCATCTGATGATGAATGGATAGTTGAAAAAGAAAATGTGGTTAACTCATCAAATGAGAATTAGGGTGTGTTGCATATCCTTCTAAGTGCAATGGGGTGAAGAAAAAGATGATGAGGAGGAGGAGGAAATTGATGCTTATGTGAATTTGGAGTCCTAGAAGTAAGTCCCCAATCCTAGATGGCTTGGACATCCATGATATTGATGATGTTGAACTTGAAGCTGAAATGCAAATAGAAACTTCAAAAGATTTGGAATTAGAGAATATGAAAATAATTGGTAGCAGTACACCTTATGATAATGTTGACATTAGTGAAGAAGAAGATGATGAAGATGCATATGATGATGGTGATATGGAAACGAGAGATGGTGGAAATTGTGATAATTTATTTTAGTTATTTTGTATTATGATTTATGAATTCATAACTTTTATTAGGATTCGTGGTCAATTATCTATATTATATAACATATGCTTGATTATTTATATTATGACTTTTATTACGATTTATAATCAAAATATATGTTAAATTTCTTTATTTCTATTATCCATTATATTTTTTAATGACTATTTCAAGTAAATTTACAATATTTGGAATTTATTTTACAAATGTTATAAAAACTTACATTTCGATTTTACGGACCCCCTAGCGATTCTATGTAAAATCACGATTTTGACAACCTTGCTAGCAACCATGTAGGGCTAAGGGTATAATTAAGGATGTAACCAAGTGGGTTATTATAAGATTCTCAACTTGCATGGCCCAATAAAAAACCCTATAGGGTTTGAGACAGGTCGTGGGAATTTTTTTGAAAACCTTATAAGGTATAAGTCGGGTTATGGAACAAATGTTGAACTCATTGGGAAAGCCAAACCTGATAATTTGTTTTTTCCTTCCTACAACTGAGTGAATAAATATTATCGTCCCATGACCATACTAGAACCCCCCATCATAAGCTAGGGCCCATTTTTCTAGATTTAGGGTTCTAAAGTATTTACTCATCACTAGAGTCATTTGTTAGACCACTTCTTGAACTTATGAGGTTGCATTTAGTATGTCGCCCTTTTCAACAATTCTTTGCATTGAATATTTTTTGCATGCTTATTAAAGTTACTTGTCGCATGACAAATGCACCAATGCCATGGCCATATTGCATTCTCACCCTCAATTGTAGCCTTTATACCAACATGTCAATCGAATATCAAACATATATGTGTAGGTGATCCTTTATGACATTCTATGTAATGCACTTTAAGAACCAACTCTAAGTGTCCTTGCATCTTTGGTAGCATTTGGTTGGCATTGGAATCCGGCACTGGACTAGACAAATTTTTTTGTCCTCCGTTTGGTTGCCATCGTTGAAGCAAGTACTGGACTAAACACAAATATGGTATTGGACTAAATCAGATATATTAGTACCGTGTGTAATTCGGTACTAAAAATTCGGCACTGGACAAAACTTATTTTTTTCGAAATTCCCAATTTACCCTTCCTCCTTCTCCTCAGCCCCTTCTACTTTCCTTTTCCTTCTTTCTCAAATTATTGACCCATCAGCGCTGCACCGGGAACTAGACTGACGAGAGCTCATCGGTGCCGCTCCTTCACTGCCGCTCCTCGTGTAATCGGCCGAAAGTGCGAAAACGAAATTTGTTTCGTTGAAAGGACAAATTTGTTTTCCGCCAAAACAAAAAGCCCCGTGTTGACGACAGGAACGACACGACACTCCATTCCGCACTCAACTGACGCCGAGAGCAGCAGCAAGATAAGCCTCCATGGCTCCTTCTGCCGCCGATCGCCCGTTGTCACCGCCACTAGAAAATGCAGAGAAGAATCTTCAGGTTTTCTTCCTCTAATCCCAACTTCCAATTGAATCCAATTCGCTGATTGATACCTGATTTTGGAAAAAATGTTTTGGTTATGCAAAAGCCCTTTTTCGTTCTCCACGAAGCACCGCCATCCTCCTCCTCCTCCGGCAGAAAATCAAACCATAGAAGCAGAATGGAGTTGTCTCCAGCAGAAACCAACCACGATCAGCAGTTGCTTATGGAATCTTCTTTCGATCTTGTTTGGTCTAAGATTGAGTCCACCGTCAAGGTTGCTTCGGAAGTCTGGAAAAGTCTGGAAAGAACCATTGGAAGAAGAGGATTGTAAAACCAGGAGATAATGCTTTGAAGAAGGCTGATCCTTCAGTAACCGTTCCTGTCAAGGGAGATGGTGATTTGCAGGATGACAATTGCAAGGTTATCTCTCAGATTTCGAGTCCAGATGCAAAATGAGGGTGATGATACTTTTGATGAAGACATGTATTTTTCAAGCTCAACACACGGCCGTGCCTTCAACCGTGTGTACTTCTGTGGGCGTGTTTCCTTGACACACGACCATGCTCTTCCCCTGTTCCTTCCAAAAAGCATTTTTCTTCGTGTTTTCTTATCCAAGCCTAAACTTTTAATAAACAACCGTGGGCTTAATTGTTAAACGCCCTCTAGCGTCCAGGGGGCGCTGCCCCCTTGCTAACCCCGCCAGGGCGGCTTCCCCGAACCCCCGCCCGCTCAGCGTGGAGCGGGACCCACGTGCTTTCCTGTCGTAGCGGAAGTATGAGTCTTCAATAACATATTCAAAATCATAAATAACGTATTATTTCATTAAATATAACATAATTGTTTTTCCTAAAATATTTAATATAATATATTAAACCTTCAAATCATTTTTTCTTATAATAATATCAAATATATATAAATAACTATGATATAATTAAAAAGGGCAAAATTGTCAATTTTACTCTGTCCAGTCCAATACTTTGCAATTTCAAACACTGGACAGCACAAAAGCTTTCTCCAGGGCAAAACAGTCAAATTACCTATGTTCAGTTCAATACTTTGCAATCCAAACACTGGACAGCACAAAAATCCTTGTCCAGTACTGAACAAACCAAACGTGATACAAAAATTTTTTTTGTCCAATCCTTCTTTTTTAGTCTAGTCCAGTATTCCTTGTTCTGTCCAGTACTAGTAACCAAACGGTACCTTTGTCTACCAATACAAATGCCAGTGGTACAATGTGATTTCCACCATCTACACTTGTGGTAAAGTGCAGCTTATGCTTATATTTGCTGTAAAGATGTGTACCATCAATGGTGATTGTTAGCTTGCATGAAAGTGCATGGTCAACCCACCACATTTAATATTGACATGCATGAAAATGGGTTCAACAACATACTTTCATTGGACAAATGCAATGATGTACGAGCTAAACACCTAGAAGAGACTTTCAAATATCTCATGGCCAGTATTATTAGTTTCCAAACATTTCCACTCAACCATAATACTTAGATTGGCCTCTTGAATGGTATAAAGTATAGGAGCACAACATATGACTCTTCCCATCTACCATATAACTCCTTGATTGCCTTTCACTTAGCCTCTTAAATCCTCTTCAAATTGACAGTTTATCCATATTGATTGTAGATGGTTGACTGAAGCTATTAGACCTTAACACCTGGAGAGCCTTGTACTTGAATAATCATAAATCTAGATAATGCGGTTGAGTCCAAATGAGGTTGATCTTGACTTATAATAGTAGCCACACATGTATGTGGTCCCTCAAACTTAATAATCCGAAAACACCTAACTTACTTCTTCAAGCATGCATGAAGTCTCCATTTGTAGCACTTATCCCAATCGTTCCATCTTACTGACCATATTTTCTTATCCGACTTGACCATAACATAGTTATGGTGATTTGCTATGTGATGCATCTTCACGGTGTATATCAAGTGTTTTTTTCTTCTCAAAGCGCATTCTCGACTTAATCTCATCACTAAAACTCCAATCACCACCCTCTTCATCCACATCTACTACATATCCACTACCTACATTTGCTTGATAAAAAGTTATAGGATCTAAGTGACTAACAACATCAACATTTTTCAGAAACCTATGTTGCCAGTCATCCTTCTGTTGTGTTTGCTGGGTCTTATTGTGCATTTCAAGCCACTCTTCAATTTCCTCACCATCATTATCATCACTACTGCCATGGGAAGCCTTTATAGGATCTCCACAAGCTCAATCATTCTCAATATCAATTTCCTTATTTGTTTCACTTGGACTTGAGATAAATGTAGATAGCATATTACCACTACTACTTGCTTCGTGAGTGGCATGCACAAATTGGGACTCAACCATCTCAGTTTCAACTAGATCAAAATAATAAGCCTTCTACTTTAACCCATCCCTAGTTGCAGATAGTAGCTCAATTTTATAAACTTGCGCACATAACTTCACATTGCCACTAACACTACCTCATCCCTCTGCAAGTGCCAATATCTTGTGCACATCGTAATCATCATTAAGAGTCACAGCAAAAAAAAAAAAAATCCTTATTGGATTCAATGATAGGGCACCTATGTGTCAACTCAATTCAATAGGTCATCCTATCAATATGAAGACGACTACATATGATATATAACAATTATTCATACTTTGCATTTACATGAAGCCTAATCACTATCATTGAGGGTTTATCATAGCATACTTCACCATTTCCATCCACAACATTCCCATTCGCATAACATATAACTCTAATTTTAGACATTTTTACCTATATACATTTCATTAGTCAAATGCTCAACAATGTACAAAATTTTGAAACGAAATTTCAACACCAATATATTGCCATTACACTAGCATTTTTGTAATTAAAATAAGAACACTTAACTTCACTCAACATATAAGCTTTGGTCCTTTCCCCATTGTCAAGAACATAGATACATACTAACATCACACTACATCACATATACATAACATACCAACGTGCAATTGACCCAAAAATAATTTTTGTTTTTAAAAAAACTACAACATACTAAAAAAGATATATAATTTAGCCAAACCCCACCCTTTTATGTAAAAACTCATAGCATAGAGAAAATCCAATGTCAATCTAATTCCTACACAATGTACCTTACACTAATTATTCCAAACCTATAAACAAAATGTCGTAATCGATGATTGAGGTTACAAATAATGTGAATCAAGTGTTTTTAAACTAAAATTGGATTTATATTTATAGTGCAAGGGATTTTAAGGTTTATGTTACTAGAGATAGGAAGTCGTGTGTGTCAAATGGGAGAGAAAGATTTACCGTACAAACTTAACGTTGAGGAAATTGTGTCTTAAACAGGATTTTAGTATAAATTTAGAACCGTATTTTAAAAACACAACTTCATGCAAAAGTGTCCTTAGCATTATTTTTAAAAGTACTTTTTTTTTTTTAAGGACAACATTTTAACCACTTACCCTTTTGCTACGCAATGAATTTCCTTCACGATATTTCAGAGATTGGTCTTGTCAATTCCAAAAGTGGCCGACAAAATGACTCCACGGATTTTCCTTTTCCATAAACAATGATCGTATTGTAAATTGCTACTTCCTTTTTGCACAAATCGGAAATAAAAAATACTATTTTTGTGGGCCATGCTAACGCACCGGCTCTAGACTACCTCCTTTTTGTTAATGTTTTATCTTATACTACTCTCTTCTTTTCATTCCATCTATTTCCTCATATTTCCAATCTTTACATCAAACAAACATAAAATTATATTTTTATTTCCTTTGTTTTCATTTCTATAGATTATTTTCCACAATACTTACAAATTTTCTACACACCTAATCGTATTCGTAACACAATCTCGTTTCCTTGCT